>JAPWTK010000110.1:112500-615000 GCA_029963805.1 Aromia moschata
GAGTATTTAAAGAAAAATGAACCAATTATTTTGTTTCGGTGTATCCCACACCATACATTAACAGTTTTACGTCCTTGTTTTTTTACCTTTTTCACCATATGAGGATTTTCTGTGGCCCAATGATGATTGTTATGCTGTTAAATAAACCAGCAGTAGAAAAGGACGACGCATCAGTCCAAAACACATTATGCAAAAAATTATGGTTTTCATTATATCTATCGATGATTTGTTGACAAAACACGATTCTGTGTTGATGATCATTTTCAGTTAAATGTTGCAACAGGAAGGATGTGAAAAGGTTTATATTTATTCCTTTTTAAAAGTTGCATAACGCTGCTCTGGCTTAAATTTAAATCTTTAGATAGAGAATAAGTAGCCCGACTTGGATCTTCTATGACCGATAATAAAATATTCATCTGTATTTCCTCATTAGGTAATAACATTCCTCGTTTTTCTTCTAGATGCATTATTTAATGAATTTGTATTACAGAATTTATTGTCAATTTTCTTGAACGTCACTTTAGCAGGCACAGTCTGATCAGAATACCGCCTTCCAAATTCCCTTTGTGAAACAGTCATATTTTTATTGCAATATAAGTATATTTCTAAAATTGACGGTTTAGATTTGTCATTTTACATATTTCGTCATAACTCAGAAAATCCGTATCCAAATGTGCTATAATTATATATATATTTGTATTCAGAAAAGAACCATAAATTGAAATATGTACGAATATACAGGGTGTTCCATTTAAAAAAATCATATTTTTTGTCACACCTCGTATATTTTTCAAAAATTTGAAAAACTGTTAACAGATTCGAAAACTACGTTGAAAATTGTTCGAACCCACTTTTTGGAAGAACCAAATCGGCCAGAAATAACAAAAATAAAAGGGGGGTTAACATTTATAGTACTTACCCTGTACAGCAATATCTACGTTTGTCAAAGTGCACACTAGTCAAGTTCGACCCTGCAAGCGAACCGCTCCAGACTCTCTATTAATTATCCTCGCAGTTAATGTAAACCGTCGCTGTTTTATCGCGAACTTTTTCCTCCGCACAACCTCCACCCGCTCGTCTAACAAGGAGATGAAACGAGCTGCTCGACGCCAATCTGAATGGAACAGGTCGACTCGTGTAAGAACTCTCGTTTCGGAACGCGGCCTGTCTAATTAATTACGCTCTCGGAGCTCCACGGCCACCTACAATACGGCCGGCCTTTCTACGCGCCACTTCTGAATTCTTTCAGGAAGTATTTAGAAGAGCAAGGCCGCATAAAGGAGGCTGCCGCGTTACTTAACCGAACAAAGGGCGCGACGGCGACCTGCGATTGTGCGGGCGTCTGTCTGCCTCATTAGCAGAGACAGATAGACCTTCGTATAATAGTCGGAGAGCTAGTGACGCACGTTTCATGAAATGTTTGATGCACCTTGAAATTTTGTGAAATAGTATCTACTGGATAGATGAGCAGGTAAACATGTGTTGGCTTGACCTACCTGGGGACACCAGGTACTGCGCATAAGGGAAAGGTGTAAAAAAATATGGGCCAAAAAAAATGTTCGATTCAGAGGCCAACAAACACTAATCGAAATTTAAGATAATTTAGAAACACAAAAATAAATAAGGCAGACACTTTTGAGGGAGTTAACAGGTAAAAAAAAACACCCCAAAGTTATTTTTTTTAAAAATACAAAATGAAGTGTTTGATTCACTCTGCTGTCACGAGTAAATTTTAACAGTCTTAGTTACTTATAATAAAAAATAATTACAAAAAGTCAAACACTTTTTCTGGGGTTTAATTATCGGCAAACATGAAAATAAATGTTGCTTATAATAGAAAGAGATAGACAGCGCGTGGTCGTAGACACGAGTGAGAGCACTGATCACCGGCGTAGCTACGGTCTTTCACTGCGCTCTCATTGGCTGTTGGTCACGTGTTCTTGTACAGCTGTCCCTGCTATACAGTTTAAATTCATATTTTGGAGTAAAATTTAAAAAAAAAATGTTTATTTGGATCATAACGTATTTGTAAACTTCTAATACCTATCTCAAGATAGTAGAATCGTACAATAATAAAGTAAATTAAAATGAAAAAAATTAATTCATAGTTTATTGGATTAAAAAAATGACTGCTTAAGGTTATAATTAAAAATCTTATGATTATTATTGATGAGAAATTTTATTAATTTATTATTATTATTATAAAAAATATAGGTTAGGTATACGTATACTTGATTAAATATTTAAGTGTATTTTTAATTTTTGCCGTCATCGCTGTCCTCTGATTCTTTTCCTGTAGAATCGTCGCTTAAAAAAGAAAAAGAGAATATTAAAACAAGTGGTTACAACAACGCAGTACACAACTAGTAGAGTAAACTGGCTCCGAAATATGAATTGAAAATGTATAGCCGGTACAGCTGTACAATAACACGAGACCAACAGCCAATGAGAGCGCATAGAAAGACCTTGCCGATGCTATGCCGATGATCAGTGCTCTCACTCATGTCTACGACCATGAGCTGCCTATCTCTTTCTATTATAAGCAACATTCATTTTCATGTTTGCCAATAATTAAACTCCAGAAAAGTGTCTGACTTTTTGTAATTATTTTTTATTATATGTAACTAAGACTCTGTTAAAATTTCAGCGTGAATCAAACACTTCATTTTGTATTTAAAAAAAAATAACTTTGGGGTGTTTTTTTTACCTGTTAACCCCCTCAAAAGTGTCTGCCTTATTTATTTTTGTGTTTTAAATTATCTTTAAATTTCAATTTCGATTAGTATTTGTTGGCCTCTGAATCAAACACTTTTTTTTGGCCACATATTTTTTTACACCTTTCCCTTATGCGCAGTACCTGGTGTCCCCAAGTAGGTCAAGCCAACATATGTTTACCTGCTCATCTATCCAGTAGATACTATTTCACAAAATTTCAAGGTGCATCAAACACTTCACGAAACGTGCGTCACTAGCTCTTGGACTATAATGGGTGCTCTTGGTTCGAAATCGTGAGTTTCACGTGAGTGCATCGTCACTATTCAGTAATGTTTTGAGAGGACGGTACAAGTTGTAACAGTGCGCGATTTACAAGGTATGGCTTAATTAAAAATGCGAATGAAAGACCCGAAGAAGCATTCACTGGTTTTACTGGGCAATGCGTTATGAAATGAACGCATTTTTAGTGCAAAGCTAACAGCCTGATGTCAAGCATTTCTACATGTCTGTTTATTTGTTATCATGTAGCGCTAGACTATTTTTGTTGCGTATTGTCACTAGTGATGGAAAAGTAAGTCGTTAAGTGTTAATTTCATGTTAACACTGAACTAGAGTAACTGAGCTTAAGTTACTTTTGACGTCCACCTAGACAAGTATCAGGTGATGGTGTTGGATCTATTATTAATTGCTTCCTAAATATGTATGTGGCGTCTCTTTTTACTGTCAGCTGTTTACACATTTTGAGAGTGTCATTCAGCACAAACAATCGGATAGACAAATGTTATTGTAAGATGATATTTTAGATGCAAAAGTTAATATTATCAAACGTGAGAAGTCAAGATCTCCGTCTGGAGGTTATTTCAATCCAGCGTATTCTCCAGACCTTACTCGGTCAGACTTCCATAATTTCTGGTTTCTATTCAACAATCTGCAAGGAAACCTTCTTTAAAAATGAAGCTTGTTTTCAGAATCACCTTGGTTTTTATTCTATTTTTTTCGTCCTGGAGAAAACATATTGAGGAACAAAATTTTCAAACTAAAAATTTAATTAATCACGAGACTCATCTGTGACAGACAGAATCAATATTGAACATTACCCAGTTCATCTTGTTTTAAGGAATGGAATAGTATGAAGACTATCATAATTGTCAAGGGATTGTTCGTAATGAGATTCATGCTTAATTGGTGGCAAGTATGATGTTATTGTCGGTTTTGAATTCAGAGTGATACTCACATAAATGCTTCTTTCTTGGACCATTAGGATTATCGTATATCAGTCAGTTAAATATTATAATAAATTGTAGTGAGAGGACTGAGAGGTGAATTTTTCTTCACATAAAAAGTGCACCCAACTTAAAAGAAAATTAAAAACATCACAGTGTCGAATGCTATATGAATACGCGAGACGCAATCCGAAATTAATGTTCATAAAACAAATTATTTTAATACTATGAAAATATAGCTTATTTTACAACTCACGATTGCTGTTTTTGGAGAGTGCAGTGATATGTAATATACTTTTGGGACATGATTAAGATTAAGATTAATATTAAAATATTGGGAGATGGACATTACTGGCGTCCATAAACAAAAGTCCTATTAAATGTTTCATAATTATTGTCTCTTTTCAACTTTTATTATGTATTGTAACATATTAATTATTTTATGTTTTTTTAGTTTATTTATAACTAGCGACCTGCCCCGGCTTCGCACGGTTTACGACATCACATTAGAAACCTCTAAAATGATCATTGTTTCTCTACTATATTATGCATGTATTATACATACAAACCTTCCTCTTGAATCACTCTATCTATTAAAAAAAAAACGCTGGCTTTCGACGCGCCATTTATAGGCACGCGTCGCCGGCCGGTACCGCCGCAACCGCCATGTCCCTGTATTTTAAATCTGTAATATCTTCGAAAATATTAATTTAAATTACATGCTGTAAAGGGCCATATTGATCTATATTAAATGCACAATGTATTTAAGGTACCTAATTGGATAAGGATTAATGCTGTATTGCTTAAAATCGCTTCGTAAATAAGCCAATATTTCTCGTAAAAAGTAAAGGATAAAAAATGATTATTGTGGGTTATCCCCAAGAGATAGACATATACCATGGCGGACTTTTTTGTAGACCTTTTTTAAGGTGTACAATACTGTAGTACATTATTTTGATCTATCTCGTCGGGTTCAGCCAGCGTTTGCAATGTAAGCGCAAAAAATGTGTTTATTTACGACATCACATTAGAAACCTCTAAAATTATCAGTGTTTCTCTACTATATTATGCATGTATTATACATATAAACCTTCCTCTTGAATCACTCTATCTATTAAAAAAACCGCATCAAAATCCGTTGCGTAGTTTTAAAGACCTAAGCATACATAGGTAGTTAGGGACAGACAGCGGGAAGCGACTTTGTTTTATACTATGTTATGATTATGATTATGATGAAGAGAGGCAATTTTTAATTGGTAGAAAAGTATAAAAACTGTGGAGTGGGTACTGGAACCTTCGGCGTAGAAACAAAAAACTGGACGTTTTCCACGAAACACCGAACTACTACACTTTTCTCGACGCGCGTTTCGCCAACCAAGTTGATGAAAAGTGTAGTACAAAAAGTGTAGTAGTTCGGTGTTTCGTGGAAAACGTCCAGTTTTTTTTTTTTTTATAAAAACTGCCCAATTCCATAGAAATGCAAAAATTTAAAACTAACATTTTGCAGAGATGACCATTTGTTTATGGACGGCAGTATAGCCGCTAGTTGTATCTTTTTCTTGCTTAAAATCTATCTTTTAGGATATACAGACCTCATTTAGTTTCTAGAAGATATTGTCATAACACCATCAGCAGCATAGAAAAACTTTTTAGCTGTTATCCCACAAACTAGCAACTTATAAAACCTTTTGCATTCTTCAGTTGGCTTCTATCTTATGATATGACTGTTATGATTAACTGAAAGATATATTTGAACAGATATATAGTGATAAAATAAATTCCTCGTATCTTACACCACCCATGAAATCTAGCATGTTATAAAAAGTCAATATTTGAACAAACGAAGCCGCTCTATTCACCATGTCACTGGAGCGGACGGACACGACATTTTAATTGGCGATGCCATCCAAGGGGTGGCCTCGACCGCCCACCCCCGCGCCCCCATAAACTCGCAAGTTATCATGCCCATGGGGTAGAAAATCAATTCGCCAAGTTTATCCAGCGCCAGTCGCCATGAATATTAAAGGAAAAAAAATAATTGTATCTCCTTAAAATGCATGAGACTCGGCCGGGCTAAATGTTTTCGTTGTCCCCGATAGGAAATACTTGCTGACGCAAAAAATCCCGCGCGGTTGCTTACAGAGGTCCAGATACGATCTGTGTGGGGCGGCTGGATATCCAATTTCTGCGGAATATACGTATATATAACAGTCGGGACCTAGTTAGTCTAATAGGTTTTAATCAACGGAATACAAGTCGAGAGTTTGCCAGCCATCGACATGCGTGGGCAGTTTCCGACCGCGTACACACGAATCCATTAGCCCAATTAGCTGATGGGGTTGTTTCTTCCGCAGTTTTCGGGGGTCGATGAACTCCCTTCGACCTTCAGCTTCTTCAGAGGCTTTCCAAAGATCTCTCTTTCGACTTCTCTATCAAATCTTTGTAAGTATGCACATGGTGTCTAGGCATACAAGGTGTTTCTAAATGAAGTAGTATAAACGACACCAGTGAATCAGAAGTTTAAAATAAGTCAATTAAACAAACTACACCTTTGTCTAATGTTACACCTCTGTTGAGGTACAGAGTGCTAAAGATTTACAAGTCAACATATATATACAGTATGTCCCAAATTGGTTATGCATACATTGGCGTAGCGACTGTCATTGGAGATAGAAAGATGGTTAAAAATTTTAGAGGATTTTGTTACCTCTTCGACTTTTTTTCTCAAATTCAATTGATCTGTAATTGTTTTCGACACAATTCCAAAAAAAAAGGTGTTCGCATATGTTCTTAATTACTGTCCCTGTAATATTTTAGCGTGTGCATTGTTAGGACACTTTTTCAATATGTTTTCGCTGGCGTTGTCAAAATATCATTTGTTTCTGAGTTAGCACCATTAACTCTGATTTTTTCTTACGGACGCCATATTGGAATTACCTGGTTAAATAGTACTCAAAACTTGTTTTTCAACGGCGTATCGGTACGCTAAAAAACATGTTTTGTTCAAAATCAGCTCAATACCTGTTTTGGTTGAAGATAGCATGTACGAGACATTTTACTTTTGTCCAAAGAACACGCTAGTTCCTAGTAAAACTTGGGTTGCTGACCTTGGGATTTGAATTGGGACTACAATTCGAACATTTTTTTAATTATAATTCACCATGTCCAATCCTTCTTGTAACAATTGATAATTGAAATTTTCACTATGTGCGTCGCAGTAACTGTGAAGCGAGGCCATCTTTGACGAATGGTGAACATGAACATCTACTAAATTGGTCAGTTAACGTATTTTTCTTAAAGGAACAACCCCTAGTTAATATTGTCAGAGAAAATTCAAGTTAGATGGCTAGGAACATTCGTAGTCATCAAACACGCGACTCTCTTTCTACAGGAGTAAAAAACTAATTTCCATAAAAGACACATTGCGATAAAACGACCTCACGGATCCATTACAACGCCAAATGCGCATTTGCTCTACTCGGTGCTAAATTACCGGATCCAATATTCCACGCAACTCGTTTCCAGAAGAGGCCAGAATTAAAATGATAAACAGGCAAACACCTCGGAGGGCGCCACCCTCAACAGGAAGGCGGCGTGTCCGGCGAACAAGAAACCCCCATTTGGCGCGGTGCATAAATCAAAATTAACCGGAACCTCTTTCTTTCATTTCCGCCGATCCGAACGGGTTTTCGTGTATGCTGCCCGCAACATAAATACTGCATCTGGATATATCCGCGCGCGTGAATGCGAGAAACGTGAAGCGGGAAGAAAAATGGCGGTAAAACTGTCTATTCCAGGCGGTGGAGCATTTGCTCGAAAAAAAGGCGCGTAATTGCGTCAATCTGTAATAGTGGAATTAGCACTGGAGGATCACTGGCAATAACATCATCAGTGATACTTCAAAGCGGTATGGACAGGATAGGTGGGAAGTGGGTCTAAAGAGAGATAAAACTAATACATCTCATAGCTAGACAGCCCTTGGAGCTCTGAGTCTCTGAGCAGTTGAAAGGTAACATCTAGATTGGTAGTGGAATGCCAGGAAGCAGTCAAGGAACTGACGGACCGCACTTCATCGAGATGAGTGTGGGTTCCAGGTCACAGTACTATTCCTGGAAACGAATATGTTGACGAACTTGACGAAACGGAAGGAGAGGTTCAGTAATTCCATCTAATGGCACTAAACCAGCCTTAGGGGTAACAAAAACCACGGTTGGTAGACAAATAAAAAACAAGCACAAATCCAATATAAGAAAAATTGGGGAAGTACTCCAAAACTAAATAGTACAAAAAGGGCCCCCTAAGGAGCTTATTAAAAGAGTCCAGCTCTTTGCCTCATAAAAGTAAGTAGAAAGCATCTAAGAATAGTTTCAGGGTACCTAATGGGACATGTCACAGATAAAGGTCACCTAAACAAATTAGGGATATACAAAGGAGGTCTCAGCTTCTGACTATGTGGTAATGAGATCGGCATCGTTCTCCATACTCTATCAGACTTTGCGGCATTATATCGTAGGAGACAATAAAGCTTTGGAGATACTAAAGTCCCCTAAGAGACATATAGCACCTCTCCTGTGGAACTGTATCGTTTTCTAAAAGACACTGAGGTACAGGAGTGGGTGGAGGAGTGGGTGGAGTATATATAAGTTCGATACAATAAGCCAATAAAAAAAAAAATAAGCACGATACTTCGAAAATGGATAACTTGGTTCAGAAACAGTAATGATGAAACCAGGACCACCAACAGATGAAAACTTCCTGAATCAAATATCCACATAAGGGAAAATGAAACCAGGTGTATCTACCTATATTCTACTCTAGAAAAAATACATTGCAAGAAGCACTCAGTAGTGTCTTAGGCGCCATAATGAACCTAGATAGGTATTTGGGAATTTCCTCTCAGGAGCAAAGAATGAACGACATATATCCTTCCTTCACCATCCTTTTAGAAGAATCCAGAAAGAAGGACTATTGACGGAGGAGACAGGGAAACAGAAAGAGCACAACCAGGTGTCTACGCAAGGGCAAAGCATTGCTGCAGTGTAGACTCCCATTATTCAAAGGGCAACTTTGAGGTCTAGGGCTTTCATTGACACTAGTTAAAAAGGGAACCCGTAAAAGAAGGAAATCGTTATAAGGGACACCAATTTCAGAAAATCAAATTAGGGAAATACATCCGCCTCTTAAAATACCATCAGATGTCTCGCAAGTACCAGTTGGGAGTTCTCCTTTGCACTCTATGCTTCCTTGTCAAGAAATGTCGAAAAAAACTACATTATAAAACGAGCTTGCTTTCTAATTTGTAAGAAAATAAAAGCCACAATCTAATGCCGCAATATTTTCTAGGAACAAATCCTCGACGTGTACCGAGTGTTCACTACCCTGTACCAAAATCGTGAATCAACCTGTCGCGGCTCTTCTTTTACCTATTCTACACATCTCTCTGGATTAAGTAAAAATCCACCCTCGTACGTGAATACGGGAAAAGGGCGTCTGGAACAAAGAAAAATGGCGTTAAAACTGTCAATTCCGGATGGCGGCAGGTACGCTCACGTGCTTCCCCCACACCCCTTTAGCGCATAACAAATGCGAGCGAAAGAGCAGGAGTCGCGGGTGGCTTTGAGCGGCGTAACTGTCAGACAACCGCAGATAAATGAAGACGTGCGTAGCCTACTAGATACGGCCCGCCAACAGCAGACCGAGCGGCGACGTTGCGATGTCGCCTTTTTTGTGAATAAACATGGAAACCATCGCCTTAAAACAACAGTCGAGAGAAAGATGGTTCCAAAAATCTAGAACGAACTGAAGCTGGTCTACACTGTACTAACACAAAGAATTTTCAGCTAAAAATGCATGCCAAGGGTATCATCAAGTGGGCAGAAACTACAAATCGACATCTGAGTCTGGATAAGGTATCCAGACTTAGGTTTGTAATATTTTGAAAAGAGTTACTCTTATCCGAAGACTTGGATATGCAATCATCCAGTCGAGTGATCAGTTTTAGCAAGAGGCTGAAACTACTGAGTGAAATAAAAGTAAGGCGGAGACACAATATACTCAGGGAGTCAGTTATAAACACAGTTACATTTTTAACCATAACCTCAGTGTTTAACGTTAACCGACCCCTATTCACTCAAATAGAGTCGATGAAAGATGTGGAACATGTACTAAATGCAGTAGGGATATACTTCTCATACACTTGTGAAGCATGTCACTAGTGATAGTGAGGTCAAAGGTATCTCCGCAGGTGCCATTTGTTGAGTAAACTAAAATGATGTCAACTACACTTCTTAGCTGTCTGATGGCTTTTGAGTGGTGTAATGAAAAAACTTTGAACTTTCTGGGGGATTAGAAGGTCCATGTTACATTATGGGATCAAACTAATAAAATGTACAATAATAAACAGCTGCGTACTGATGCTTTGAGTGGCATGTCTTCTTGCCTGAATGCCCCATGTGTTCCTCATATTCCTTTTCTTCTTTTCGCATTTGAACACAAGAAAACCCGTACTGATTTCAGGCAACAATTCTGCATACATGACGTCCATTGTAAAATTTAAAGTTGAAAGGCAGATGACGCCCAAATATGGACAGGAAGTTGAATGCATCAGGGGCATACCTTGGAGGTATGCCCTTGTTGAAAGATGAAACGCATGTTGTATTGCTAGAAGAAGACGAAATCGCAGTGTGGATACGAAGCTTAACAGAAGATACTGGAAAATTTTAAGTCTTTGTTTTCATCATTCCAGAAGTTTAATTAGTCTGCAATAGATAACCTCAGACGTCAAGCCGGCAGATCTGCCGCCAAACCGTTACGTTTGGAAACGGCGCGCCTCACTCTCGGCGACGCTACGCGCCGGAAATCGCTCGTACGAACGCGCCCGCTCCGGGCTCCGGGCTGAATTTCATTTTGCCGGGCCGTTCTCCGGCGGGTCCGTAAAAAGAAAAATCATTTTTTACATGATAAAGGAATCATTCGGGATGTTTTATCGGCGGCGTAAAGAATTTGTAATATTTGGGCTTTCCGAGTTTGAATTTTATTAAATTCGCGGCTGAGGATTTTTCACGTAGGCCTGTCTGCTTTTGAGCGGGTGGATATTGTTGGGCATTTTAAAGGGATTCATTTTTATACTCTTCCGACAAGGCATCAAGTAAATACGAGCGGTATTTATACTCCTCTTCAGATATGACACAAAGAAATGAAAACCTACAGACGTTTTCTGCACTACCTCTACAAGGAGTGTAAATTCAGGTATGAGACTTATTTTTTATATCCTTATTTAATTACTATTCAGTATTGTTCCTTTTCCAAATAACTGCCATACAGCGCTGGAGACGGTCCTTCCATTCCTCATTGCAGTGCTGGAACTCATATACTGGAATGGCCTTCAGCTGGTCGGTTACAGCCGTTTGAATGTTTCCTATGGTCCCAAAAACGTTCCTTGCGGTGATTTTTCAATCTTGGGAAGAGAAAAAAGTCACAAGCATTCAAGTCATGCGATTAAGGCAGCTGAGGAGCCACATTCATGTTTTTACTGGCTAAAAACTCGTTTACTGAAATGGCTGTGTAACAAGGCGCATTGTCATGATGCAACATCCAGTTGTTCTCGATGTTTGGTCTCATACGTATAATCCTGAACAGTGGTGTGATTTAAATTCTTTCTCGATCATTCTTGTGGTCAACCGACGATCTGAATGCACAAGATCCTGTATTCTATCGACATTTTCATCGGTTCTTGAAGATGAAGGCCTTCCACTGCGTGGATCATCTTCAATTGACTCTCTTCCTTCTGAGAATGCCTTAAACCACCGAGAAACCTGGGCTCTTGAAAAAACACTGCCTCCGTAGGCATGTTGAAATTTTGCAAAAGTATCCATTGCGCTCTGTCCAAGTCTGAAGCAAAACCTGATAGCATACCGTTGTTCAAAATTAATGTCACTCATTTTTAAAACGCACTAGGGAAAACCGTTTAACGAAAACACTCACAAAGAACAAACAAATGACTCTAACAAGTTCAAACTTGTACTGAAGATACACTACATGTTAACCTACCGCCCTTCCAAGTCCCGTCTTCGCATCCTCAGATACTTAAAAGTACCGTTTAAACGCACCTGTGGTACAAGTTTGACTTGTGTTTAGAGTTTTCAATATATACGTTGTCAAAGTCATGGGGTGGATCATCCTTGGTTAAAAATTCAAAATCGCAACTCGCAAAATAGGCGGAAATTTTACAAAAATTGCAAAATGTATTAAAATAGAGAAGAAAAAACAGCAGTCCACCGACATGAAGACCAAGATGCCAAAGTTATAGATCAAGACGATGATTTCTTCGATGTCCTAGGCGTGACCTATTCAGAATTTGTACAGGGCAGCAAGTCTACTACTTGAAAGCGTCTACAGACTACTAGGAAGCGTCTGAGAGAAAGACAGTGACCCAAGTTGTACAGAACTGTTTGGCAGTGGATGGTTCTTGCATCAAGACAACGCACCATAGCAGTCAGCGTTGATTATTTATGAGATTTTGGCAAAGACAGGAATTTCTCGGTCAGGCAGTCCCCGGTAGAGCACTGATCTTGCCCCTTGCGACTTTATCCGGTACCTCAAAATGAGGAGTCAGATCACAGGGATCCATTTTGAAGGCGTTCAAAACTTCCTATTGTGAAGTCATGTTATCTTATTTAAAGTGTACTCTTCAAAATGTATTTATAAATGAATAACTCTTGTCATTCAATTGCCATACTTCGTATATTAAACCAACCTTAAGATACTAATTGATAACTTAAACAAATAATATTGACTTTTCATGGCATTCGGAATTGAGGTAAAGAAATAGTAAATTATTTTTTAGAAATAGAAATAATACATTGAAGTAAAGCTATATTATTTTTTTAAAACTCTTTTTTATTTATGCATTTTTAGTAGTTCTTTAGAAAATATATTGCCTCTTTAAATTTACAATGCAGACCTACGTACATGGTGTCCCAATATTAAGGGACCACGGCGAAAAGTGATTAAATACGTTATTTACGGAAACATAAAATTATAACTTTGAGATCCTGTATCTTGGTTACCAACAACGTTTGGACTAAGATAAGTTTGGTTAAATCGTAATATTTTTACACAAAGAATCTAGTTTCTCTGTAGTCCCTTAATAATGGTACACCCTATATAAGAAGCCTCGCGGTGAAACTAAACCGTATCCAATTTCCTGTAATAATCTTCGCCAGCTTATTGTTCCGAGAATAGCCAGTTTCGACTTGTGCGATGAATTATTGGGCACGATACCGTTTTTAGTGCTACCATTCAGTGCTATTTCTGTGCTCCGAACATGCAGATAACCGCGAATATATAGGTCGATGTTATGACACACGGTTCCCGAGTAATAGGTTACCAATGATTTATCTACATAGTTACGTCTCAGGTGATTGATACTCCTTTGAACAACTAATATTATCTCTAGGTGAGCCTCGTTAGGTGAGTTCTCGTTACGTGCCCTGCGGAACAATGGATGTATTGCTCGGTAGCTCGGTGTATTGCAAAAATATCTATTGCCAAGTATATACACGTCACTTATTATGCATTTTTATGCATGTTTAAACTTTATTTTCATTTTCCTGCACCATATATCACTTGCCTGTCCTCAAAAAATTTAAAAACTGCCGTAATTTAAATATTTACCAATATTTTGTCTGATCCACAAAACTTTAGCTCATTTAAGTCAAAACCTTGACCTCTGGCCACTTTGCATACTAAATCTAGTTAAATAAAAGTGTGTAACTAAAAACTTTCCATTTTATTCCTTCATAATAAGAACTAGCCAACTAAGATACATTTCAAAGCTACCTAAGAAAAATTATGTTACTTGGATATACAAATTTCAACCAAAACTAAATGAGTTGAGCAGTGACGGTTGCTGGAATTTGAAATTATCGCATTTTCGCAAGGAAACATGGGACCCACACCAGATATTAAGGGGATATTACTAGATTAAAATGGAAGGCAAGAGTAGCAAAAAAACATTGAAACAATTTTTTTTTTCAAAAATGTGGTGCACACCCAGAGAACCTCAATATGTGAAATATATGTTTTCATAAATACTATGTGAGTATAAAAACATTTAGTCCTTATAGTTTTGCAAAATGTTCATTTTTGTTGAAGTTATAAAATTACAAAATTTCACAAGCTGCTGCTGATGCTGGTGTGAAATAAAAATAAAAATTTCGACAACTTTAGTAGAGATCTATATTAGAATAAATGCATCGTGATGAAATGTAAATGCGTTTTTTGCAATGCAAAGATTTTCAAACCCCTCTACGCACCACAAAAATTACTATGATGGTCTCTGGTGGCTGGGTAAGACAATTGTCATTCCTCTTATTTTTTTTTGTCCAAATGACGATTCAGCAGATAAATTGAAAAAAAAATCTGTGATAACTAAAGAAATATTTTACTGTTTTTCTGGTACTTGCGGTAGGAAATAATGAGGCACCATTGGCTCTTTAATTAAACATATACAGAACTTTCAATTCCCGACATATAGCATTCTATAACACCGGGTGTGTTTAATTTTTAAAAATGAAATAACTAATCAATTTTGAAAGTAAAGTGTAACAAACTATACATTTCTGGAAGCGGAAAAATGCAGCTTTTGTTTGACTTAAACACATACAGGGTATTGAGTTCAAAATAGTAACTAATTTTAACGTTGACGTTGACCATATTTCAAAAATACCCTGTAGGACGAGTAACATGTTTTTAAAATAGTACGAAAATAAAATTATTAAAATTGTAAATCGATTGGCGAGAACTGCATCCTTGTAAGTTGGCTCTGTCAAAAGCTATTTATGAACAAAATGGGTTAGAAGTTTCTGGGACGTCCAAACACAATATTTTAAAAAATATTGTATATAAACCATTCTGAAAGTAAAGTGTAAAAAACTATACATTTTTCGAAAGCGGAATAATGCAGATTTTGTTTGTTCAAACATATACAGGGTATTGCATTCAAAATATTAGCTAATTTTAACGTTAAAGTGGGCCATATTTCAAAAATACCGTGTAGGATACGTTTTATACAAAAAAAAAAGTATGAAAAAAAACTCATTGAAAAAGTAAATCGAATGGCGAAAACCGTATACTTGCGTAAAAAATTATAAAACATGTCACGAATTTTCCAACTATTTAGAAATTTGGAATGAGTTGGCGCATTTCAAAGTATCTGATGGTATTAAACTCTGCCTAAAATTTTTTTCGAAAAAAAAAACAATTATTATAAAAGTTATGAACAAATAAAATGTTATGCATCGAATAAAAAAAACATTTTTATCTCGAAATGGAAGGTTTTAATCGAAAAATTTTATAGGACAACTTTTTTTCGAAAGGCATTGAACTTTTTGGAAAAAACTGTTAGAACCTTAAAAATAGTTAAAAAAAAATATTGTTTATAATAAAAAATGCTGAGAATTCAATGTTCTCCATCGCTTATTTAAATTTTCTTTTTTTCTAAATATTCGTTATACATTTCCAGATACTTAGTAAAACAATTTTTTTTGGGATCGCTGTTTGCAAATAAACTGCACGCTGTTTTGTTGGACGTTACACCCGCGCGCGGTGCCAGTGCTCGCGTCTAAACCTGAAAAAAACATGTGATTTGTCGTTTCTCAACTGTTTTATTGAATGAGTTTAATAAGCTTTTCTAAGCTTATTGCAACCATGCCTCGAGGTAATTGTTGTTACAATACTTTAAATAAATCGAAACATAAATGTGTGTATAAAAATGTGATGCGAGTGACGAACAATTGGAATGCAAAGTTTGCTCATTTGATTGGAAACTATGTGTGTGATTCCTGTAAACGTTCAATTAACAACAATAAATTGGATTCTACTGAGTAAGTTTTTTTTTTTAAATTACTTTTAATCGAATTTTAACGATGATTATTATTTAACAGGCAATTGCCGAATTCGGATAAACTTCAGACATTTGAAGAGTCTTCAAATGTCTTTATATTTTATTCATTCAATCTTTATATTTATTTATTCAAATTATTTATAGTCAAATGTCTGAAGTTCCCTATCCTATAAAATTTTTCGATTAGGGTCTTCCATTTCGAGATAAAAATTTTCTTTTTAATCGCTGCATAAAATTTCATTTGTTCATAACTTTTATGTTCATAACTTTTATAATTATTTTTTTTCGAAAAAATTTTAGGCAGAGTTTAGTACTATCAGGTATCACTTTGAAATGCGCAATTTCACAAATTTTTACTCACTTGTAAAAAAGATATTAGGATCAAAATGGGTCACAATTCTCTGGGACACCCGGTATTATGAGGACAGAAATCGTGCGGTCGATCTCGGACCGTTCTCAGACTATTTGTCGTCCAAGGCAATAACTACCAAAAAAAACAGACGTGAATTGCACACAAGCACACGTCAAGCGAGATGCGCATCGCGACAATCTCCTATTGTGCTTGTTACGTTACGTCGCGTTACGTCTCGCGCCAGGTAACAGCCAAACAAACGACGAACGAGGCGCAACGAGCGTGGGCGGGCGACGCAGCCGTCTTGGATCCGGGCCGTGCCGGAGCGTGGAACGAAAAGAACAAAGGATTCCGGGATAGGTTTTAGTTCGGGGGATTAATTTAATCTTTTAGCTAAATAGGTATACGCGAGGCGGGAGGCGGCGGAGGAGGGTACATATATATTAGACGCGAAGAAATTTATGGCGCTTCTTGGCAGCTACGGAGACGATTTAATTATTCCGGGATAGCGCCTAAGCGTAAACACAACATGCGGGAATTACAGGATAAAGATTCGTGTTGTAGTGTTCTGTTTGGGATTTGAGAGGGTTTTGTGTTAAATCCGTCCTCGCAGTATCGTGTACGAATAGCTTCTCGAAATTATTCGGATTTTTTAGAACAATAATATTATAGAAGGTACGTAGGTACAATTAATTGGAATCATGGCGATCGTTTCTATCAACTATTACAATCACCTTCGTTATTATTTAGGAAATAAGGATAAATAAACCAGCATCATCATGAGGTATGTTCTAAATTTGGGGTATTTGTAGGTATGTTGAAAATTATATGAAGAAATAAATATATTTAAATTATCCAATTAGATAAAATGATTATAACTGAGGAACTGTTAGGTTGGTTAGGATATTCATCTGAGAAATAAGTATGTCAACAAAAAATATCTTAAAATTTATTAAAAAAGAATATACTAAGATCAATTTAAAATACACGTAAACTAGAGTTTTTTTAAATCTCTATAATTCAGCGGAATTTTATGCTATTTCAACGTTTAAAAAAAGCAAATTACTCTGGATTAAACGATCTATAAAAGTGCCCATTGCGACGTAACTGTAACTTACACCGGTGAGACAGTACAGGTCACTAAACTCGATTTTTTTCAGGAATTTTTGGGTTTTTCGTTGTTTTTTCATAAATAGCTGTAGCTACAGGAAAAATGCAAATAACAAAGTTATAGAAAATTAAATTTCCTACAAAAAAGCTCATGTGAACCGAATCTCTATTATTGATATTTCTCGAGATAATGAGCTTTGATTTTTTTTACAACTTGCGATTTTCATGAATTTGCGACTCAAATCTTTAAATCTATTCATTTTTTTTCTCACATCTTAAAGTTATTATCTATTTTCCAAAGTTAGGAAGATAATAAAAGGTAAGTAATCTACAATATTTAAGCTGTAATTTAAGAAAACGTTAATACGAAGAAAAAGTTTTTCTTTGTCTTTTCATAGAACAAAAATCCATTGTATGTAATACAACCTAATTCCTATAATATAATTAGGTAGGTAATATAGTCCTTTATATATAAATTTGTTGGGTATACTTATAATATATGAGTAATCTAAAAATATGAAATATATCTCTAATTTGGTATGAGAAAAAAAAATTAAAAAATTAATAGATTTAAACATTTGAGTCGAAAATTCATGAAAATCGCAAGTTATAAAAAAATTAAAGCTCATTTTCTCGAAAAATATCAATAATAGAGATTCGGTTCACAGGAGCTTTTTTGTAGGAAATTTAATTTCCTACATTTTTCCTGTAGCTACAACCATTTATGAAATAACGAAAAATCCAAAAATTCCTGAAAAACCTCGGTGTAAGTTACAGTTACGTCACAATGGGCACTTTTATAGATCGTTTAATCCAGAGTAATTTGCTTTTTTAAACGTTGAAATAGCATACAATTCCGTTGAGTTATAGAGATTTAAAAAAAAACTCTAGTTTACGTGTATTTTAAATGGGAAATCTTCACACGCTGAGGGCGAGTACTTAATATTAATATTAAGGGCTCATATTTTAAGGGATTTTTTTTAGGTATTTCCAACAAAATTTCGAGACGGGAGTGAAAAAAAAATAGTCGCCAAAAAAAGCACCCTAATGTACCTACACGCCTGCGTATTAGCGACTATTTTCGTTCCGGAAATAGCTCGCTAATAAGCATACAGCAGGATGCATTCCAATTGCAACTATTTATTATTTTAGTCAGTTGCAAATAAAAATTATACATGAATGAAATAAAAATAAATATATGATGAAAGATAAATATGTGAAAATATACGATAAAATAAAAATGCAGACTTTAATAGAAGAGCCAAACTGCAGTCGATCTTTATCAGATAAAGCTGTAACTGCTGTGGACAAAAATGGGATTGACAGATTTAAAACATTTAGGCGACCAAACTAAAAAGCACGCTACTATGATATTGTTATAAACAACAAATATTTTTTTAGAGACTAGAAATTTCTAACTTTCAGATTCTATCTTGAAAAATGAAAAATGTTCATCATAAATGTTCAATCAATACATTCCTAAAAATGTATATTTTTAATATAATGCAAGTAAAATAAATTCTAGTATGTATATACAACACAAAACTATTTCAAAAATTCGACTTGGTGAATTCCTGTAAAACATGATTAAGTTAACATAACTTTTACAACAATTACTGCTTAAAGAGAAGCAAGGACACAGTCAATGTTATTAAATTACTAAGTAACCAACCGGATGGCATAATTGTGCCATAAATTGTGCGTGGGGAAATAACTAAAGATGTATAGTAATAACAAGTAGGGAAGCAAAATAACGCTATAAAATATCAGCAATTAGCATCATTATGTCAGCCGTTGCAACACACAATCAATAAGTAAACAATGTACATACATACATAGTTCATATACGAAACAAAGTAAGAATAAAATTAATTAAAAAATATATTTGTCAAAAGGTGTTGTAAACCTATCTATCTATATAACTATTGGTTATAACTAGGTTACTCTCAAAATACCGTATAAATTGTTACATTTTTTCACACACAAATACCATTTTAACCGTTCTACTAATAAAAATTAAGTTAAAAATAAATAAATCGATCGTTAAATTTCAAAGTTTCAAAACATTTCAAATTATTATTAACAAATAATTAGTAACAAATCAAACTATCAACTATCCACATCATGATTACTTAAGGTTCCAACACTTCCTTTTATACATCAAGGGGTTATTCCCAATGATTTTTCCAATTCCCAGTCATATTCTTTTTACATATTGTACATACTTTTTTATAAGTTTTTTAACCAAAAACAAAAAAAAAAGGTGACGTTGCAGTTGCTTGTGTGCATGATATCTTAAGAACTACTGAAACGATTTTCGTGAAATTTGGTATAAATTTCCTGTATATATAAAGTTAGTTCTAAGAAAATATTTAGCGTCCAGAACCACCTGTAGACTTATTTGTCGATCCACCCTTGTTTAGAATAAGCTATCATACTACAACAAGATGTAAAAATTCACACATACATATTTTTACCCAACTGACTAGGTATCGTATAACTCCTTAACTAATGTTCGATCAATTTGATGGTAATGAGATATCGATGGTACATTTTGAACGTACAATATACATATGAACAATATTTGATACATACCAATAGCATGCGATTTTAAATGGGGTTTGGCCGCCTCGTTTAAAAACAATGCATTTCTTTATTAAAATTTCGGTTACACAAGAGAAAAAAAAGGTAAACACTCTATCTGATGGTACTTCCAATGTGACGAAATTGATTGACAGTCATAAAATATCAGTATATCGTTACATGATTCACAATAAAATCATGTAACGACTGGAACTCGGCACAAAAATAAATTGTATAAAAACTATAACGAGAATGTCTGAGTATCCATCGACCTCGCATATGTTACGATGTTTGCTAATATGGTAGTTACAAGACCCTGAGCTGATGGAGCCCGAGCTGATGGCTACACTACAGTTCAGTAACAAGAATAAAACTTTATCAAGCGCCAAGGAAAAAAGTCACTGGAGGTCCGGGCAACAAGATGTAAAAGCAGCCTCTAGTACGTACGATGTTTTTTGGGTATTGGTACAAGGGCTAGGAAAAAGACCCACCTTTCCCGCCTTTTTCGTAAATTCATTGGTAAAACCGAATTTTAATCTTTCGTTTTCGAGTTGTAAACGATTATTTTGAGTTTTCGATTGTTGATAACGTTTTGAAAATTAGAAGAAATCTGTTTGCACGTTCTACAGGCACTTTTTTGGTGAATGGATTCCTTAACAGATTTTTTATATCTTGTAGTTTTCGAGTTATGGCATAACTTCTATTTTTTAAATGGAACCATAGTTGGTGATTTAGCTAAAAAGAGGATTTTTTCTCTTTACAACGATATATAGTTTGTGGGGTCATATGAGGTTTATGGGAAACGTTAAAACATATTTTTCTAATAAAGGCAGTAATTTCAAATTTTGCACGTGGCCTTTTTTGAAAACAGCAGTGGATATTGGGATGAAATACACGTCCCGTTTGATTAATTGTTTATGTTTGGTTTTTGCTTGCATTATAGTTTTAAAGTTTCGATTAAAGAAATTGACAAGGCGCGATGGCAAAATTACGAAAAGTTAATATGCTAGTTTTTTTCAAAATATAATTCTGAAGCCGGAGATTTTAATCGCTCCCTGAAAGGAGACACAATTGTCATCTTTGTAGACTAAAGAAACCCGTTATACGGAGGATTTAATAAACGCCAAAAATTATCGTATTCAAGATGCTGGGATGTGAATTGGTATGGTAGTCAAATCCTTAATTTCAGTAGGCAAATTGAGCAGAGTTGTTTCGCCGAAGAGCCTAGTTTTAAAAACACAAATTTAGACCTTATACAATAAGGAAACAACAACAGCCCCAACGATCCTGAACGCGACGTTTCTGCAATTGGTACCACAACAAATTGAGCAAGACAATTATTTTTAAAAAATATCATTTGGACAGATGAAAGATTAAGTAGTGCCGAATTTTCAACCGACACCAACTTATTGGTCTGAAGATAATCCCACGACTTGATGTTCAAAATCAGGCGTTGTTTTAGTGTATGGTGTCCCTATATAATAACCGCTTTTAGCTTACCAACTTATGATGACAATTTAAATGGTCAACGGTATTACAATATGATAAACTACCACATAGTAGAAGAATTTTTAGACAACTTGCCACTTAACGAAAGACGAGTATTTTTTCAACAAGCGGGGCACCACCCATAATACTAATTTAATCTCGGAATTATTAAATACATTTGGGGAGAAATGGAAGGGAACAATGGGCCTAAAGTGCCTCATACGTTAGATTTCTTTTTTGGGGAACCATTAAAGACAATTTATACAAAAGACAAATAATACACTGGTTCAACTGAGAGAAAATCTTATAGACTGTTGAATTCGTTTCAAATATTCACATTATAATGCAACAAAAGTGTTTCAAAGCATGTGAACTGTGCATCGCAAACAACGGACGACATTTGAAAACTTTAGGTAAATAATCATGCTCGTATTTTTTTTAATCTGTCTAGTTTTGTTTTTGTAAAATATATTGTATCGTATTTTTTACATACATTATTTGTTACAAATTTGATTGTTAAGGTTTAAACTTCTTGTTATGAATATGTTATAATTAATTATTAATTAGTCACTAATATGTATAATTAGTTATTTAAGTTTAATATACCATTCATTATATACGACTGTTACTATGTATTTATGTTACTTTTCGAGGAGTAAATTTCCATAGCAACAGTTATTATTATTAAAACATTGTTGTAACAATGTGTTACTATAGAAATTTACTCTTCCTGCAAAGGAAAAACAAAGTAAGTATACCTATAAAAAATTAAAATTTTTAACTGTTTCCGCATAAACACTAATCATAGACCCCACAAACTATATATCGTTGTAAAGAGAAAAAAATCCTCTTTTTAGCTAAATCATAGCCAACTATGGTTTCCATTTAAAAAAATAGAAGTTTATGCCATAACTCGAAAACTACACAAGATATAAAAAATCTGTTAAGGAAATCCTATTCTACTTAAAAAAAGTGCCTGTAGAACGTGCAAACAGATTTCTTCTAATTTTACAAACAACCGAGTTATCGACACCAATCGAAAACTCAAAAAAATCAATTTTCGTTTACAACTCGAAAACGAAAAGATATAGCAAATTCTGGTTTTCACCAATGAATTTATCTCGAAAAAAGAGGTGGGAAAGGGGGTTCATTTTTCCATAGCCCTTACAGTTACCGAGATACCCTATAAAAACATCGAAATTTGCCCACCCGGTACATCATTCCGGTATTAAGTTAACTCGCCTCCGCGTCACCACAAGACCACATTTATCAAAGTTTTCTCGCGCCGAGCTAAATCATTCGTGCGCAGAGGACGAGACAACTCCCGAATTAATTATTTTTGAATTTCCGCGTCTGGCCCGTCATCTCGGCATTTACGAGGTATTCATCACGGTCCTCCGCCTCGCGGAACGCCTTGGCGCTCGTCTCTCACCCTCTCGCTCCAAATAAATCTGAATAAAAAAGTAATCACGAGAACAACGGTGGCGATACCGACGGCCCGAGGACCCCGACGGGCGAGGTAATTCCTTGTAAGGTATTACAAGAGGGTTACTTTTTTTATTTGAATTACATTTGCTGTTAGAGAATTATATTAAAAGATGCTACATTCCTTGAAAAGAGCAATTTTTTCGTTGGTGAAATTGGTTAACACGCATATGACAACAATAACACAGGCAGACAAAATAAAATCTAGTGTCTGAGAAATTCCACTATAGTACAGTGGAGTATCGATTATCCGAACCTCAGTTATCCGAACGACCGGTTAACCGAAACTCAAATTCCAACTGCTCCCCTCTTCTACTCCACGAGTGGCCTACGTTACCAACGTCACATCGTCAGTGCGGGCGTTGTGCAGTGGTTGTTCTCTTTCCTTTTTGGTACACATTGAAGTGTAAAATAAATGTGTGTGTTGTATTAATGTTTGTTTGTTTATTTAATTATCTATGCACATACATATTATGTACCTACACCCCAAATAGGTTTTTTTTTTTAAATTATCGGTTATCCGAAATATCAGTTATCCGAACCACCCTTGTTCCCAATTAGTTCGGATAATCGATGCTTCACTGTATCCTTATGCATTTTGACGTGGTTAATCTGAATTCCTCCATCACTCTCAGGTTTTCCCCTAGGAACAAAAATCCCTTAGAAAAACTTCAACCTTGGCTGTAACTCTTGAGGCATGGATCATGCTGAAAATGTTCTAAAATAAATCATTAAACTATGATTTAGCACCAATGGGTCTTCTCTTAGGATCGGAGAAACCCTAGGAAAACCAGTCATCCCACACTGAGCTTTCACGTGTGATTTCAGTACAATGCTGGGAAAATACTAAGAAGGCTGATCTAATACTAAGTTTGCTGTGTCATCCATGGATTTCCCCTAAGAAATTGAAGATATCTGAACCGTAGATTAGTCATTATCACTCTTACGTGGCCAATTTAATGCTGAAAAAAATTCGGAAATAAGTGTTCTCTATGTAATTTGACCCGCTTATATCTCGAGTCCAATATCCCTAATGAGTTTTCGTTTAGGACACAAGAATTCTTAGGAAAACCCGTTGTCCCACAGTCAGCTATTATGTGTGAACAGTATAACGCTGGTAGAATACTAAGATGACAAATCCCCATCTATTGGTGCCAAGTCACTGGTGTTGCCAGACTCGTATTAGGAGGTTCAAATCATATTTTAATGATGTATATTTTACCATGATACTAGTCATGCCCCAAAAGTTACAGCCAAGAATGATTTATTTGACGATTTTGTTTTGATTCATTCTTCCCAAACTTTGTTTAAATACAAATAAAAAAAAAACAATGTAGGCATGTCTGAGTTAATTCGTATTTATATCATGCTCTCCCTTGAATAATTACCTGTTACAAAACGTGATTATTTTTGAATTTCCGCGTCTGCCACTTCATCTCGGGATTTATGGAGGATTCATCACGCTCCCCTGGAACGGGTTGGTGCGTTAGCTTGTCTCTCTCTCTCTCCCCCCTATCTCTCTCTCGAAATAAATCTGAATAAAAAAGTAATTTCGAAAACAACGGCGGCGATACCGACTGCTCGAGGACGCCAACGGCCGAGGTAATTTTCGTGTAATTCCTTCCTCAGCCTGTCGTAACGAAGTGCCGCGATGCATGCCTTAATGACGTCGTATCTCACGGTCTCCTAGTCACTTAAGTACCTCGATGAATAATAAAAAGGGAAATTAATTAGGTTGGCAACCCTTGAATTTCTGTTTTACGTCGGCTGCTAGCTACACTTCAAGTTGAAGACGGAAGTGCGGGAGACATTGAAAGCGCAAAAAGGGGTGTGGCGATACGAAAATATGCAAATTTTAGTCACTCAACACAATGACCTTGGAGTCACCGTGACAAATAACTTCTCTTGGAGTCCGCATTTTGTGGAAATTTTTAATAAAGCCAATCAAATTTAAAAGGTCGTTTCAAGATTTAGTTCCAGATGCGTTCTCAAAAATATGCACCTGCATGCTTTCCCAGACGAATGCTGTTCCTAGCAGTGTTTTCCCTCTTCTCTTCTCAACTCTTTTAATATATATATGCTTATATAATTATTTTGATGATTACACAAGACCACAATTTTTTTTGTGCGGAATACTACACTATGCCTACTATTTGTTTTTTGGGTCGCTGATTACGAATCCTGGCTTACTTTTGCTTGATCAGCTAACCTAACCTCAAAAAACGCTCAAAAACTCAAAAAATCGAGTTCATAAATTGAATAGCACACGGGACCTGAAATTTTTAACTTGATAACCCCCTTCAACTGAACTCTTGCATCTCAAAATCTCCGAATCCAAATTTTCAAACTCCTAGCCTCTTAACCTAACCTCAAAAACCCCCAAAAACTAAAAAAAAAACGAGTTTAAAAACTCAACAGAACACTAGACCTAAATATTGTAAAACAATATAATTTTCTATTCTATTATATTTAGGTTGAGGGTGCTGTTGAGTTTTTATACTCGTTTTTGTTTTTAGTTTTTGGGGGTTTTTGAGGTTAGGTTAAGAGGCTAGGAGTTTGAAAATTTGGATTCGGAGATTTCGAGATGCAAGAATTCAGTTGAAGGGGCTATCAAGTTTAAAAATGCAGGTCCCGTGTGCTAATCAATTTATGAACTCGATTTTTGAGTTTTTGAGCGTTTTTTAAGGTTTGCTGATCAAGCAAAAGTAAGCCCGGATTCGTAATCAGCGACCCAAAAAACATATAGTGGACATAGTGTAGTATTCCGCACATAAAAAAAATTTTGTGGTCCTGTGTTATTTATAATTCTTATTATTAGTATGTTGTAAGTCTGTAAACAATGGAGCTGTAATAAGAATAAAAATATTACCTAATAACACACTTTAATCTGGAGGCAATCTTATGAAAGACATTGATCCCTGGGTATCGTATTTCTTGAACTTCATCAACAAGCTCCTTCGGAATAGTTAATTGGTCCATTACAAATCATGACCTTGATGAGCTCGACCGAATTACAAAGAGGATTCTAACTAAATTTAGACTCTTATGTACCAACTTGTCAGGAATTAGGAGTTTAGTAAACATAAAAAAAACTTAATCTTCAGCTTAAGAAGCTGCTTCAAGAAGAAAACTACTCATCGACAGGATGCTGCATGTTAGGATGTGAACTACGACATACCAACAGCATTATATAAGCTTCGAACACAATGGATGAAACAATCTCTACAGGGTCGTTTTCCAAAAAAAATTACAACTAGGAAAGTTCATTGAAATGGATTACCCACGGTATGGTTTCTGTACCTTTACCCAAATGGTTTCTGTACTTCAAAACCGAAGGCCTTTTGGTAGCCATTCAGGACAGGGCTATACAAACCAAAACCAGTACCAGAATCCTCTTGAGCAACTCTGCTCTAACAGAGTCAGCATATCTCGGCAAGCATTCAAGCATGGTCTTTTAGAGATCTCTATACTACAAATATACTTCTGAAGTTGTGCTGATGTTATTGGATAGGTTAGTTAACACTGATCGAACAGTGGACTTCAACCGACCATATATTGTGTTCATACACAAGGAAGATCCACAACTGGACTGGTATTTGGGGATCTATTTGACGAGATGGCCTGCATTGTTTTGAGGAAATTCATGTTCAAATTGTTCAATATAACTATTAAGAAGGTATGAGATATATCAAATCGAAAATAGTATTCAATTTGTTGCATTTATGTACAAATATCACTCAATTTTTGCAATATGTCTCACAAATAAGTATGAGGTAGACTTCTCGTTTTTGAAAATTTGAGGTAACTAATTGGGTTTGGGATCTTTTAAGATTCGTTTGGAATTATATTCTTCTCGTTTGCGATACAATCGAGTTTTAAAATGCATAGTCAGATATAGGAGAACAACTGAGGCTAGCACCACAATACTGGAATTTTTCATTTTTTTTGATGGTTTTTTTGCAATGGCCCGGTTTTTTAACAACAGTTTACAAAAAGGTTCCCAGCACACCACCAATCGAATTTTCTTTTGCGATTTGATTGTTTTGATTTATTTAATAGTCACACATTCAAACTCTATGTTACTCACATCTTCCTCTACTTCCAAGTAATGTCAACTGCTTGTCCAATGGTTACCTTTACGGCCAAATTAATGCGAAACGGAACGAGAGAGCGAGAGAGAGAGAGAGGAGAGAGAGAGAGAGCGTGAATAGACGACGGGGTGCGGGGGTGCGGACCTCTTGGCGAGGAGCGGGCGCAATTTTTAAACGACAATAAGTCCCATGCAAAAAATTAATGATATTTTCTTATTACGCGGCCCCTCCTTCGGATGCTCAGAACTGACAGAAATAATAATGCTCGCGTTCGTTGAATTTATCGTTTTTTCTTTTTGTTTTCCGTCTCTCCTCTCCACTTGACGGTAATGATATTTTATGAGCGGGAACGCCAAAAGGGAAATACCTCCGTTTCAACTTTTAACGTACCCTTTGTTGATGACGTAACTATGTAGGTTTTTGCTGGATGCTAACGAAGCACTTAAAGATGTCAACGGAGTCTGACGACGCTGTAGGGGCGGTCCAAGTAGGCAATTTACAATAATTCCCCCTAAACAGATTTACTCTTTTTTTTGCAGATCAGATATAATATTTCTATATTCTGAAAGTTCTCAAAATGGCGGGAATTACTACCCTTATCGTAGGCATTCTTCAGGGATCTACCTTAGGCTTTGTACTTGCATATAGGGTGTCCTAGATAATGTAATCTCTCAGGAGAGTAAAGTTGGTGTTAAAATAACTACATGTTCCAATAGGGAATTCAATATAAGCGTTATGCCACCTGGTGGTCGCCCAACAAACAAATTACTGTACCATTATTTATTGAAACATACGTTGGTTTCTATTTCTGTGTTGTACGATTAAAAATTAAAACATTACTTTCATAATGAATCAGTATTGTTGTGTACCTCGTTTTTATTCTGGTTTAAACACGGGACAAACATTTCATATATTTCCTGAAGCAAGAAAACATCAAGTTTACATGGTGAATAAATTTGGTGAAAAGGAACGCAAAATAGAAGCAAGACTTCGATATTAAAAATTAAAACTGAATATAGGAAAGCCAGTTAGTAAATATATGAGAGTCTGTTCTCTGTTTTCTTCATTTTGCTGACGGTGACTATTTTTATCGATGTAAGCTTTAGTATTTTAAGGTTAGTGTAAATATATTATAAATTTTGTCTGTTTCAGTCAAGGATTAAACATTAAATATTGAAACAAACTGCAGTATCTTCAAAGAAATTCCTTCGCAAAAGAACACGATGGAGGAAATGGACATCCAGATCTTCTCGATTATGAAGAAAAAAATTCGCAATGAAAGATACTCGGTAAGATGTCTGACATTCTATTTAAAAATATAATGATTATGTTAAACAATTTCGTAAAAAGAAACACTGATCTACCTTATAATAAATGGTTTTATGTTTTCAAAATAAATATGTCCAATCTAAAAATGTACCTTATTTATCATTACTTATTAAACTTATCTTACTTCTATCAAAATTAAAAATCAAAAGAAAACCAATCAAATTATGTCAAGAACTTATAAACAATAAACCTTGATATTGATATACATATTATCACAAATGTTAAAAATAATGAAATGCTACATAAATATCATAAAATAAAGCCACAAATTGAATATAAGTACACTAAACCCGATGTAACAACAGAGAAGTAATGGCACAGTAATTTGTTCCAAATTTTTCCGCTCTGGCGCTGCTTTCTTAAATTTTTACGCCTATACCTTTTTTTGATAGGACTGAACACCTATTTTATTCGTTGATTTAATTAAAAAATGGCTGAGGCCATACTAAATACAACGCTTTAAGACTGTGTAAGAATTGTTTCAATATTCAGTTCAAAGTCTGATAAACTAAGGGGGTAAACTTCCTCCGAGATTTTTCCACTCTAATTTAAGTACTCGTAAGATATTTTTCTGGGATCCACCCCATTTTTGAAATGGTGGAGGACAGAATGGTGTCGATCACTTTAAGAAACCGCAGCACGTGACCATGGCGAGAAAATAGATAGCGACAGCTGGCTTATTTGCCATGCAGACGGGTTGGTTTTCCAAGAAGGATCAGGATCTGGAACCTGGATAACTAGGCTCAACATTGGACGTAACAACATAGCCCCAGTGTTATGCTTAAATACTATTTACGCTTTAAATCATCTTGATGCTTTCGGTTTTACCTATAAGCTATTGAGGAATGCCATTTTTCAATTACGAAGTCCAAGAGACCAATTATTATAAAAAGAAATGTGAGTATAAAATATAAAACCATCCAGACGTAAAAATACCGTTGACAGCCTCTTGCACAATACCGAGAAATGATCCGGCCATTTTTCAGTTATTATTAGACCCCGTATAGATTTAAAGAAACAAATAACGAAGAAGAACCTCTGCTAGAATAGTCCAGGCGACGTAGATTATTTTTAAAATAATGAGTTGCGTCACTTTCTCAACGGTTTTATAAGGAAAAACATTGTCTGAATCAAGTGCATATGTTTTGGACAGCGAAATATTGTAGGAACATAACGAAAACGTTGCAAAAATTTGGAAAAAAAAACAGTTTTTTTTTTTTTAATTTTAGGCACAAAAATAAATGTCGAGTAAAAAACAAAAATATCACGTTATAGCGCTTGAAAAGACGAATAAAATAGTTTTTGGATCATTAAAATCGGTTGATAACTTTTTGCACAAAAAAATAAAAACCGCGAATATTAGCGATTTTTCGATGTTCAATTACTCGGTCTGTAATTACCCTAGAAATGTCTTCCTGGCTCAAATTGTAGGGTTTTCCAACACCTATCTACAGTTAAATTTTTGTCAAAAAATATTCATAAGTTTTCGCGCAAATTGCGAAAAAGTAAAAACAGGTACTTTAGTAAAATGGCCCCTATTACCACAATAATTGTTGTAGAGCAATTTTGTGCAAAGCTACGTGTTCTTGAAGACTTCCTCTATAACCATATCAAATATGAAGTCGATCCGATAATAATAAGTATCTCAAAAGCGCGTCTGAACAACGTGCAATTTTAGAGAGCGGCCGCGTGGACGCACGAGCGAAGGGGAAGTGGCGCGGTGGTGGGGGAACTCTCTCTCCCGCAGTTTAAAAAAAGCATCAATTTTCGTTCAGTAGTTCCCGAGAAATCTCAATTGTTTCCGGCTTGTCGAATTTGAACACGTGTGCACGCGGTCGCTCTCTAAAATTGCACGTTCAGACGCGCTTTTGAGGTACTTATTATTATCGGATCGACTTCAAATTTGATACGGTTGTAGAGGAAGTCTTCAAGAACACGTAGATTTTTGCAAAATTGCTCTACGACAATTATTGTGGAAATAGGGGCCGTATCTGTTTTTATTCTTTCGCAATTTGCGCGAAAACTTATGACTATTTTTTTGACAAAAATTTAACTGTAGATAGGTGTTGGAAAACCCTACAATTTGAGCCCCGGAAGACATTTTTAGGATAATTACAGACCGAGTAATTGAAATCGATTCGAAAAATCGCTAATTTTCGTTTATATTTATTTGTACAAGAAGTTATCAACCGATTTTAATGATTCAAAAACCATTTTATTCGTGTTTTCGAGCTCTACAACGGAATATATTTCTTTTGAATTTTTTTTCGTGCCTAAAAGTCGAAAAAACCTTTTTTTCGCACCTTTTTTGCAATTTTTTCGCAATGATCCCACAATCGGATTTTGTCCAAAACATTTTCATTCGATTCGTACGATTTTTATCCTAATTATCACCTTGAGAAAGTGCCGCAACTAATTATTTTAAAAAATCACTTGTTTTTTGCTACCTCGCCTGGACTAAGAAGCATTGATTGGCAAAAAGGGGGAAGGAAAACATTTTTTTTTTCCGCTCGTACCGATCGACTAGGTGGGGACCGAGGATGCCCTCTTTAATCTCCCTTTTGTGGAGGAAAACGCGACTTCAAAACCCCTGCCGCAATAAATTCGGCAATCGATACTCTGACAAATCCCCGCGTCGGAGTCAAGGGGGAGGGGGGGTTGGCGGTCCGTGGCCGTCTTAGTTAAAGGGTTATTAATAGTTTTGATGTATCGGTTTTTGGATACGAGTTGGACGCCGTCAACGGGTCCGACTGGGAGTAATGAGGGTCTGAGTTTTGACTGTGACATATTCCACTTACAGGGATCGGTTCGGTATTGGTAACGGCGAACTATTCGCGAAGTATGCGGCCGACGGCACTGGAAACGTCGGTTCTCGCGTGACAGCTGTCTTCGAACTTTAATATTAATGATATGGTTCATAACCGGTACAGCAGAACTTTGACGATAAAATATACTGTCTGTTTAAAGTATCTAGACACCCTTGTACCATTGTACCTTCGAAATCATATAAAAAAAACGAGAGCGCGGCATATCCTTTGTAAACACAGCTGCACCGGCCTCGAACGCGTGCCATCCATAGGCGCGCGTAACTAACGTTCCAATGCAATACGTGCCTTACAATATTTTATAAACCGTGTAAGATGATGTAAGTATAAATGTTTTTAGATTTATTATACTAAAAGTAAGTAAGTTGTCTTAAGAGCTGTTAGGAGAGACTAAAACAAAAAGACTCGCCGCAAGACCCTAAACCAAACAAGCCATTGTCCTGACGTTCCCCATCCTAAGGATCGACCAAACCGGGCCTATCCGTGGGAAACAAACAGCAAAATAAGGTGATTTAGGTTTAGTTGCAATATAAAAAAGACAGCTCAAGTCCGAGAGGGATAGTCTCTTATAGTTAGAGCTGAGCGATCGAACGCCTCGCGCAAAGTGCCCAGTCTAACTCTGCGCCTGCCAAGAGTTCCGCTTACTTATCGCACATTGTAATAAGTTAGTTAAATAAATATCGCGTTTGCAAACTGTGGGTTAATTCTGTCTGTCACATATGGACCTGAAGCCCCACAGCCGTACTCAGTGGCGTAATTCGGAGGTGGCAGGGGTGGTAGTTGTCACCCCAGAATTGTCCAACCTGGTATTTTGCAACCCACAGAGTTTTGAAGTAAAAATAATTTACAAATTATTGTGAACTAACAATAGTTAATAACTAAGAATTTTATGCTAGTTTTTTTGCATAAGGGCGTTCCATACCCTCCAGACCCCCGGTACGCCTCGTCATCCCAGTTGAAAAACTGAAAATACGCCCATGGCCATACTGTATATTTAATTGTACGAAAAAAAAGTTTGTTATAAAAAAATATACAAGATAAAAGCGATGCTAAAGCACCTTCATCTTACGAAGTCATTCTTCGTGACATCTTTGTGTTTTATTGACGAGACAAACGCGAAATATCCTCTCGCAAATACGAGAAAAAAAAGAACTAAATTCACTTTCAGATATATCTCTCGCTATATTTCAGCCCGTGTCACTCCGATATGGAATATAAAACAGGCGGAAAACAAAAAATCCATAAGGCCCCGTTGGGTTATATATATTTACCGATGCCGAAGATAATATTCCGTTCCCGTGGGATTGTGCGAAAATGTGTAGTCGGCCCACCGCCGCCCTTTTCTTATGCTCCTGGAAGTCGGAGAATACTTTTAAATTGTCGCATACTTATTTATTTGTCTCCGGCGCCCCAAGGCGCTAAAAGCAGACGTCGAATTTTATTATTTCTCATCGGAGAGGTGCTGGGAGACGCGCCCTGTTGTTGTTGCTTACCTCCTGGGGAACCCACCTTGCGCTTTTCAGGAATTCTGCTCTATTCTCAGTCAACATACAGGGTGGGGCAGAGAAACATGTTTATCTAGAAATTCAATAAAAAAAGTAATACAGATATACGAGGTGTGTAAATTAAGTAATGAGACTGGCAATGTAGCGCCCGATCTAGCAACACTGGGGAGACGGGACTTGGAAGTGCGGTAGGCTAACATGTAATGCTTGTCCTTTGTGATTGTTTTCGTAAACCAGTTGTTTATAGTGCGTTTTAAAAATGAGTGACATTAATTTTGAGTAACGGTGTGCTATCAGGTTTTGCTTCAGACTTGGACACAGCGTAACGGATACTTCTGTAAAATTTCAACACTCCTACGGAGACTTTTGCAAATCTTCAACACGTCTACGGAGACAGTGTTTTTTTAAGAGCCTAGTTTTTTTCGGTGGTTTAAGGCATTCTCAGAAGGGAGAGAGGCGATTGAAAATGAATCACGCAGGGGAGGACCTTCATCTTCAAGAACCAATAAAAATGTCGATAGAATACAGGATCTTGTGTGTTCAGATCGTCGGTTGACGACAAGAATGATTGGGAAGAGTGAAATTTGAATCACATCCTGTTCATCAAATTTTGACTAGCGAATTGGAGATGAGACAAATCTGCGCAAAAACAGTTCCAAAAAAACCTTTCGCAGAAACATAAGGAGATCAGGAGCGAAAGGTGTCTTGAATTTTTGGAATCGATTGAAAATGATCCCCATTTTATGGAACGTGTCATTACTGGTGATTTTAATAGCCAAGGAATTGTCCACAAGGAGTTTGTGCCTCCAGGCCAAACAGTAAATCAACACTTTTACAGAGAGGGCCTTGAAAAACTTTGAAAAAGGGTCATGTGTGTGAGACCAAACATCAAGAACAACTTGTCACACAGCCATTTCAGTAAATGAGTTTTTAGCCAGTAAAAACATTCCTGTAGCTCCTCAGCCTTCTTAATCGTCTGATTTGAGTCCTTGTGACTTTTTTCTCTTCTCGAGATTGAAAAATCACCTCAAGGAACGTCATTTTGGGAGCATAGAAAACATTCAAATGGCTGTAACCGACCAGCTGAAGTATATGAGTTTTTCAGTATATGAGTTCCAGCACTGCTATGAGGAATTGAAGAATCATTTCCAGCGCTGTATGGTTCCACAAGGAGGATTATTTTGAAGGAGACAATACTGAATTAATTGAATTTAATTTATTTTTGTAGAGATAAACGTTTCAAATTTGACATGAGTCTAACTAAGTTATTAAGATGTAAATAATCAGCTAGACTCTTATCTATCTCACTTAAAATTGAGGGGTAGTTAACCCGAAATTTGATTTGTTTTTGGCCAAATTATCTTAAATACAGGTTGGCACTATATTGAAGATAATTAAAAAATTAAAAGGAATCTTATTCCTGTTCAAAATTGAAAAAAGTAACATTTTTGTGAAAATTGCATTTAAAAACATCTGGCTTTATTTCAGTTTTTAGTTAGGAATTTAGTTTTTCGATTTTGTGAAGAGGTGGCTGCGGAGAAATCTTTTTTAAAAAATTGTATTGACTAAATAGGCCTAAAATGTTCTGAAATGTCAGGATTTTAAGTTTAAAGCAAAAAAAATCTGCCTCTTAACCTTTATGTGTACACGACAACTCTAGAACGCGTTAAGATATTTTGATCGAGGAACATTGTGAAATGTATGACATACCTTTTAGGAATACCCCGTACAAGGTTTGCTTTAATAAATCTATCATAAACCTTAATGCAAATCATGTAATAAACTGCAGTTTTTTCACCGTTTCACAGTTTTTTGCTCATTTCTTTTTGTTCTCGCCCATAACAAAAGCGATGGCCACCCCTTTCATTAATTTGTCGTCTATATCGCTGAAATTTATTTTTAAGTTGTGATATGAGATCGTCTGGGGAGGATCCACCCCTTCGTGGGGCCCGATAACTTTTTCATTAAGTATCTTGTAAAGTTCGCCGTCGCGCGGATGGTTCCAACTGATTTAATTTGAACTCGTCTTTTCGCTTAAGGGCTTCTTTTTTACCCCCCGTAAGCCTGAAATATTGGAAAATCGAGTGGGCCTCCAGATTTTCGTGCCCTCGAAGAAATAAGCACCCTCAGCGGAAGAGGGAAATTATTCATAAGGTATATCTGGCTTCGGGGGATGGGGGCGTTTGCCTACAAATCAGCAGATGAGTCAAAGTAAACAACGCGATAGATATAAGGAATTGACGTCGCAGGAATAAGAATTCTGGGGAGAGATATGGAAATATAGGGTGTTTAGGAATTTGGAACCAATACGGATAACAAAACATTAGTAGATAGAAATATTGTATTTGCAGAACAAAATTAGGAACATTCTAATCCTTGTTTATATTAATATTATTTATATTGCAATTGTCGCTGTGTTTACATTATTTTTCACTAAAGTGCATAGAGTATATGCTCGAGAAGGTTAAGGATTTAACAATTTCTGATCTTTCATTTAATTTTTGATTTTTCATTTAATTTTGTATTTAATTGTTTGGTTAATGAATAATAAAGTAATTTAAGTTAATAAAAAATTGTATATTATTTATATTTTGAATTTGTATGTTCAAAAGTAATATATTACACAATTTCCGTTTAAAAGCTGAGGGTACTATTGAGTTTGTAAGAATTCATGAATCTTATAAATGTCAAACAGTGCCCCGGTGAATAATAAACTAGTATAAACACAGTTTACATTAGGTATATTGATCTGCGACGTATAGTCAAACAATATTCCTAAATAATTCAGGTGGTTTGACTGGTTTGAAAAACAAATCAATATGTTTACCTTGCTTTTATTTGCTCAATATTCGAATGGATTTGTTGATGTATTATTTTTTTACGTTAGTGGCAAATGAGATTTATGCCATTTAGCTCAGTTTTAGGAAAAGACTACTTTACGCATGGGCTAACATAATTTTACTTTACGATGAGGGAATATTGGATTTTTAGTAATATGTTTTTTTGTTCACACGTAGAGATAAACATATAATCGTTATAATATGGCGTAACAGTCATCGGCATGTTGTAGGTGGAGTACGTACCTTGTTTATTTAATACCATATGCAATTGCTTCACTAACCTGCGCCTTTGCCAGATTTAATTTTCCAGAGTACGACTGAGATGTCGTTGCTTGGCACGTAAGGCTTTATTGATATCTAAGCCGTCAGTCACCGTAATAGTTAAAGAAAATTTCACGACGTTGCTTAGAGTGTGGACAACATTCACCAGGAGTCTCTTGTTGATGAGACAGCAGATAAGTCACATGGTACAAATCGCATGATTTCCTCTTTTTTGCTTACAGTCTCCACAAATACTTCCAATTTCCTCTATAAACTCAGGCTTCTTCTACAAAGAGGTGTTTAACAAGCAGATATGTTTTTTCTAGGAAGGTACATCCTCAAGTGCTTGATGGAATTCTTTTACTGCCCCTGTTTTTATTTTACAGTTCTATAGGTCTTGTGCGACAGTCTACTGACTGTGTAGATTTTGATCGTTTTTGTCGCTATCTGCAAAGATAGCAAAGATTTTGATTGATTCTTCTACGACGGCCTCATTTTCACCTTTAATACGAATTGTGCAAGGTTTGCCGAAAACCAATTGGAGGAGGATGTTTTCAGTAGCAACCTCTAGAACTGGCAATCCTCTGATGACGTCATTTCATGGGCTACCCCTGGTTGCACCACAACCCACGTTTATTTATACCAATAGCTTTGAGGCGTACCATCACTGTCATTGTTAGATTCAAGTCTTGTGTCGGCTGCAACATCACCCATCACCATCGCTCTAGTTCATGTTGGACGTATTGCGCCAGTCATGCTGACACAAGCGGGTCTTTGTACGTGGCTAAGCATTAGTACTGCTTTGGTTTGTTGGCATTTGGGCCACCAAAGAACAGCTCCATAGGTTATTATCGATGTTTTGACGTTACATGTACGAGGTGTGTAGATTAAGTAATGAGACTGGCAACGTAGCGCCCGATCTAGCAACACTGCGGAGACGGGATTTGGAAGGGCGGTAGGTTAACATGTAATGCACATTCAGTACGAGTTTGAACTTACTAGTCATTTGTTTGTTCTTTGTGAATGTTTTCGTAAATTTCGTTTTTTTTAGTGCATTTTAAAAATGAGTGACACACAGACACACAGCGCAACGCAACGAATACTTTTGCAAAGCTTCAACACGCCTACGGAGACAGTGTTTTTTCAAGAGCCCAGGTTTTCGGTGATTTAAGGCACTTTCAGAAGGAAGAGAGTCGATTGAAGATGAACCACGCAGCGGAAGGCCTTCATCTTCAAGAACCGATGAAAGTGTCGATAGAATACGAAATTTTGTGCGTTCAGATCGTCGATTGACGACAAGATTGATCGGGGAAGAGTTAAATTTGAATCACACCACTGTTCATCAGATTTTGACTAACGAATTGGGGATGAGAAAAATCTGCACAAAAATGGTTCCAAAAACCTTTTGCAGGAACAAAAGGACATCGGGAGAGAAAAGTGTCTTGTCTTTTTGGAATCGATTGAAAATGATCCCCATTTGATGGAACGTGTTATTATTGGTGATGAGACTTGGGTGTTTGAGTACAACCCGGAAACCAAGCGCCAAAGCATGGAATGGCATACTTAAAGCTCGCCAAGACCCAAAAAAAAGCAAGAATGAGCAAATCGAAGATCATATGCATGGTGATTTGCTTGTTTTGATAGCCAGGGAATTATCGAAAAAGAGTTTGTGCCTCCAGGCCAAACAGTCAAAGAGCTCTTATCAACACTTTTACAAAGAGGTTCTTGAAAAACTTCGAGAAAGGGCCATGCGTGTGAGACCAAACGTCAAGAACAATTGGATTTTGCATCACGACAATGCGCTTCGTCACACAGCCATTTCAGTAAACGAGTTTTTAGCCAGTAAAAACATTCTTGTGGCTCCTCAGCCTCCTTATTCGCCTGACTTGAGTCCTTGGACTTTTTTCTCTTCCCCATACTGAAAAAATCACCTCAAGGGACGTCATTTTGGGACCATAGAAAACATTCAAACGGTTGTAACCGACTAGCTGAACTCTATTCCAGTATATGAGTTCCAGCACTGCTATGAGGAATGGAAGAACCATCTCCAGCGCTGTGTGGCTTCCCGAGGAAGTCATTTTGAAGTAGACAATACCGAATTGTAATTCTATTTGAATAAAAAAAAATAAGTAAATCAGTGTCATTACTTAATTTACACACCTCATATGTAACACGTTGTGGGGTACTGGCCTGCCAAATTTTATTTTACAAACCCTTTTGGTTCCTGAGATACTGAGTGTCTAGGTACGTTTGCCCAAAGGCGTAGTCTCAGTATGAAACATTTAAGTTACATTCCCGTTGCTGCAGGGCCGTTCATTTCCCGACTTTATTAAAACCGTTCGGAATGGATAAATCTCCATTTGGATAAGAAAAAAAAGCGCAATAAAATGCAAAAACGGCCTGCGCGCCGCTCCGCCAGCGCCATCTAAAATAAAGACGGGGCCACCGACGAGAATATTAATATCTACCGCTTTATTAGATACTTTATGAACCATAAGGTCTGATAGCGACGCGGGATTTTTTAAATATCGGCATTAATGCCTGTTAAGTCTGAAATTGGGCCGTAAAGTCCGACGTTCGCTGCAGTAAAAATGGGATTAGTTATTCATTACGGGCGGCAGGGCTCTTTATTAATTCCATTATTTATAGTTAGAGAGGACCGCGCGTCCCCATTAGGGCCCTTTCAGATGGTAGCCCGTAAATTTTATTTCGAAGTATAAATAAGGCGCCACGGGAGGGCCCACCATTGGCGCGCCCTCTCGGATAAATAAGAACGCCGATGTAATCAACCCTAACTCTCTCAATGAACATTTTTAATGCGTTCTTTTCAATGGCTGCACTTGTTTTAGCCTCCATAAACGGTCAAACAATTTGCGCAAAAGAGTGTTTGGTTTAAGTTTTAGGAAATTCAAACTTTCTTAAAACTAAGGAATAGTAAACCTTAAGATTATAGTAAACATAAAAAAATCCCACAAAACACACCACAAAAAATCACACAAAAATTCACAAACAATGTTTGCACTCTCGACCGCACTTCCGAGTTCACGTTTGTATTATGCTGGTCTGGACTGCTCTCGATCGGGGCCGAGAAGTTCGAATTACACAGCCCAAATTTTATAAAAACAATATGCCAAACTAGGCAAAAAGACCGCACGATACGATGAGTGCTGTATTTCAGCAGGTATTCGCTTTTTTGCGCTTCTTCAAATGTTCTTTACCGCATACAAGTAGTGTAATCTAGGGAGTTGTCTAAGTATAAGAATATGCGACTGACAATGGGTGAAATACAATCAACAATTTAATATTTAATGACACCCCACATTAAAAATTAGCAGTTACCATTAAGACTACCTTGCCCCCACTACGTTAACTGCAACTAGTGTTCTAAATATCTAGTATTATTTCTAATACATGCACTACTCACAAAAATTAAGGGAGCACAAAAAATCTAAATTTTTCCCCGATTTTTGACTGGAAATTTGTATCTAAGTGAAAAATGGTCGTATCGCTAATTTAAAAAAAAAGCGTTTTGAAGCTTCGAGACTCTAGTTTTCGGATCTGTAGGCCAAAAAATAGCGCGAAAAAAATTTTTTTTCTAAAGTTTTAGCCTTCTTTTTCTCGCTCCACGGGCTCGGAAAAATGTTTTTCAGTTAAACGACCATATGGACCAGATAACCTGTTTATTCAGTTTTGAAAAAAATTAAAGGAGCAAGATTTCTATTCTTAAACATTGTGATCTTCATAACGTCAGCATTTCATTTTTTTTTCAAAAAAAATATTTTTTCCTTTAAAAATTGTCGATTTTTTTTTTCAAATTTACCAAGTGATCGGTGCAGAATTGAGAAAAAAGTGGAACAAAAGCTGGTTTTTCCATTTTTATGAAGATTACACAAAGTTTAAGAATAAAAATATTGCCCCTTTAATTTTTTTCTTTGAATAACGGCCCGGAAAACCGCTCGATGGATCGATCTGCAGATTTACAGGGCTATTGGGGGTACATTGAGGTGTAAAAATTCCAAAAATTCCTAGCCTCCCTATTAATATTTGCTAAGATGCAGTCGATTTAATAAAACAAGGGAAAAAGTCACTTTTTTCAACTTTTTTTCAAGTCGATATTGAGGGTGTAAAAAAATATATATTTAAATGTCTTGACATAATTTTATAGGGCATTTATTCTAGTTTCAGAAACTGCCCTTCAATTTCCTGTACGACCATTGGTTGCTGAGATATCGATGGCTGAAGACAAAAGGGTCCTTTTTCGTTTAATTTTGGATATCTCAGCGACAAATGGACGTAGCAAATAATTTTAAAAATGGAAATTGAAGCTGAATAAACAGGCTATCTGGTCCATATGGTCGTTTAACTGAAAACAATTTTTCCGAGCCCGTGGAGCGAGAAAAGAAGAAAAATTTGGCAATTTTTTTTCGCTCTATTTCTTCGGATTGCGTTAAAACCGTGGCTTTTAAAAAATTTTGATGAATATAAAAAATATACATTTCCCCCCTTGGTTGGGACTTACTATTGTATCGGGGATGAACACCTGCTTCGACGCAGGTACAGTTAGAATTGCCCCGGGAACGCTCTATTGGACGCGCCTTTCTATTTTTGCATTTTTCACTGAAATAAGCAGTTTCAAGCAGCCAATTTTTATGAATTTCTTATTCCACTAATATTTCCCACATGTTAAATTGTGAATTAGTGTTAGAACGTTGTAGGAACAAACTATTTTCCTACTTTTCTTTCGTTACATTAATATGCGCGTTTGTATTATAAGCGCAGAGTTAAGATTTATTTTCCATAATAAGAAATACAAAAATTTGAATTTCAATGCATAGATAATATTTTACGTATCTTCAAGAGTAGCCTCCAGTTTTTCAAGTCGGAAATACACCTTGTGGTAACAAAAATTCACAACACACGAACGTTGAGTATTCCGGGACCGATTCTCGTACCGTTACGCACTCGAAGGTGGCCAACTTCCGACTGAAGTAGAACGGCAGGTATAAAACGTAGGTAGCTGTCATTTCAGTATTACACGCAGGAAACCCTGCTTCACAAAGCTATACGAATTAAAACAGAATATAACGAACTTGGTTTTTCGATTTTTGGTCTGGATTTTCCGACTGTGCGCCGTGTAAACTCCGTCCAACTATTGCGCCAGACAAAATGAATATTCCATTTACCGGCGCCATTATATGGAGTTCGGACTCATCCGTTGCGTTGATGGAGTTTGCGATGCTAGCTTATTGAAAAGCAATAATGGCCGTAATTGAAAGCGGCAGCGGAGCGGCCGCCGCACGACGTTTGAGTTCTGTTATGCGAGGAGTACTTTATAGAAAATCCGACTTATTGTTCGCGTCCGTATTCCGCTACCCACGGTTCGGGTCACTACTTTTATTACTGAACTTTTATTATACGTTCCAGGAGCCGCTTTAGCGGCGAACATGTTCCCGCGATAACAATTGAAATTTATGTCGCTATAAAGTGGCGTGTATGGAATATTCAGTCGGGGAATGGACGGTTTTGTAGGATAATGAAAATGTTCCGAAATAATCTGCGAAGCGCCTTATGCCATGAACTCGACTCGCTTCTGCCTGCGGTTTTTTCGTGAACTGTAAGTGAACCCTATTCTCCAACATCGGAACCTGGTCTGCTCTTTCGAAACGTTGTAAGTGTATTTAACATTATGTTCGACAAAATAACGACAGGGAGAGTGAAGCAGTGTCATCAAGCACTTTGCGGATGTAGTTCTCACAAGCAACGTTTCAGCTTTTTGGGTAGATGGTAGTGTTGATGGGTGACAACTACCATAATTCAATAAACATAAGAATAAAATATCACCCGTGTCAAATTTAATGAACTATAGAATGAAACAAGCAGCTGACATTCTCACATTGGCCATTTTCATCTAAGAAAACAGCTCCACAAGTTGAAGTTAAATGAAACATCCCTTTCTAGAGGATGTCAGCAGGAAGAGAACACCATGCGATGGCTTCGCTGTCTCATTAAGAAGAAATAAATGCAGTTCTCACAAGCAGCATTTCGGCTTTTTGGGTAGATCAGGTCATGCTGACAGGTTGGCGATGAAAGCAAGACCCGAACCTTCCTAGCCCGCTAGCTATCAAAAATAATTCATAAATATAAGAATTAAATGCCACCTGCGTGAAATTTAATGAACCATGGGATGAAACTAGCAGCTGCTAACTTGCTAGAGAGCTTTTAGGAACCCCAGCGAAGAAACGGTAATGGTATGAATTTCGATGACCAGAAAGAATCTTTGTTTTCAAACAGACATTCTCACTGGAAATTTCAAACAGACATTCTCACTTTAATTTTGACTAAACATATTATCTAAAGTAAAAATATTAAAATAATTTCTGGCAAAGAAAATTTGTTTTTTCTTAAAGTTTCCAAATGGTCAACATACTTTTATAATTCATGTTCAGAAGTTTTTTTTATACCTAATAGTTTTGTATTTACATACTCAAATATTTATGTTTAAAATCTCATTAAAAATATATATAGATTATACAGAACCCCGTCTATCGTTACTAAAAGCAGCAATCCCCTTTTGTTACAAAGTACTAATTTCGTAAAACGTTGAGGCGAAATTACGTTGTTTTATATATTCTTTGGACGGAGTCGGATGGACCACATATGCTTTTTAAACACCGGATAAAAAATGGCTCGAGCATCTGCTCATCGCATAAAACACTTAAAAAAACCATAATCGCGGAACGACGTCCGTTTATCTGTGTAAGAGCCGCAACTCCAAATGGGGGATAATATAACGCTGATCATCGTCCCAGGCGATAAAGAGCCACCCCCGGCCAACACAACCCGGGGGTGGTGAAACGTAGAAATTATGCCAGGACAAGGGAACAACAATACTACCCTACTCTAAAATATGCGCCCCCAGAGTGTCATCGAAATACCATCTCTATGCAAATTGCCTCACTTAAGACTAACACTCCCGTAATTTTGATTTTTAGTTGATTTAAGTCAGAAACCAGAGGACACTGAGATATATTTATGAAAATAGTCATTTACCGCGTTTAAATGCAAAGCCACCTAAGATGTAAAATATAATATTAGATTATGAAATATTTATTCCACTTCCAAGGGCGTCGACCGTGAATGATCTCTCGACCCTAGGTCGGATAATCAGCGAGGGTTTTTGTTTGTTGTGCCTGCAAGTAGTTTCAGCCGTTCCACTCCAACCACTAGACGAGTCAAGTATGCTATGGAGTTACATCAAGATAGTTGATTGTAAAAGTTGATAAGTAATAGTAGACACCTCATATAGGGTGGGCCATCTATTGGTTTCTTTTTCAACTGAGTGTTATTTCTACACTGCCGATACTGAGGCGCTTAAAATTTGACATATATGTGGTGTCTAACCTCCGCAGTAAGAAATCGATCGTTTTACGCTCGAACAACGTTGGGCAATATTGAAAAATGATTTCCAAAGTGAACGTTGTGTTGCAGAAACAGTGAGAAAATAGAGAACAATTTTTGGTCAAAATGAAGCTCCGTCAGCACCTGGTGCAAGAAATTTCTTAAGGAAAGTTCGTGAAACTGGCATGCTTATGGACAACAGAAGTCATCCACGTGCTTGTCCGGTGCGCACAGCTGAAAGAATTGCTGTTACCCAAAGTGTGCGTGAAAACCCAAGAACTTCAACTCGTCACAGAGCACAACTTAATGTCAGTCGCACTTCTATGAGGAGAATATTGCACAAAGACCTCGGATTATTTGCTTACACGTTGCAACTTACTCAAGAGGTAAAGGAAAATGACCATCCATTTCGTTATCGCTTCTCCATGTGGGTTTTAAATGAGTTTGAAAATGACTCCGATTTCAATCGAATAATCATTTTTTTCGGACGAAGCTTATTTTAATGTTGGAGGACATGTTAATAAACAGAACTGTAGGATTTGGGGTTCCGAAAATCCACACGTAGTCATTGAGAAGCCAATTCATCCTGCAAGAGTGACTGTTTGGTGTGGATTTTGGAGTGGTGGCATCATTGGTCCGGACTTCTTTCAAAATGAAGATGATAACAGCGTTAAAGTAAATGGAATGTGTTACAGAGACATATGAACTGATTTTTTGTTGCCGCGATTGGACGATTTGGACTTGGACGAACTTTGGTTCCAGCAGGATGAAGCAACGTGTCACACAAGCCGTGAAACAATCGATCGTTTGCACACTAAATTCGGTAACCGTGTTATCAGCCATTTTGGAGACATTAATTGGCCATCGCGCAACTGCGATTTAACACCTTTGGACTATTTTTATGGGGACATGTTAAGGACCGTTGTTACTCCAACGATCCACAAACAATTGACGCACTGAAGGAAAACATCAATCGAGTGATTCGTGCAATAGAGCCACAAATAATCGAAAAAGTACTGCAAAATTGGGTGAAAAGAATGAACTACTGCCAAGCCAGCCGCGGCGGAAATTTAACTGAAATTGTTTTTCATAAATAATGGGAAGGCATACTTTCTTGAATAAAGCAAAAATCATTTAAAAATGTTCAACACCGTAGTTTTAATTTTAAGAAGAAACCTTCTGATGGCCAAACCTTTATGTATCACACTGGTGAGATCGAAATCCAGATGTTTAACTTCTGATGGTGAATCACGATGAGCTTGGACTTATATAATTGCAGGTTGTGAACTAGAATCTAGGACATCCGGTATATTCTGGTGGGCAACAAAAATAATGAATTTTCGAATTGTTCGTGTTTTACTGTCGACGACTGAAGAGGAGCCGGTCCTGGCTACACATTAGGAATGATATCTCGCATTGTTTTTGTCCGTCTGGCACGAAACAACGGCAACCGACCTCCACTGTATTAGCATTAGTAGAGTAGAATTAGTCGATTTGTACGCCTAAACGAAAAGTAACTGACACTTCACCAAAAAAAATGCTTTTTGTTGAGGAGGCTGAAAATATTAATTAATTGGCAACAATTTAAAATTATTGCTACATTGTTTAAAAAATTCGCAAAGGTGCGAAAATCAGGTTTTATTGAAATAAAAAGAGAACCGTAAACTATACAAAAAAATGGTTTCAGATAAAAAATGTAACTAGTAAAAAACACTACAAAACCCATCAAGTTTGCAAGTCGGTTAATTTGTTTATCTGCAAAATTGAAAAAACCGTCAAAATGGCCCCTTATTTCAATTGTTTATAACTAATTATGAAGTAAGCCTTGTGACTTTAAAAGTATTGAAAAATGTAGGTATCGGTGTACTTAAAACACACTGAAAATTTCAAATCGATATATTTTTAAGTTTTTGCAAAAAGTAAATTGTTTATTAAAAAGGTGCTTTCGTAAAAGAGCCCTTAATTTTGTTGTAAACATCATAGAGTAACGATTCAAAATGTATTCTCTTCTTGATGAGTTGGACTATCAAGTACATCGAAAAATTAATTGAATTTCACAAATTTTATTGTTTAATGGTAATGGTAATGGTAATGACAGTCGTTGAATAATATTATTATATATAAAATAAATTGCTTGGACTGATTTGATTAAAGTTGTGAGTATTCCCAAAGTAATTTTTTTCACGAGCTACCTCAAATTAAAAAAATTCATTCTACGTAGTATAGTTTCGGAGATAATCCGATTTTTTTTCGTGCGCTGTGATTTTGAAGCGACCGAAAGAAAATCTGCGCGCAGGAGAACCACACTGCTGCCGCTGTCGTGCCGTCATCACTCATGCATTCACGCGCGTTACTAAAATAACGATGCACATTATTATAATGCTGTAAATGAAACCGACTACCACATACTTTCGATTGTATTTACATATTTCGATTAATTCTTACATAATACAGAGCAAGATTTGATCTTATTACTGTGTTAATTTAAAAAAAAAAATCAAAAAATTGAATAAGATAGGAATGTAAGAAAAAAAAACTCGTCTCCCAAGTTACTTGGAGCATTCATTTTTTTTAAATTCGCAGAAAAATCGTAGCTGTAAAATGATTCTAGTCTCAACATTGTACGGTAAAAAACGAACGAGTTATTTCGTTTGTTTATAACTTTAAAACGGACGTACTTTTCAATGTCAATTTTAAACAATTAAATTTGTGAAATTCAATTAATTTTTCGATGTACTTGATAGTCCAACTCATCAAGAAGAGAATCCATTTTGAATCGTTACTCTATGATGTTTACAAAAAAAATAAGGACTGTTTACGAAAGCACCTTTTTAATAAACAATTTACTCTTTGCAAAAACTATATCGATTTGAAATTTCCAGCGTTTTTTAAGTACACCGATACCTACATTTTCCAATACTTTTAAAGTCACAAGGCTTACTTTAGATATTAGTTATCAATAATTGAAATAAGGGGCCATTTTGACGTTTTTTTCAATTTTGCAGATAAATAGATTAACCGATTTGCAAATTTCTTGATGGCTTTTGTAGGGTTTTTTTACTAGTTATATTTTGTATCTGAAACATTTTTTTGTATAGTTTACGGTTTTTATTTCAAAAAAAACCTGATTTTCGCACCTTTGCGAATTATTTAAACAATGTAGCAATAATTTTAAATTGTTGCCAATATTTTCAGCCTTCTCTACAAAAAGCAATTTTTTTGGTGAAGTGTCAGTTACTTTTCGGCGAAATCCTAATTCTACTAACTTACTACATCGCGTTGGCCTTTCCTAATGCATCTCTCGCCCTCCCGAGACGCAACGCGGCAGGACCGCGACGCAACGCAACGGTGATCCGTCTCAATTTGCCGAATTGATACTTCGGGCCGCGCCAGTTTCGACGTTCCAATAGCGCCCGGCGAATTGAATTAAAAAATTTAATCGGGAAGTTTTTCGAGATGGATCACGTGCCGGCGGATCGCGCGAGACTCGACTTAATTCGCGATTTATTTACTTCGGAAGTTTTTTAATTTGTCCGGATGTCTTTCCGGCGACATTTCGTTACTGGAAAAGGTTACGATTGGGTCGGGGAACTGCACAAAGTTCGCGGAAAAGCGGTTTAGGTTCACTCTTTCTTTTGTTGCAGTTCTTTCAGTTTCTGGGTCTTAATGTTATACTAGTTCTTGAAATTCCGGAATTTTAGTTTTAGTTCGAGAAAAGCTTTTCAAATTCGCTTTGACTTAAAACTTGTTAGAACCTCACGTAGGGAAAATTTCAGTTCATCGTTACATTGAAACGTGAATGTTATAGGGTTTTCCCTTATACCTGTAATTTGCCACTCCTCTGAAATTTTTATATCTTGAGACAGAAACTTAAAAGATTAATACAAAAGTTGTAATATTTTTCATGAAAATTTTTAATATATTAACAGAAGAAAAAACAAAAGACGATCGCAGATTAAAAAAAAGAAGGTTCATTTATGTTATTTTTTAAATAGGACACCCTATAATAATAATAATAATAATAATAATAATAATAATACACAAAAGGGATGCATCAGAGGCGCAGCGGGGTGTAAACATCAACTGACAATCGACGCTGTGGTATTGAAGCAAGCCCAAGTAAGAAGAAGAAACCTGCATATGTGTTACATCGACTACAGCAAGGCGTTCGACTCGGTACCTCACGACTGGCTACTAAAAGTCCTAGAAATTTACAAGGTCTGCCCTCGGATAAGAGCTCTTCTCCAACATCTTATGCAGTCTTGGAAAACAAACATTTGGGTCTCTGGAGGGAACAAAGGTCAAGTTGAGATCAAGAAGGGAATCTTCCAAGGTGATTCACTCTCGTCGGTTTGGTTCTGTTTGGCACTCAATCCATTATCAACACTACTCAATAAGACAACAGCTGGGTACAAGATCAACATGAGAAGCCGAGCAACACTCACTCACCTGCTCTACATGGACGATCTGAAACTATTCAGTGGGACCAAGGCAAATCTCCAGGCCCTCATTGGAACTACTAGGACCTTCAGCGACGACATAAAAATGTCCTTTGGCCTGGATAAGTGCGCCACATTGAGTATTGTGAAGGGAGCACCTCATAACAATCCAGAGGTATATGTCGACATCCATCAACTACCACCGGAAGAGCAATACCGTTACTTGGGAGTGTGTCAAGATGGCAGGATCAACCACACACAACTGAAGAAAGAATTCCAAGAGAAATACAAGAGCCGTGTGACAAAGTTGCTGAATACGCTTTTATCTGGAGGCAATCTTATCAAAGCCATCAACTCATGGGCTGTCCCAGTGCTGCAAAAGTGGACACCGGGCCGCCAGGCGGCTTCTAACTAAATTCAGACAATTACATAAACTCTTGAGACTCTACCTGCCTCGAAGATGAGGTGGGAGAGGTCTATTGAACATCAAAAATCAGTGCCTTAATCAAGAAGCTTCCTTAAGAAGAAAACTGCTAACCAACAGGGACCCGCTATTAACAGCAGTAGCAAGAGAGGACGCTGGTTACACGCCTTTGAGCCTGGGATGTGAACTTATCCCGGTCGACGTACCAACAGAAGAGGAGCTCCGGACCCAGTGGATGGAACATGCTTTGCAGGGCCGTTTTCCGAAAATGCTATAGCCAGACCACATCGACAAAGAAAATTCGTTAAAATGGCTTACCGATGGCTATCTGTACCCCGAGACCGAAGGCTTCTTGACTGCCATTCAGGACAGGGTTATAAAAACAAGAAATTACCAGAAGAATATCCTGAGAGACGACGTCGAAGACGTATGTAGGAAATGTGGATCTGCAGGCGAAACTATAGAACACATAATAGGAGGGTGTCCCGCGCTATCAGAGTCAGCATATCTCGGCAGGCACAACCAACTTGCGAAGATGGTTCACCAACAACTGGCACTCAAGTATGGCCTGTTAGCGACGGCTCCGCCATACTACAAATATGTCCCGGAAGCTGTGCTGGAATCGGAAGTTGCAGTGATGTACTGGGATAGGCTAATCATCACCGATCGAACAGTGGACTTCAACCGACCAGATATTGTACTGATCAACAAGGAACAACGAAGAGGGATCATCATAGACATCGCAGTGCCACTTACCCATAACATTCAGAAGACTGAACGGGAGAAGATCGCGAAATACGAAAATCTGTCAATCGAGCTGAAGCGCCTATGGAAACTGGATAAAGTGGAGACGTACGCCCTAGTAATATCGGCAGAGGGGCGTGATGACGACGAGATTCGCCAAGAACATCGCGGCATTAGGACTGTCTTATAATGTTATTAGAAATGGCCAGAAGGCAATGTTGTACTACAAACTTGTCATATTGTAAGAAAGGTTTTGGGATAGGATGAATTTCCTCCCCTCGCCTGAGCCTAATTTCTGCTGGAGGCGGGGATGAGATATCAAGCCATCACTGTCTGCAGCAGGAATGGGTGAATGTTTCCCAGCGTTTACGCTGAGAAGTGTCTTATTTTTAATAAAAATAATAATAATAATAATAATAATAATATGGTGTCGTATATATGAAATAAACTTAATTTCCACATTCCAAAAATACATATATAATATAACTATGTTTGGACCAGCCATTTTAAAGTTATTTCACTTTAAATAATTATCTGTATCTGGCGATTCGAGATAAAAATGGACTGTAATGGATGTTTTATCGCATTGGCCATGGATCCCATGGAAAATAAAACAAATAAATTATACTGTGACATATTATAAATAATATAAAAAGTTACAGAAGGTTTAGGGTTAATATTAAATAAACATGATTGTTTCCATATCCTGGTCAATGCGATAATTATGTTACGTTTTTATGACTAATTACCTTACACGGCTAACTAGATGGAACGATTCAGAGTAAAATAACTCAAAAACGGCTGATCCAAGTTGTTTTAAAAAATATGTATGTACATACATGCAGGGTGTTCCATTTAAAAAATAAGACAACTTTTTTTTATTTTGCGATCGTATTTTGTTTTTCTGGTTTATATATTGAAAGCTTTCTTTCTTGATATGAAAGGCTTTGTTGAAATAGATCTTTCTATTTGATTTTAATGGATATGGTCATGCCCCCATAAAACAAATTTGATCTGTCCAGCTATTTTTCCAAATATTGCCATTTTCCGACTGCACGTGACTTTTTAGACGCACTGTATATCTAAAGTAACACACTGGCAAAATACTAATACTCCAGCATAGATACTGAACGGTAAGCAAATAGCGTTTTCACTGTGATCCAAATTCATTATTATTAATACATACAAGTCAAAAGATAACAACAATTGCATAAATTTCGTTAAATATGAATTATAAAAATAAAATTACAGCTGTATCATCTTACTTAGTTATTACTAAATACTTAAAAAATTGTTTTTTTTTGTTAATAATTTTAAAAATTATATATTTAAACTACTCACCGACGTTATTTCGTTCGTTAAGTACGTAAAAGCCATTACCTGAAAAAAAAATACATTAATTTTGAGTATCTTAATAATAATAAAAGAAAATCAATATACATCATCAATTCCGTAATGGAAATTGCAGACATTAATGGAAACATATCAAATTGAAAAATAATTATAAATTAATTAAGTCATGAAACTATCATGACTTTCCAATTAAAAACTGTTCTTGATATTAAAATTTTAATAAAAAAAAAGGTTTTTAATAAAAAGTTTAATTGTAATAAAAAAAGTTATCGTGACGAAATTATAATGCATTTTACTCTAACCACAGCACTCTAGAATTAAAATTACAACTGAACTTTTAAGAAAAAAATGTAATAAAAACTGATTACTCTGTATTTCATTAAAAACCCCAAGGTTTATATTTATTTCTCTAATCTAGATATCTAGGAAAATGTGAAATCCTAAAACTCTCCAACGTTCTAGATTTGCAAAAAACAAACAAAACACATATCTCTATATCTCTTTCAGTTCATATTTCGTTCAGTTATCTTCCTTAAAAGGTAGATAACCCTTTAAGGAAAGGGTTATCTTCCTAAATACCTGGTATAGTATCTAAAAAAACTTAAATACTGTACCTTTATATAAATATACCATTTTATCAATGTCATTCTAGCGTAGCTAGCTAATATGAAAAAATTAAGAGATTTTTAAAGAGACTGTATTGCGATGACAAAATATCGCATTATCATGATTTTCATTTCATGAAGTTGTTTACACCACAAATTAAAGAATCCACCTGTCCATTAGGTCTGAAAGAGATGATTTGTAAAACAGGTGTAGGATTTGTAAAATAAATTTCTTAACTGGACGATAAGAAGTGTAGGGTGACGAAAATGATTTAAAAACTATATTACACTAACTTTTACCAAAAAAAGTTTCAGCAACGGTATTCCCACAGGTGCTTGCAAATCGTCCGTTAAATACGAACATTTTCCACGGTTCGAGCCAAACTCGTTAAAATAATTAAAGAAACATCCGGGATGATATACGACCCGACAAAAATATCTCAAAGCGAAGGTCTGCCCCGGCAGTCGCAAAAAAAACGGATTCCGAGCAACCGGCTGCGCCGATGGAAATCACAGTCCAAATTGCGGACGCGAAATGTAGCAATCAAAAAACCATCAGGGGGTCGCGGGGCGGGCTAATAGTGGCACCGGTTTCCTCCCCGAGATAACATATGTTATCGTCGACAACGTAATCGCGTTGTAATTACGTAAGGCGCAAGATAACCCGGCAGCGGCAGTTTTTGCATAGGAGCAGATGAGCATATGAATTACCGGAGAAAAATTACAGCAAATGTAAAATATGTTTTATTTTATGTGAACAAAATCCATTACTAATCCATATGTTAATATATATTGCTGGGATGGAGTTTCCAAAATTAAGTAGTAAGATTTGATAGAAGGTCCAACTCTTCTAGATTCTGGAAGCGTGAGAAGGCTGCATCATAGGCTCCAATGAGCCCCTTATGCTTCCTCTTTTAGGAATTCAGCCATCTTAATGTTTAATCTTAATCTCCCTATCTCCTCTTTTTGATGACAGCTTCTAGAAAAGGGTGTTTCATTTAGCTTCAAGTTGTGGAAGTGTTTTCTTAGCTGGCAATGTACAGTGAGAATACCTCTTACAAAACGAAGAATATTCCTGGTTATTGCCAGACATATCATTGCCACCCCTTTGTTTTGGTACTTAAAACCTTCTTAACAGGTTGACATCTGGCTGTTCCATCCTTCAGTTAATTTGTTTTCACACGGATGCATTCTCTATTTTGCTGAATTATTGCAGTGATAGGCAAAGCTTCAACCGTCAATAAACTGATCAATTTTTTTTATATATTTTAATTACACAGGTAAATAAACAATAGATATATATTGTATATTTTGTGGACACTGCGTGGAATACAGTGTATACTCCTATGTTTCTACAGGGTTAACCAAACATTATGGAAAAATGTTTCATGCACACGTTCCACATATTGTGAATATGTCCTCGTCATAAATGAGCAATGAAGCAATGCTATTTTTTTATAGAGTATTAAATTTTTAGTTTACCATATTAAAGAGCATTATTTTTTTAGAGAGAGCGTAGCACATTGTTGGAAAAAAATAAACTACCAACATTTTTGACATAACAAGTCTTCAATATTTTCAAAATTTACAGCAAGCCTAGTCTGCCGTAAAAAGCAAGAACCACATTGCGAAGGGTATTTGGAGATATTGCTATTATTTGGTTTCCAATTCTATGTTTCAACGCTTCAATGTTATTAGGCCGGTTACTGTAAATTCTAGTTTTTAAATGATACTTCTTTTGAAAAAAGTTACACAGTTTCAATATTTAACTTTTACATGTCAAATAATTCTCTGAAGTACGCATATTAAGTGAGTTTTAACGGGACAATTTTTACCTAAACCGTTTTCTATATCTAATTAATGTGGTTAATCCTATGAAAGCATTATTCCACATAATATACTCTATGAAAAAAAAATAGTCTTTGTAGCTAGAAAAGAATTACCTGTAAAAACTAGTATTTTTACAGATTTCCACTTTACAATTGTGTTTTATGTTTGTAGGTACATATGTATGTATTTTCAAAGTATAATCCATACAAGAGATCCCGCGTCTATAGCGCGTTTATATTTATGAGCGGCATCGGAGAGATTCAGTACCACAGCGGGTCGATGAAACAGCCAAGCACCTTCTGACTTCGTTTTGTATTTCCATTCCGTATACCTACATGTTAGCTGTACGTTTCGTTTTTAACAGCTACAAGCCTAAAAAGATATATCGATATATATGATTTATAAAACTGTCTGTATCCCATACATCATTCAAGAGACGCGACCGCCAATTCTTTCATTACAATGTACGCCTTCTGAAAATTCTAGCATCACATTGTATATTGGAGCATTAAACTTGAATCACTGGAATGACGTATATTAACTACTACACAGTTGTTGAGAAAATTTGGTAACCGAAGTAGCATTAAAACGAACTGCGACAACTATTAGATAACTTCGACTTTCCAACAAATTCCATTTTTTTTTGTAAAATCTGTGTCGTCCAGATTGAATTGTGTTGGAAATGTGTCTCTTCATCTACATATTGTAGTCTTGATTTGTACATTGTAGTAAGCAGTTTAAGATCTTCCCATAAGAAAAAATCTAGGGTATTAAGGTCTGTTGACCTTGCTGGCCATTCTAATGGCCATCGTCCCCCATTCCAACGATTTGGAAATACCAAGATACGATACTGATGAACATATTAAACATGTATCATGTTTAATATCCATCGTATCTTTAAGTATCAAGATGGAGCACCGTTATATTATATATAACGGTGCTCCATCTTTGTAGTCGTATCGTGTCTGCAGGTTCTGTTGGATTTCTTCTGTTGGGATAGAAATTTCTTAGTGACGGGATTATTCGATTTTGAAAAAGAGTCAAGTAACCTGTACCATTTAAACTTTCCTCCAAAATGAATGGACCAATGATGTTGTCTCCTATTATACCTGTCGAGTCATTTAAGTTTTCAGGTTTTTGGGATTGCAACTTCCTCATTCAGCCAATATTTTCTGAAGCCCAATAGTCGCAGTTCTGACAATTTACTTAACACTATCTATTGTTATGATATTGCTGTCTATTCTTTGTGTCAGTTGGTCGTATAATTCCATTTTCCTCGTCGTCCAATTTCAAGTCGTTTCAGTGAGCTCATGAATTGGGAACTTTCTAAGTAAATTTTTTGAGTTGAGACATTAGAGTTTTCCTGGAATGTGATCAATTCATCTAATTTGGTTTTGCCGTCTAAAGAAGAACCGTGTTTTTTAACTGACATTATATGTCCCATTATTAAACTGTTTCTCTATTTTTCTAACTGTACTTTGAAATGTGCGTGGTAAGTTGTGAATGTTTCCTGTGAACAAATGAACCACATCTGCCTGGTTTCGCTTTCCATCTCTACTACTGATCATCATCGAAATGGTTATTTTATGAGTTTCTATTAAATACACCACGTTAACATGAAATATAAATCGGCAAGGTTTTTAAATCTGTTTAAAGTAAATAGGTTTGGCTCTGCATAAGGCTATTTTTTAAACTGACATTGATTTGAAAAAACAATTACTTTTTGTCGTACTTTACTTTTTTGGGTTAGCTATTAATTAGAGATTTATTTCTAGTTCTTTTCTGGTTTTAAAGATGTAATGGAATATTTTTGTGCATATTTCATGCATCTCTTGAATTAAAAAATATTATTTTAATTCACAAATATTGAAATCTGATATTTGTGTTGCTTTACTGTTTGATCTGTGATTACATATTTAAGGCACACCGTACTATTTTTTTTAGCTACGAATCCCGTAACAATCCCATCTCGAAGGCCCACAACCGTAACGTGATCTGGATAGGAATATGAAGCAGGCTGCGAATAAAATTACAAAAAATTATTTTTACCGGAGCCGGCGGAAATTTCCCTCGGGCATTTTTATACTGAATACTGATTCTGGTTGTTTTTCGCTTTGCATTAGTCATTATCTATGCAGAGCGTTCTCCGCTGTTTTATTCAGATGTTGCGCTGTTTCGTGCTAAAGAATGCGTAGTTGAGATGCTCCTACTCAAAAATTAAACGGTTCGAAAATCATTTAATGGAAATGTCTTTCGCAGAAGTTTCATTCTTAACCGAACACTGCTATACACTATTGACAAAGTGACATCTTCCGTCTGTAAGTTGATGTCAGTAGTTCATTGGTTAGAGGGAGAGGACTATAGATCAATACCGTTACACACTTCATGGTGGCCCCGCCCACCGCGAAAGTTGTAATGTTATTAGTCTGTAACTCTTCCTTCTAACCAATGAATTACATACATCAACTTACAGACGGAGGATGTGACTTTGCCAACACTGTCTATGTGTTTGGGTGTTCTCTTGTTTTATGATTTTTTTACAAAATGACGCGCTCTATTATTTTATCCAAGATGATTCTGTATAAAAGTTTATAGCAACTTTAATGATGAAACCTATTTTTCTTATCCTTATTTCGAATATGCATCGTAGATAAGTTTCAAATAATTGAATCTATGAACTTGATGATCTGGAATGGTGTAAATTAGATACTATGTACAAATGGTGTAAATTAAACTACCATAGGTAGTAGTTAAATAATATCATTTTAATCATACAAAATTCTCCAGGACATTTTTACCTTGTTATTTACCAAGTTGCTGCCACACAACTTTCAGCTACTGCAATCGATCTTCTTCCCGTGTCGTGTTAATTTAAGCACATTGACATCAGAGTCAGCTAAGAAAGTCGAAAATGTCCTTCTACATAAATGCCCCGTGTTTCGAAAAAGATTCGAGGTGTTAAAAATTCCAGGACTAAACTTTTTTGCACGATATTTTTTGTAAAAGTACCTTCACCAACACTTTGATGCACATACTTTTCAGCACCATATTTAAAAATAATTGTTTGTGAGCATTAGTTTTTCCACATTTTTTAATAATATTTTAACTTAGAGTGTAACTATATAGTGTTTCCTAGTAGGGCTATAACTCGAATAGTATGATAAATACCTCGGCTTATTTTCTCGCCAGGAGAATACAACAGCGGTGGCATATCAAATGTTCTCTAGTATAAATAGGACTTGACGTGACAAAGTCATAGATGTTGTTCCTGGCAGCATACCATTAGCGGTATGTCCGTTAAGCTCAAAAGTGTAAAGAGAATAATTCAGTTTACTGTTTATTATTATTATGATTATTATCCTCATTACAGTTTTGACCTTAACGGACCGACCGTTGGTGTGTGCTGCCAAGAACGACATCTAGCGGTTGCTGACCTTGTCAGAGTCGGTGGAACACATCGAGTTCATCTATGCATACTAGAGGGCAGTCCATATATCACCACTGCTGTATGTCTACATATGTCTCAATTTAATCGTTTACACGCCCTATATATTGTTTTATTAATAATCACAGGTCAACATTTAGTTTGACAAACAACACCAAAGGTGTGCCAAAAGCCCTCAAAAAATCTGAAAAAAATTATATATAAATTTTTGGGGTAACTAAGTCTGAATCCGATGTCGGTTGATCTCTATCACCTCATATTCAAGGTCGTTTGAAGGTTAAAGTAAGAGTAGGAAGTGAAAAAAATTGGAAAAAGTATACCTACAGATGCTTACCTGCCGACTTACTGTCTGTTTATCTGTTTATTTTCTCCTCTGTTTTTCTCTAATTAACCTTGAAATGACCTCTGATTGCTTTTTAAGGGTAAGTGAACACCGGACTCTCCCCATGTATGAATTTATACATACACCCTATGTATGAATTTTTTTAGATTTTTCAACCATCATTTCTTAGTTTGACCTTAAAATGACCTTGAAACTGACGTGATAGAGTTTAACCGACCTCGGCATCCGAATCAGCGAACCCAAAAACCCCTGGGTAACTAGGTAGTGTCCTATTATATAATATTCTGCATAAAATTTGTTACACTTATGTAAATGTAGATATTTACAACTCGAATTTAAAAATTTACATTTTTCGAAAAAATAAAAAAAGTTAGTTACAAAAAATGTATTAACAAAAATGGTCAAAGTAGGCCTTTTTTCATCTCCACAGCATACGTGGATTTGGAAGAATACATTTACATGCTCTGGTGCATAAATAACAATCGATAAATCGGTACTAAATTGCATGCCACGGTTAAAATTAGACTTGGTACTGTTGACTTATTGGTAATAAACCTAGGCTTGTAACGCGAACGATTGTTGGAAACAATCCGGTTAGAATGAAAACCATAATTAGCGATCAAAGCGGAATCAAGGCCGCAATTCTTTCAAAGCCCTCATCAAAGCGGACCCGCTCGCGAGAACCGCTCCTGATTCGTGACTCGTTCGAGCAAACAATATAAAAGAAGTACACTCGCGATGATTGCCAATCCCGGTCGCCTCGTGTCACGATACACGTGCATTATAATTCATATAAAATGCACGAACTAATCACGCCATTTGCTGAACACACAAAAGTAAAACGAAAGCTAATAAAAAAGTATTCGATGTTATCGTGCGCCGTGTAATTTACCTCGCAGGGAATATGACGGCCATAAATCATACGAATGCCGTCGAATTTTATTTTTTCATATCAAGCCGGGCGATTATTTTGATAGTGTTTCACATCCCGGTAACGAGTCATGAATTCGGGGAGTAGTGATCGATGGGCTCTGTGCAGACATTATTTGTTCATTTTAAAAGGACAAAAAGTTCGTATGCATCCGGATGTAATTTTATTCATAAACAATTCAGCAACGACAAGAGGGAGGGCCCAAAAAACTGGACCGATCCCAGGGAGTTCTGCCTGATCGTAGACGAAGAATTCCGTATCCAGGTGGGCGTAGTTTCACCCTTTCTGGGCCCATTGTGAGCAGCGGAATACGACCTTTTGGTGTGTCTTTTAAATGTTGTCATGCAATTCTCTCGAAATTGTGAGGACTAATCGCTAACGTTCTAATGTTCAACGCGTTAGTTGTGTGCTGCCAAGAACGACATCTAGCGGTTGCTGACCTTGTTAGAGTCGGTGGAACACATCGAGTTCTATGCATACTAGAGGGCTCTAATGTTCAACGCGTTCTCATGTTCAAATTTATATGGTCAAAATCTGATAGCAAGAACTCCAACTCACCGCTGTAGTTTCCGCAATTTCACCAATTCTATAGCATCGATCTCTGTGGGGTTTTTTTGTTGAATTTTTTCAACATTCTGGATGAAGGGCGCCCAAAATCCATATGATCTTCCAAAACTTTCCAAATTCCATTTCCAAGCCATTACAAAACTTGGGTGCTTCATCCTGAAAGGCCTCCTTGCTTCTGCGGCTCTCTTTCCAAGATGGAAGCAACATCTCAAGTAGAGTTCTACCAAGAATACTTTGGTGTTTTGATGAAAACCTCCAGATATTGTATGTTTTCCGATATTTTCCGATTATAGAAGAAACAGTTCAGTGTTTCATTTCATTCATTAGGATATTTACGTAAGGTATCTAGTTTGTTACACTTCTAAGTCCTTGTGCAGAGCTTTTGTCTCAAAGATTCTTTTGCTGGTCTTGGTCCGCCTTATAGATGTGTTTATAGATACTACATTATTGTTTTTTATCCTACTCTTTATTTAATATTACAATAGCTTCAAATATAATAGGCTTTTATGTCCTCAAACATTATTCTATCGGTTGTATCGATCCACATTTATAGGTTCGTTCAGATTTTCCATAATCTTCTCCAATACTATAATTTATTTTGTAGAACAACAATAATTTTATGTTCTAGTATATCGTACCCATCTATATTATGCTTAGTTATACATTGTATCTGCCTTAAAATGTTGCATGAACATTATACGTCCTTCCACACATTTATAGGATGTACATTGAACAGATAATGCGTAGTAAGTGCACATCAAAGATACGTCATACTTGGTCAAACAGTTGCGTCCACAGCGCAATATGCCTTCAAATAAGCTTTCAATAAAATCTAGTTTAGCTGTTTGCCAGAGGACCTCGTAAAATGTGGTTAAATTACGGCGATTTGTGTTTAAAGTTTCCGTCTACATCATTGGTTCATATTTGCATATGTACGCTATGATTTCGCAACTTTCAGAATTTCTAGATAATATCAAAATGTACGCGTTAGGGCTAGAACCAAATGGTACATGCCAGGGTCGAACTTGAGCATGCATGCTGCAGTGAATAAATAGTGACTTACTAAGTAATATTGTTTTCTCTTACTTTTCCCGCATCTGTTGTCACACTCTTACACCTCGTCGTCCTCATATAGGAATTCACTTCTTGGGATTCCATTTCTTTTATTTTCTCGGTGTTTTAGCGACTTTACGTGCTTTTCACATTGTCCTTTTCTGTAAACATGTAACACTTGCATATTTCACAGTACACAGTGGTAGCTTTAACACTTCAAATCTGGAAAACCCTGCACAATTTTTTTTAATTGATAAGCGGATGGGGCTGGCGTTTTAAACATCGTTATAATATCAATTAAGTATAACAATCAGTAATGCACAATTACAGCACCGATCTCAAAGGACTAAATAAATACGGAACCTGTTTCGCGTCACAGACGTCCCGGCCCCCGCGCCGCTGGCCGAGACGGCCACCTGGAATACGGGATACCGATACGCGGCCGCCTGGAAGGCGGTCGGTATCCGAGACTTGTTCTAGCCCTAGTACGAGTTATAAACTTACAAAAAAAAAATAGACAGACAGGAATTTTTTGCTAAACCTCAAAATCTCAACATTCCAAAACATTTTAGAACTACATACGAGGTGTGTAAATTAAGTAATGAGACTGGCAAAGTAACGCCTGATCTCGCAACACTGCGGAGACGGGACTTGGAAGGGCGGTAGGTTAACATGTAATACACCTTCAGTACAAGATTGACCTTGATTTGTTTGTTCTTTGTGATTGTTTTCGTAAACCTTTTTTTTCTAGTGTGTTTTAAAATGAGTGACACAAATTCTGAGCAACTCTAAGAAGGAAAAGAGTCGATTGAAGATGAACCACGTAGTGGAAGGCCTTCATCTTTTTGTTGCATCACGACAATGCGCCTTGTCATACAGCCATTTCAGTAAACGAGTTTTTAGTCAGCAAAAACATTCATCTGGCTAATCAGCCTTCTTATTTGCCTGACTTGAGTCCTTGCGACTTATTTTTCTTCCCGAGATTGAAAAATCACCTCAAGGGACGTCATTTTGAGACCATAGAAAACATTCTAACGGCTGTAACCGACCAGCTGAAGGCTATTCCAATACATGAGTTCCAGCATTGCTATGAGGAATGGCAGAACCGTCTCCAGAAAAAAAGAACAATTTTATTGAATACTGTAAAAGACCTATGTTTTAATATTGTTTAAACATATTAGAAGAGCAAGAGAAGAAACCCATAATAGGCACAAAATATGATTAACCAATTGACTGCTTATTTTGCTTAAATATTCTTTCTTAACACATAATCGATTCAGTACATTTCATCGCAGAACTCGTCTCGGACTAATTCAATGACGGATAAATGGTTTAACGTAAGAAAACGTGGACTTGCATGTTTAAGAGGGAGAACTCTCCTAGCCTGAACTCATCGATTATGCAAGGAACTTAAACACACAAACTGTAGCAACGTGGACCCAGCTGTTACACTGAATCATTGAATAAACTCGGAGCAACAGTTCATACATTAGATGTTCACCTGCCTAAGCGTCAGGGAGAATCACAATTCGTTAGTATAAGAAGGATGATAAAAAAGTATCTTTAGAGATAATTACAGCAGTTACACATACTATTTGAGATCGTACAATATTTTTCGGACATTTTTACAAAAAATGCTTGAGAACACTGATTTTGTTTTCTAAAAAAGACAAAAAATTCCATTTCCAGAACGTTTTTGTGTGCTATGTACGTTAATTTCTTTTGATCTTCAGTATATTCTTTCTATCAGTTTTCCTTTTCGCTGTAATAATGCTACTGCTTCTTGTAACCATACAAAATACTTGCCGACAAATTAGTCTTCCTATACCAATCGAAATTAAAGTGATGGTGATAATAATAGTTTATGCTATGGTACCATTTATATTTAAAAACATTTAGATAAGAGCCATGTGAAATGGACATATTAAATGTTTAGTTGACATATTGGTGCACTTCTCTACCAAATTGTGGTGGCGCGACTGAAACCAGATTGAATCTCCTGGAAGGTTGGGGTTATTGTATTTGGAAATATAATATTTAAGGTAAAAGAGAATCAGTTTATTCTTTACAAGTTCCAAATAATAATTTAGTACTGTCGAAAAAATATAGTCCTATAACTCCGGACTCCGAGATACAATACTGGGCCAAACATTGACAGACTGAGGTTGTTGACAGAGTGAGCTTAAATTGCCCAATTTGAGTTGATGGAAGCTCAGTTGAATTTCTCAGAATTTCGACTTCCCAATGCTATCTCTAAGTCTGTTTATAAGGATTTTCTTCAATGGACAAAACAATGTTTAGTTCATTGTTCACGGAAAATGAGAGTCGAACCAGGTCTAGGAAGGTTTCTTAAGTCTCCTGCTTTCCAAAATTAATTCAATTCTGCTTAGGTAGACTGAGATATTTGTGTGTCATCTTCGTTAAGCTTGTGGATTAATTTCATTCTGTACTAATGATATTTTTCTTTCTTAAAAATCTTTGGTGCAGGATTTTCCAATTTCGTTAGACAATGCTCTTGAGACTGGTTTATGAGGATTTTATTCAATGGACAAATCAACGTTTAATTCATCGTCCACAGAAATTGAGAGTTAATCAGATCTAGGAAGATTTCTCACGTCTCCTGCTCCGGCTTCATGTTCTTTGGTGCTTTCAACACCAAACCCATAGGAAAGCCAACATAGCGTACGCATTTCGTTAAGTAAAGTTCATGCGCTATTTTATTATGCTTTACACCAGAGGTTCCCAAAGTTTTTTGCCCCGTAGACCACTAAACGTTTTTCGTGGACCCCCTATTAACTTAAACTTAAAATGTGTTTTTTTTCGCAGCTGATATAGTGCTGCTCCCTTTGATAGGGTTTTTTTGTATATATAATTTAGTAAGTAATTTCTTCTATAATGTACATTATAAATATTATGTACATACAATATGTGTTAAGTGTAACAAGTCCTATAAATAATGTTTAAATGTTGATGAGACACATTTACATCTCACGCAACCCCTTATTTTTTTCGCTGACATAGACCCCCTGCAAGTCTGAATCAACTGGGGGTCCATATAGACCACGTTGGGAATCTATGCTTTACACGATATTAATCATCATTAGCGCCCGCACGTGGTTTTCCACACTCAAGGGGCCAAAGAGCCACATGACATTTATCTACTATCTAATAAAGTGATCGTGTCAAAAATTGGCCAACTAAAAGCAAGAATTGACGTGTCCGAGTATTTTCCGTTCAATTCTTATCCAATTTATGCGCGATATTTGGCCCTCACTGTATGTAATAAGCACGACTGTGCCATTTTAACGCTTTCAGGGGCAGTGGGACATATACATATGTCCCACCTATTTTTTTACTCGTTTTTTTCATATTTCTGACACATTTTGCCCTATCTATAGGGACAAAAGTATTTTTTAGACTCTTGGGTACCTAATTTATGAAATTTTGGCGTAAATTGCAATAATTAATTTATTTAAATACTTATTATAAACAATTAACATGAAAAAATGCTGTTTTTTTCACTGAAAAATGGTCTGCAAATTTTGCAGAGCAATGCAGCTCTGAAAATTTTTTTACGTATTCTCCACATATAGGTTTATAACATTTTTTTTTTTCAAAATTTTTCGTTGCTGTTTTTTCAAAAAAAAAATCTTAAAACTGCAAAAATCAAAATTTCCGTATTTTTGAGTTTTTTTTAATATATTGATTATTTATTTATAATTATTATAAATTATAACCGTTCACATTAAAATGTTTATTCAATTAAATAATTATAAAATATATTGATGTTAAATTTGTAAAAAACTGTTTATAAAAAAATGACTCATTATATTGACTCATTTGGAAATTGTTGGTGCTGTCAAAAGCACAAGAGCTGCAGTAAAAAAATATTTTTTATTATTATAGTTTTTTTCTTTTTCATTATTTTTAAATTATTTTCATAAAATATTATTTCCTGTCAAAATTGTGAGGTGTCTAACAGCAATAACTTTTATATTAGTGAAAAGCTGGTACAGTCGCAAGTAATAGATCTTAGTTGAAAATTAAATATTCTTATTTTTGTTGTTGTTTGAAAACTTGTATATTATCATTAGAGCAGCAGTTTTCATATTTCAAATCAATCAAGTATTTTAGTTTATGGAAAAACTAAAAGTTTTGATATTGCAACTTGCAAGTTTTTTTACTGGAATAACTAGTTGTCAAATTTCTTTACAGGATTTTTTTATAATAAATTAAGTAATAGCAGATGTTGAAGAAGCATAAATTCCTAGTGACGCCGAGTCAAATGATGATATTGAAAATAGCGAGGATGAAATTTCTGTAAATGAAAATTTTAAAGATCTGGAAAGTCTCTACAATGAAATCGAAGAAGCTGCAGATTCAAGTATTGAAAGTGATAAAGATGATGATACTCCTTTGGATGGAAAAATTTTAAATAAAAAAAAAAACAAGAGACAAAACAAAAAAAGAACGTTAGAACGAATTTCTTCCCCACGTTAGTTCTGGGTCACGCCGAGAGGGAGGAACATAAGGTATGATTTTTTTTTGGTTTTTTGTTATTGTGGTGCTCAAATCGTACTTAGCGACTTTATAAAGTTTCTTTCTTTATAAACTTACTTTTTATTATATACTTAAAGAAAATGTAAAATTAGCTTAAAGCATGTGTATATTGAAACAACCTTTTTGAATTTTGAAAATCTGATTTCGGATTCGTAATCAGCGACCCCAAAAACTTTAGTGGTCACTCTTATTTTTATAATAAGGGTTAAGGAAAAATGTGCCCCTGAAATGGTTAAATACGTGCGAAGCTGGCTCGACCGATCAGATACAAAAATATATACTTTAGTATTTTGGTCGCTTTTTATGTATTTTATCTCCGCATTCATATTCAACGGACGGCGACGGGGGCCCGGAAGATCCCCCGCCCCCGCCCGACAGTGCCAGTGCATCTTCCGCCCCGTCCGGGGAGCCGGGTGTAATTACGAATTCCGCGGGCATATCTATGTTTCTCACATTTCAAAGTTTTCGAATATATTTTATGCGCCGCCGCCGCCGCCGGTGGGCGGTCGGAGTCGCCCCGCACTTTCGGAGAGATTAAAATTCGCTACTTGCACCTCGCGCCCCGCAAAAGTAAATGTTTAAAATATGTCGAAACGCGAAAGTTCCCCAAGAAAGTAGCAAGTTCGCGGGGATTATGATTTATTTTCAGCATAAAAGTTGCCGGGGCGAGCACGGAACATTTCCATTACCTGCCGCCAGTTACATTTAAACTTTTTCTATTTCCGAATTAGTTAAATTGAGGTCTGTGAAGGTGAGGTCTGTGGCACCCCGAAATGCGAATTTCGCGCTTTTTGCAAGTGCCTTCGTTTGTCCATCGTAGGTTCATGTTTGTCCACCAAATAGTTCTATTTGTCCAGGCGCCATTTGCGAATCCCGGCCAAAAAATTTTTTTGAAAATTTGTGGTTTTTGGATTGTGGTTGTGGATTTCTAAAAATTAGTGAATAGTTATATGAATTGCGGTATGAATGTGAGCACTTAACATTACTCTAATTATCCGATTTTCCTGACACCATATTCATGATCAGCGACCCCATACATGACCTAAAATATTGATAAAAAAGTCATTTTGGCACTGGACTATTGGATCTGGATGACTAACGTAACTATCTTAAGAATGCTCTCAGTAATGCTCACAAGTACCAACCGTTATCCTCCCTTCAATAATTCCTATTTTCTGAAGAGATAAACGAGTATGAGACAAAGACGACCTCCTAAGAGTTAGCTGTTGCTCCTCAGACGGTTCCAAAACCCAGAAGGAACCAGAGTTTGAATACATTGTTACCTGTCGATACTTATTGGGCCATTTCCCTAGCTATTGGACTTCACCTCATACATTCATATATTTTATCCAGTAAGTTCAGTCTGTTAATAAAGCTGATCACTCTACGGCGTCATTGCATTGCAGGTCTTTTGGTAAAAGTTGGTCTTTACCAAATATAACAAACTTGGTTCTTAGTGCAACTGGATAGGTGTATAAGATATTTTAACCGTGACAAATAGTTTCTTCATCCTCCAAGCTCACGCAGCGTTCAGTATTTCTCACTGTTGCTATTCTGTGAATATGATCAGTCTACTTAGCTGTAATGATTTCTAGAGCTAAGTAGACTGATCATTGACTTATTTCTTGATTTCATTGGATTTGTGATAAACGCATGTAAAGTGGGGAATTTACTTGTTTTACAAGGTTAAGAATAGATATATCATAAGGGGGTTAACCATTGACTGTATATGCGTTTACGTCAGTCTAATATGCCGCAATCGGTATGTTTTATTTTTGCTTCGAAAGCTTTGATGAGGATTTTTCTTTCAAAATAAAGCAATGTGTCAGTTCCAAAATTTATTTTGGATATAGTTAAATAATACTCTTTTTCAAACTATTTTACTGCTGTATGAAAAGTTCAGTGCTGTACGCCGGCTTGAATATAACTCCGTTATATCTTCGTCATTTTTTTTAATAATTACTCGAGCTTGAGGTGATTAATCACGTAAGGTAAATCTGAGATTGACGCGAGGCTAATGTTTATTCTGCGCTCGAACGAACCTGCAGTGCCCGCGTACCAGTCAAACAATTTGAATAATACTCACAATCGATATACGCAGCACGACGTACAGGACGGATGGCGTAAGCTGGCTTGGACCATTGCACAGCGGAAAAGTTAAGTTGGTACACATTAAAAATTCTTCTTGTTTCAAATTCCCATTCTTTTCACTCACAGCTACCTCTCTCAACTGGTTACAATTAGTTGCCAATTTATGAGCGTGTTGTTGATAATATAGATATATCAAAAAAAACGTCATCAAAGTTGGCCGAGAAAAAAAAGGCGTATTTCTATTCTTAATCGAATTTATAACCTTATTTACTTGTCAAGACTGTCACATCATATGACAGCCATTGTTTATTTTACAAATTGCAACAGTCAAAATTGTTGGGCGTAAAGTGTAATAATGGACATATTTCGAGATATCTGCTATTTTGTCTCACGGGATGAGAACATCAAAGTATAGTTTTTTTAAATATCTGCAGATTAGGGTTATATTATTCTACCGGAAAGCAAGCAACCGGTGCTCATTTGAGTTCCCGACCATGGATGTAACTCTAGGTATAATATCAGGTCATCCACTGGCCAAACATGAGCAATTTTTGGTCACTTTTCGCGGTTTCATGGCAATCTAGTGACTGGGTGGTATACAGGAGAAATATTTTAACTTTGTTTGGCCATATTGACCAAAAATAATCATACAGGGTTTGTCCGGAAAGTAATGTCAGTGAGCTTTGAAAAATGGTTTTTTATTGGTTCTATGTGTACAAATCTTTAGAAACTTTCAAAATACATTCCTCTTGCGTCCACACATCGGTTCCAGCGGGTCTTTCACGCATCAAAAGCCGCACGGTAGTCGTACATATGTTCCGTACAAGTTATCCAAAAATGACGAGGAATAATCCCAATGGATTATTCCATGACATGTTATGTTTTGCATAATTTTTTGGTCACAACAATAATTGGGTTCCTGATACTGACCATTCTCATAAGAATGGGCTCAGTTTGGTAAACTTAAGATGAATAAAAAAAGGAAAAGCACTTGGGACAAAAAAATTTCGATATGAATTAGAATGGCTCATTGTGTTAATATTGGCCAGTTATGGGATCTTTTTAAATTGTAACATCATTGTTTTTGGTCAATATGGTCAAACAAAGTTCAAATACTTCTCCTGTAGAAAAGTTCAGTGGTAAAAATACCAGCCAGTCACTAGATTGCCATGAAACCTAATCAAGATACCAGTTGATAAAAAGAAGAAGATAAAAATATCAGCTATTTACTTGGGAAGAGCATTGTTTTCTCTGGCTGGTCATCTGTTGCCGAATTGAGAAATGTCCATATTATGAGTCAAAATAAATTCGAATTACCAAATATGTTATTATCACTTGACTTTATCATGTGATTTTTCGTTTTGATGACATTTGCAGTATCATTGCATGATAAGCAATTTCAATCGATCTCAAAAAGTGTCAGGTTTCCAAGAGGGAGTGGAAAATTTGATAATATTGATGAAAATATGTATTCAAGAATATGTACATCGTGATTTTTTTGATTTTCAATCGCCACCTTGAATCCGCCATTTTGAATTATAAAAGTTGAAAATCAAAAAGTAGTCAAAGTCGTTGACGTATATTTTTCCATTATTTCTATCATCTTTATATTATAAGTTGACATCCTGAATTCGCTATCTTGAATCCGCCATTTTATAACCACCGTTGTGAATCGTATAAGTCTGATTTACAATTACTAACCCCAAATCACTCCTCTACATACTTTCATTATTATAAAGTCCTTTTTTTCATATCAGCATCCGCCATTTTCAATCCGCTATTTTGAATTTAGAAAATCTATTAGCAGATTCGTGAAGAGCAATGCCAAAACTTATTATGACTTTTTCTATTTTTTCAATCATTTCAAATCAAAATCAAAATCATTTCAAAAGTCAATTGAATTTTTTCAAAGTGGAAAAATTTAACATTACCGTACGGGAAGTCTAGTATGTTGGCCCATGATTAACACTTTACCCATGATAAAACTGTGATGCAAAATAATTTTTTATGCATTTTTTTAGAGGGAGCATAAGCCTCAAATGCCCTTCCTCTAAAGGTTAATAGAAAGTTGGAAAATTGTGTTTTTTAAGTATAGCCACAAAAAAGAAATCTGTTATGTGACATGATCTTGGAAGAAAACTATGTTTGGAATTCAGGTTCACCAAGCGGTTATAGAACATATTCTGGAACATTAGTATTGCCTTATTTGCAGTGTTTGCTGTAGCATCATCTTACTGGAAGTAAACTCTAACACTTATTCGTCATTATCCAGCTGATTTACAAAATATGTTTAATTATTTAAATTATATTAAAGAAAATTGCAACCATAATTTATCTAAACAAAATTGTAGTCAAAAAACACAGTACTCCATTAAAGAAAAATAGTATGTTTATGTGCGTTCTCCATTAAATTATATTTTATTATATGTTTTATTATATCATATTATTTTATTTTATATTTTTTTGTAACTCAATTTCAAGTAATTCCTCAGCATCTCCCTACACCCACCTGTACGTCCGCCTATGGTTCCCTGCAAGTCTCCCTCAATTAAAACTGTAGTTTTTCTCGCATAAAATACACGGCTGTTATTCTTGCAATTAAAATGCCGACCCCCCTGCCTCCCAGCGCCATTCAGACGATGATCATTCGTGATGGCGTTCGCGCTTTTGTTCGCCGCTTCATTAGACGGATCAATATTTCAGAGGCGACAATTAGATAAATTAACGCTGTGAGTGATTGTTGAATAAAATATCCCCCTCTTCGAATTCGCCTTCTCCGCAGTTAACGAGCAAATACTAAAAGGGAAACTCGACCGTGTTTATTGAGAATTTCTATCGTTAATTCAGCTTTTTCTAGTGGACTGTCTGGTTTCAGTCGGATGTAAGTAAAATTATCGCAAGGATGTATTGTCCTTCTTTAAGGGTTTCCACGCGAGAATCTCACCCAGTGGGGATCTTACTGCACAATTGCATACTTAGCTATGTACGAGGTGTGTAAGTTAAGTAGTGAGACTGGCAACGTAGCGCCCCAGTTAGCAACACCGAGGAAAAGGGACTTGGAAGGGCAAAAGTTAACATGTAATGCACCTTCAGTACAAGTTTGAACATGTTAGAGTCATTTGTTTGTTCTTTGTAACTGTTTCCAACCGTTTTTATTTTATGTGCGTTTTAAAAATGAGTGACATTAATTTTGAGCAACGGTGTGCTATCAAGTTTTGCTTCAGACTTGGACAAAGCGCAACGGATACTTTTGCAAAACTTCAAGACGCCTCTGGAGACAGTGTTTTTTTCAAGTTTATGTGGTTTAAGGCATTCTCAGAAGGAAGAGAATCGGTTGAAGATGAACCACCAGCAGAAGCCTTCGCTTCAAAAACCATGAAAATTCTAGAACGGGACTTTGAGCGTTCAGATCGTCGGTTGATGACAAAAATGGTCGGGGAAGAGTAAAATTGGAATTACACCACTGTTCATCAGATTTTGACTGACGAATTGGGGATGAGAAAAATCTGCGCAAAAATGGTTCCAAAAAGACCTTTCGCAGGAACAAAAGGGCATCAGGAGAGAAAGGTGTCTTGACATTTTGGAATAGACTGAAAATGATCCCCATTGTATGGAACGTGTCATTACTGGTGATGAGATTTGTGTGTTTGAGTACGACTCGGAAACCAAGCGCCAAAGCATGGAATGTCACACTTCAAGCTCTCCAAGACCCAAAAAAGCAAGAATGAGCAATTGCAGTAAACGAGTTTTTAGCCAGTAAAAATATTCCTGTGGCTCCTCAGCCTCATTATTCCCCTGACTTGAGTCCTTGTGAGTTTTTCTCTCTTCCCGAGATTGAAAAATCATAGATCATAGATCAAAGATCATAGAAAACGTTCAATCGGCTGTAACAGATCAGTTGAAGGCTATTCCAGTATATCAGTTGCAGCACTGCTATGAGGAATGGAAGAACGTCTTAAGCGCTGTGCGGAATCTCAAGAAAGTTATTTTGAAGGAGACAATACTGAATTGTAATTCCTTTATTCGAATAAAAAAAATAAATAAAAAAGTGGTCTAATTACTTAATTTACACACCTCGTAAAACGTTGCTACGAAACCCCAACACAAAAAAGAATTAAAATTTACGTTTCAGCACAATATTATCGGAAGCTTTCTCTCTTCTGTTGAATATTTTTTATCAAAAAAGTTATGCTTTGTGCTTTTTGCTATTTGTTATTAAGCGCCAAATTTGGTGATGTTCTCTTGTTTTTTATGAATGTTTTTTATTAATTATTTGGTTTATGTTGACAGGTCTCTACAAGATTATGGTCATATTTTTAGGTCATATAGTTTCCCTTACCATAAGTTTGCAACAACAAATTTTGTCCAATACACTTTCCTTCACCTTGCTTTGTCTATCACTATGTTCCGAAACAAAATATCTCCATCTGCTTTACTAGTTTTTGTTACGTATATAACACAAAGCCTTGTATCACAAATGTCTTATAGCATAACACAAAGCCACTCTGGGTTATATTCTTTTCAAGGCAGTTTTTTTAAGGCAGTATTTAGTATTTTCTGAACTTCAGTAACATATATAAATACTAAACGGATACGAAACTTTGTACTTCATAGTGAAAAAGATATTGCATTCAATTCTCTACATGTTCTAGGAATTGACAGGCTTCCATCTAGATGGCCAGATGTCTCAGAGATTATTACCTAGTACTATATTGATCACCAAAATTCTTTTACGTATCATATCCCCTTAATCCCCTTCTTACAAGTGAGAATAATATCCCGCTCAACATCATTCACTAGCTAGAAATAGGTCACAGATTTAGATTTCGATATTACTAGATCTACATTTAACTTAACGGTTTTACCGTTAGACTATGCTTTCGGTAAAGGACATCTGGTAGTTGCTGACTTTGTCGGACCTATCAGGATCTGCTTATTTAATCACACTAGAGGGTGATGCCTCCTGGGTAACAACACTTTAGCAGTCCTGGTCAGGACTGGCCGACATGATCATTCTTCAACATTTGCCATTAGATAAGTCACATTGACGAGATCTAATAAGACCGAAATCCGGTGTCTTCTAAATGGTAAATAACGTCAATCGGGTGCTGTGTAATGTAATGTTTCTGTGAATTATGTGTTATGTTTATGATGTTTGAAGTCAAGTTCAGTGAAAATAGCTACAACTCACGACAAGCTTGGTTGTTATTGTTGAAAGGAACCATAAGCCTGCGTCTAATTTTTTTCTACGTGACTTTATTCTTTTTCACTTTTTAATAAAGGTTGGGACTGCTATTAAAGTAAATATGCTTATTAGATTTTTTGTGCTCCGTAGGCGTTGCGAGATTAAAATCTATCTCCCTGCCTTTTCTCTCCCTGTTGTGCGGATTAATTAAATTTGAAAGTTTTAGTAAATACCTCGATCCAAATCAGCGCTGAGCTGCACGACAACTTTATGAGTGTAAAAGCATTAAGTTGTCGAGCTTTTTCCTCCAGTTAATTTATGATGCCAAGGACGCCAGTGTAAATAATATGCTTCATTATGCAGTCATAGGTACATAAATATAAATTATACTAACCGTTTGTTGAGCTAAAATGTTAACTATAATGACCTCTGCATCAAATTATCGAGAAAAATAATATTTTATGTTGTTTTGTTATTCTTGTTCACAGTGAAGAATCGTTAGTGACAGTCATAGTAAATGAATGTGAAAGTTTCAGTCACAAAGGTTTGCGTCACAAAATGTATCATGGGCGCCTTTGTCATCTTTAGTGAAATTTACCATTGGCACCTGGCACTTATTAACATTTACCATGGGTTCCGCCATTCTCAATAAAATTTGCCATTTGACTATATATATATATATATAATAGGCCTAAGCCTATAATTTTTAATAAAATTTACTTTACTGCTCAATTTACTTTTACTTTACTACTTTAATTACTTTAAATTAAAGTAAATTAACTTATAATTAAATAAATACAATATAAAATTCAACATTCCAATACTAAATATAAATTATATTACAACTTTACATTGAATTACCGAGAAAAATACTATTTTGTTGCTTTGTTATTCCCGATTTTAGTGAAAAATCGCTAGTGATAGTGAAATGAATGTAAAAGCTTCAGTCACGAAGGTTTGTGTCACAAAATTTATCATCGGTGTCTTTATCGTTTTTAGTGAAATTTTCCTATGGCACCTTTGTCACTTATTAACATTTACCATGGGTTCCACCATTCTTAATAAAATTTACCATTTTTGCTTCCTTTCCTTATCATTTAAAATTAATTATTTTTTTTAATTGGCGCGTTTATTAAAATTTCTATATGGTGCCATGGTAAATGGAAGCATTTAGAGTCAATGGATGTCACGACAATCTAGAACCCGACAGTTCCAATACAATTATGACACCTTAAATTCAAAAATGATATAACACTTTGAGAGGAAATGTGAACAAAATACATGAATACTGTACATACTAATGCAGGTCTTAATGTCATGTTGCAATAAAATTATCTTACCACCTTCCAGTAAAAAACCACGATCGACCTGCTTTACTTATTCTTTATGTTGTTTCCTACGCGTAAATCAAATGATAAAAATGAATAGAAGGGAATATTTATTCACATTAATTTGTAAATAAAGACTTTCTATTAAAAAATGGTGGACCTTTTTCGATTATGGAACGCATCAAAGGAACCTCCTGTACCTGTATAGAATTTCCATTCTAAATTGAAAATAGGTACTTATACGAGGTAGGATAAGGATATATCAGTTTACCAACACTTTGTATGGAACTAAATACGCGTTTCTATACTGATCCTTACCCTTATAGACCGTATCGTTCTCAACATTTATTTGACGAGACCTGTCAAAATAAGAAGTGGGCGGAACCTACAGTTCATTGGTCATTGTCGCCACCCTGGTAGGGGAAACACATCACGAGACACCACATAAAGCCGACCCAGTTGATTTATGTTGGCGGTAAAACACGGGTTATAACCACGCTATCTTTGACCGACTCTATACAAAAAACGTTGTTTTTTGTGAGTGTTTTGATGCCGTATATTCTGTGTGTGTACAATAACGGCGAAGTGGGTTTTTAAAAGGTTTAAATTATACTATATATAAATTTATATATTATAATATATACGTTTATGTTATTTTTAATCAATACCTCTTTCATAAACATGGCTCTCTGGAGGCCTTTCGAAACGGATGAAAATAACGTAGCTTCAGATACGTATAACTAGCGAAAATGTCGAAACGGTCGAGTACGATGAATTAAAAGATAAAGACTTACATTGTCAAAGTTATTTTAAATATATATGAATGCCTAAAACGTGAAAATGAGAAAATGACTGATATTGAAATTATTAATCATGAATTATGAATTATTAATTATTCATTCATAAATTAACTAAAATTTCAATATCCACAATTTATCGCGTTGTTAATATATTTTAATTAAAATATGGCTTTTTGTTTAGTTCTGACGCATTTTTAAATATTTTTAACATTACTTGTTTGCAAGTACAAAAAAAAATAAAACATATTACTGGCCAAATAAACATTAGTATAACATACAAATAAATATAAATAATACATACATGTATTATCCTGACTTTTTTTATTTACATACATATATGTATGTATGTAAATAAAAAAAGTCATGATATAAAAGCGACGTTAATTACTTATTATTACCTATCCCTAAAAGTTATTATTCGAGCACGCCCATGGAATCATAAAGTTGCACCGCTTTTCTTGTTCCTCGGGCGTATTTATCATTTTCAATTCAGAATAGAAGGACTATACTGTATACCGTTTGATAGTCGTGATCTAGCACCGGGTTATTGGTATGTATGGGAGCAGGGGACCGGTTTAACTTAATGCTCAATAAGACCTTAACTTGAGACAATTTACAGTCAATTACCCTCCTAGTTCAATTCATGCTACATAGTCGTTGCACGAGAGCATTATCGACGCCGACTGAAGCAGGGAAATATTAAATACTACCCCTCTGGAGACTGCAGAAAATTAAATAAAGAACATATTTTGTCGAGGAACTTAGTAAATATAAATTAACATATTTTTATAAATTTTATTCCTCACTTATTAGAATTAGGGTGACCTATAATGGACACATTTTGCAAATTTAATTTTCATCACTAAATGATAGGAGTAGTTCTCTTTAGTTTTCACGTTTTTCCTTTAAGAGCTGCTGTCCAATATTATTCAGGTACGAAATTGTCTACCATGTCCTTGCCAATATTTTGCCAATATATTGCAAAAACATTTGCTTTTAAGTATCATGGTCCCATTTAAATTTTTAACATTTTTAAGGACAATAACAAATAACTTCCAATCATAGCAAGTTGCAAATGAAATACCCAACTACATATAACAATCACATAATTAATATACTTGTTATTGATTTAAGTTCTTAATTTATTCTAAACTAGTTGCTCACAAACGAGACATTGGCCTTCATGGCTGACGTCATACCGAAGTGGCAACAATGTTCAACAACCACTTTGTCTCTGTCTATGTGATTGGTTAATAACAGAGGGAAAACAGCGGGAAATTTAAAAATTAACAAACACTTAAATTATAAAGCTTTTGCGATATTCCATTTTACACTGTTTGCTCGGAATTGTCTAGATGTAGGATTATGTAGATGTCTGTAATGGAACCATCAGATTACCTGTTGTATATCCAAACTTTACTCCAATGGACTTCTGGACTACTTTTTGTAGGATAATTGAATCAAAAGAAAACTTGACTAATAGGTTAACGTCATCAAAGTTGGCCGACCAAAAAAAGATGTTTGTATATTCTTCATTTTAAATTTTATAACTTCATTGAATTGTCAAGGCTCTCACATTGTGTGACAGCCATTATTTAATTCATAATTGTGACAGTCACTTCTCAAACGTTTGATAACAACAAAGTTTCGCTTGGAGCTTCGACATAACCTCTATTTCCATCTCTCTCGTTCATTGTCACATTTGATGACTTGTTTTGTTTAATTGCCCTTTACTTTATTATTTGTTGTTTTAAAATTGATTGTATGTCCTAACGCACTTAACGTCTAAATAAAAAAAAACGCGTGTGTCAAATGTAGTCCCATTTAAGCACACTAGAGGGCAGTCCATCTATGTCATCGCATTATAAATAAATTTAGATATGATAATGTCAAATATCTCGAAAATGGTTATTTTCAACATACTGACTTTTATTACTGTACGCTACAAATGTTTCTATTTCCAAATCCGTTGAATAAAAATAAACTCGAAAACAAAAGAAGATCTAGAATTGCAATTTACTGAAAAATATGTCTTTTTGGAAAAAAAATGAACTTATCAGAACTTTTGTAAAAAAGGATCGATTTTATTATAGATTTCAACATCTCACTCTGTATTTCATTTCATCACGTTTCAGTATCATTTTTCTCTTAGAATTTCCAGTTTAAATATTAGATTAATTTCGTCCGCTCGGAAAATAAACGGCTCGAACGCGAACATCGCGCGATCTAGTTAGCATAGCTGATGGGCTAGGTTAGGAAGATGAAATATTTAGGGGCCGGGAATCCCGCATACCGCTTCGCGAGGATTGATTTGCTTCGGTCGCTTCTGCGAGGGTTATCTATTGTTCGAAGTTGAAGTGTATTAATTATTGAGGCGGGCGGTAAAACATGCCCCCGGGGAGGTGGCAACCGTGCGCGCAAACTTCGCTCCTAATTGAAATTAATATAAATGAGGATTCCGCCGTTCAGCGCCGCTAATGGCAGCGTGGATGTGCCTGGCGATGATGGACTATTACCGCGGTTGCATATCAGATCCCGTGATGGAGCGTACGACATTCGAAAGTACTTCTGGCCGGGCAGGAATAGGACTGTTACGCACAATTTTATTACTTCTGCTTCTGGGAGGGTGGGTTGCCCTTGGTCTATGTATTTGGCAAAATGGCCACCGTTCACCCGTCTCCTGTTGGGCGCCCTTCTTGCGCAAAATGGGTTGCAAGGGCAATAAGTTTTTTTTCTCAGTTGACAATATCCTGCTAAAAGGCCTGCTACAGGCCTAAGGTCCCTCCTGGTTATTGCCAGTGGTCTAAAGTTTCTTAGAAAGGGAGTGTTTTCTTTCTGGAATCACTGTCTGAATCCTGGAAGTGTGGAAAGGCGGCCTTCAGAAAGTCTTAGGTCAACTGAGCCTCCTGTGCTTCCTTCCTTGGGAGTTTAACCCATCTGAGCCGTCGACGTCGGCCAATGTAATATTTATGTTGGACAAAGATAGCTAACGTTCACCCAGTATGTATTATCCTGTTGATGGGTATTCAGGGCAATCGGTTTCCTATTCATGTTGATAGCGTTCACAAAGGGGTGTTTCATTTAGTTTCAAGGAGGTGGAGTTTTTTTCTCAGTTGACAATGTCCTGCTACAAAACAAGGTCCCTCCTGGTTATTGTTCTCCTGGTTGTAAAGGTTTCCTAACAAACTAGCAGCTGCTGTTGCATCCCGCAGTTTCTTAAATGTCATACGTTTGTCTTCTGTAATTTGTTGAACGATTATTTCTATAGGTAGGGTTGAGAGAGCTCGTGCCGAAAATGGACTACTGGATGCTTCCCTCGCTAACCTATCAGATCAGCTTACTTGTTGCCTCTGCGTTGTGCGTGCTTCTCCGCCGAACAAGCAGATATGTTGTTTGTGAGAGCTGCAATTATTTTGTAGTTCTGTAAGGCTAGTAGCGACTGTTTATTCTTATGAGGATATACATGCCATAACGAGGATATAGAAATACATTGGGCATTGCCATAAATATTTATGTGAGGTACTTACCTGGTATGTGAAGATTGTCATTTAACACTTTGTATATCATTTAACACTATAGTGTATAATAGAATGCAGCCAAATATCAAAGTAACACTGAGAAACACTGTTCTAACACAGACAAAGATCACACTCAAATTTGCATCTTTGTAGCTGGCGCAAATATGCATATAATGACCTCAAATTCTAGGATCAGATAGTCAGGTATATCCTCTAATCACTTGCACAATATAGTGCGGTAACGTTGAAAAAATCCATTATTTACTTCCTCTTTTATATTGTCATCTCCGCTAGATACAAGTCTAGTGGCGGCAGACATAGTATCTCCTCCATCGTTCTGGTTGCTGGTTGGTGTTGTCTGCATTGCGCCAGTTATATTTAGACAAGCAGTACTTGTGCAAACCTTAAGTTTGTTGACATTTGAGCACCAAACAACAACTTCATAGGTTATCATCGGTCTTTTGATAGCAGTAGGTATATATTTTCATGACCGCTTTGGGTTTAATACCCCAGGTTTTCCCTACAGTTCTGCGTCAGTGATAAGAGAAGGAAGAAGCTTTCTTGATTATCCAGCATGCCTTTTTTTGCATGCATGCATTATTGTCTAAATGCAGGTTCTAGGTTGGTTTGGCATCAGAGGTTTAAATATATGTTAATCCACCTTTAACTAACAAAGAAACTAACAAAGAAACGCCTACAAACGAGATTTTAATGGAATTTTTGTGCCTACTTCATCTACCTATTTTTTAGGATGAATAGTTTTAATAATCACCGGGATGAAGAAGCTTTAAAGGCCCGGTGAATACCTTGGTATATTCTCGTTGAAAAAATCACCTGCGATATATAAAATGCCGTTCGCTCGGGCTGGCTCCGATTCTTATTAAAAATATATTGCCCCGTATTCATGTCTTTTCGGGCGCTTTATCAATTTTGGCAACAAAGGGAGTGATAAAATTCTTCAAAAAAGGAGCATAATAAAAGTGGATACTCCCGTGAAACTTGAACACACTCCATATTTTCTGGTAAAATTTACAAGGAATATCCGAATTTCGTTTCTCCCCCATTATATCTAAGTCTGCTTACAGATGAATACTCCTTCATAGACTACGATCTTCCTAACATGGATAGTGAAATTGGACGAAATAATTTATTTTAAACGCACGTGTAGGGTACGAGGTGTGTAAATTAAGTAATGAGGCTGGCAACGTAGCGCTCGATCTAGCAACACTGCAGAGACGAGACTTGGAAGGGCGGTAGGTTAACATGTAATGCACCTTCAGTACAAGTTTGAACTTGTTACTCATTTTTTTGTTCTTTGTGACTGTTTTCGTATACCGGTTTTTTCTAGTGTGTTTTAAATATGAGTGACATTAATTTTGACGCAACGGTGTGCTAACAGGTTTTGCTTTGGACTTGGAGACAGCGCAACGGATACATTTACAAACTTCGAAAAAGGGGCATGAGTATGAGACCAAACATCAAGAACAACTATGTTGCATCACTACAATGCACCTTGTCACACAACCATTTCAGTAAACGAGTTTTTAGCCATTAAAAACATTCGTGTGGCTCCTCAGCCTCCTTATTCGCTTGACTTGAGTCCTTGTGACCGACCAGCTGAAGGCTATTCCAGTATATGTGTCCCAGCACTGCTATGAACAATGGAAGAACCATCTCTAGCACTATGTGACCTCCCAAGAAAGTTATTTTGAAGGAGACAATACTGAGTTGTAATTCTATTCGAATAAAAAAAATAAAAAAGGAGTCTCATTATTTAATTTACACACTTCGTAAAATACACAATGTTTAAGGAAAAAAAGTACGTGTAGGTAGGAAATAAATAAATTGTATTGTAAGAATACAAGTTTTTTTTTATTTTACTAAATAAAAGTAGCACGTGTTTTGAGAAAATAAATCACGAAGAAAATGGATTACTTCCAGTTTGTGTGTGCCACTGGGACTGAGTGATTGCCGACCAGAATTGACCATGAACGGTAACAGTCCAACAACAGCTTATTTTGTTGATGCTTTTTCGTACCTGTAATGTACATACTATATACTTCTTTCATATTTTTCGTATTGCAAATAATTGTCATTTTTGTATCTGTTATAATTTTACAACTGACACTAGTTATTTACCTACCCATCGAAAACAATCAATACGTTGCAAATCAATGACATGTGTATGTGGTCAGTGACGATGAATTAACTATAGATAATGTTAGAGTGCGCTGCAATGCACATAATGCACTGAATATTGAGTATAAACACTATACTGTTAACAAAAAGGTAATTTGTACAAGATGTAATTTATGCAATTACGTTACATAAACTTTCATCATGTTTTCTATTTTTCGTTGATTTCGTCTATCATGAGTAGACTGCGACCTTGTTAGCTATTACTGAAATAATATTATCGTAAGTATTTTACAATTGCGTTGTGCATTTGTAGACGCTCAATGTTGTCTAAATCCTCGTCTAGCTCGCACTGTAACCCAGTAGATTGCTTTGACTTCAATGCTGGCGTCTCATGGCGTTGTGGAGGCCATATATCGTGAGTGTAACAGTGTTCAGTGGGGACTATAAATTATAAGAGGTTTGGGTAAAGTTCCATTCGGAGCTATGAATTTAGGAGATAACATGACAAATCAGGCAGACGTATTGCTTAGATTGACGCCGCAAGGAAAATATAGAAGGAATCTCGGAACGTGACCTTTTCAAAATTAAAGGATTATGTATCTACTTAATGCTTTAGTACCTACTAAAATATCTCATAACACTGGAAATAGCACCACTCATAATTTACGTTAATATATCTATATATGGGTGGGTATATGTTAAAGCAATTATCTTGTCTAGTTAATCGATTAATGTATATACCATCATCGCGTTTAATTCCATAAAATTTAATTTTTGGAAAAAATAGTGTAAGTTACTAATTTGAAATAAATCCAATATAGCAAACACAAAATTGCCTAAAAATGGCTATGTTTGCTTGGTGTTGTTGGTATTTAATCTCCTACTTGTACAGGGTGTCCCAAATAAGAGTTATTGCATCAGTAATGCTGTTCGAATTTTAATTTTTTTGTCGTTCCTTGATATTTTGGGATGTGTCTACTGTAATGTATTTAGTTGAGCTTTGTTTTTATTCCATAAGTTTTTAGAGAAGGGAAGAATAATATACAATAAAATATGGGAAACCCAAACCATAAGCAACCTAGTATTTTCGAAGATTACAAAAAAAAAACAAAATCACTGTTTTACAAAATATACTACATATTGATTCAAATATATCCACTGGAGTTCATTTGGGTTTGGAGTCCATTTTCCACTATACCGCTGCTTCATTTGAGTAATTTGTTGGTGAAATATTTCGCCGTGCTCGTCTGAAACTGCACTAAATTGTGAGAGAAGAATTTCAAATGGAAGTGAAGAAAATTCAGTTTAAGTGACTGTTGCAACTTAACGTCATGTAAGATTGGATAAGTTCTTCAACTAGATGTTTGTAGTTCTCCGATTTCTTGTTACCTAGGAAGTGGCTACATACATTTTTGAAGGCAGGCCATACCCTATTTTCTTTTCTCGAAAGTGTAGTTTCAAAATTTTCGTCTTCGTTCTCGTATTTGCGGCCCAAAGAACATTCCTTCTTTAAGCTTTGCCTCACTTATACGCGCGAATTTCAGTCTCAAATAAAAAAATGATTTCCCTCTGTAATTAAGGCTTTAACATTTTTTTTTTATAAGCCCTAGTTTTATGTGCATATGAGGTAAATACATTTTCTGTTGCTCTACTAAGGGTTCATTAAGGTCGTTGTTCAGACCGGACACAATGTTTTTACGTAACGGCCATTCTTTAACGACACAATGTTGGTTTTTGGCCCTGCTATCTCATGCACATAAAAAACAACAATATTTGTTGTAGCCACTCTGCAGTCCTGTAGATAGTGCAACAACTCTTAGATCGGCACATATATTCCATTTATGATCTTACTTGCGATAAACCACGGGAACAGATGGTTGTTCGTTTCCATTAAACAATAAAACTGCCTTCAGACTTGCCTTCAAACTTCAGACTTATATATCGCATAGGTAAATCCTTTTACCTGCTTTGCAATCAATCAAAACATGTTGTTGATATTCTCTAGATTTTGCTACGTAATACGACAATTTACAGGTCAGTGTAAGGGTGACATAGGTAGAAATTATCGAAATAACACATTAGTTTGGCGGGGATAATTTTTAAGCAGAACAGTGCAATTCACTTTTCAATGGCAACTGAAGTTATTTTGAGGTTATTTTTGAAACGCAATGCAAAATATTTGGTACCAAGTTATACATCACAGCCGCAACATAATTAGGTAATAAAGATGTTGATATTATTGGCAAATATATACAAGGTGTCCCAGAATGATTTGTACAAGCTGTAATTCTTATATTAATAAAGAAAATCTGATCTCTCCTATTATGAATTGAAAGTAAATTTAAACAATACTCACTTGCTTATTTTATTTTGTCTCTTTAGGATTTTTGAAATAAAAATAAAAAAGATATATAGATAGATCACGTATAGGAGAATCGCGACATAGTACCGCACCATTTGGGCTTTTGTTAATGCAGATTGAGCACAAATTCAATCGGAAGTTGCCGTGACAATGGCCCGATTGAACGTTTTATTCGCGGTTTTCTATGACTGCGATTAAAACGGTTAAATTGTCTATTCGGCCAATGCCGCGGCGGCCAACAATGTCAACTGCACGGCGGTAATTAGACTCTTAATTCCCATCTAGTCGGCGAGTGCCCGGCTTTTTGTCCAATTAATTTGTCGATCGCTGTCGGCCAGCTGCATATTATTTGGAATTAGTTGCGTTTCACTTCTCGTCTAGATTAGCAGGTAATTTCGCCCTGTCGAAATTAAAGGACAGACAGGCGGTCGTGCCAAATTGAAAATGTTTTTAAAAACCGTTACTGAGCGAAAATTCGTGGTTTTGAACGCAAAAAAGATAACAACGAAGTAACTGCATGTACGACAAAGCAAGTTACGTAATCTTATTTTTATAAAAATAATAATAATAATAATAATAATAATAATAATAATAATAATAATAATAATAATAATACATTTATTTTCAACAGGATAAACCCAATTACAGAAAATATTAGAAATACAGTCCAGTAGACACTAGTCTACTGTAACAACAATATATAAACTAGTTTTTAGGTATGTAGTGTAGAGTAAACAAAAAAATAAAAAGGGAAAGGCAACATGAAAGACACGGATTAACTAGACATGCGAGTAGTCTTATTTACTTCAGAACTTTGTCTACGTCAGATCTGTTTTGAATCTTAGAAACATTCGATTTGATAGTCCATTTATAACATAAATTTTATGATCATTTTCCCGTATTTTGCCTTTTTCTATATTATCTGCAGTGTCCTACACTGATCATAGACAATACCACAAAATAACACTGTCTGTATTTCCTTTACAGAACCCTTTCCTGGGTCCTAGATCACGAATTTCATTTTAGTATTACATAACTCGATAAGTTCGTAGGATGATATATAGATAGCGCCACAATAGTGGCGTGATTTTCAAAACAATGGAAAAAACTGAATTTCGTGTGTTGATAAAGTATTGGTTTTTAATGGAAAAAATACCGATCAAGCAAAGTGATGGCTTGACAAGCGTTATTTGAGATTCGCTACATCGAGACAGTCAGTAGGGAAGTGGTTTGCTGATTTTAAACGCGGCCATATAAACGCCGATGATTCTGAAAGTTCTGGTCGCCCAAATTCGGCAGTTGTTCCAGAAAACATAAAAAAATGCACGAAATCGTTTTGGAAGACCGTAAAGTGAAGTTGCATGTGATAGCTGACATCTTAAACATATCAGAAGTCAGTGTATTCACTATTTTGCATAAACATTTATCCATGAGAAAGCTCTTTGTTTGAAGTGGGTACCGTGTTTGCTCAATGTTGACCAAAAACAACATGTTGATGATTCAGAGCGCTGTTTGTAGCCGTTTAGGCGAAATAAAATGGATTTTTTCATGCGATATGTGACAATGGATGAAGGCGGTATGTGACATGGATCCATCATTAAACTCCTGAGTCAAATCGATAGTCAGTTGAGTGGGCAGCAACCGGCGAAAGTCGTCCAAGGCGACCAGAAACACATAAGTCGGATGGGAAGATTATGGCGTCCTTATTTTGGGATGCGCATTTTGAAGGACGAAATCGCGAAAAAAAAACGGTTCCAAATGAAGAAGAAAAAAGTGCTGATTCGCAAAGATAATTGACACAAGTCGATTCGCACTGTGACACAAGTCGATCGCAACAATAGCAAAATTACACGAATTAAACTTCGAATTGCTTCCGCATCCACCGTATTTTCCAGATTTAACCCCCAGCGATTACTAAATGGTCGCTGGAAAGAGATATGGCTCCAATGAGGAGGTGATCGCCGAAACCGAAGCGTATTTGGAAAAATTGGACAAATCGTTCTATAAGAAAGGTATAGAAATGTTGAAGAAGTCTTGGAATGAATGTGTCACTCTTGAAGGAGACTATGTTGATGAATAATGTCGAATTTTGCCTAAAAGTTGTTGTTTTATTTGTCATCCATACGTATTGACTGACGGTGTTCAAACTTTGGGTAATTTCTGTTCCAATTCAGTAGTAAAAATTGTTATTGGATAATTGACAGAATGATGGTTAAATTAAAAGCATGGACAAGTGAATATATAACTGTTATCTTATAAGATTAGGACGTTATTTTATAGGTTTATTTGTAGCAGCTACGGTGGACCCGGTGCGGAATTATAAATGTTTATTTTTTCACCGTCCGGTCGACTTCCAACTTTAACCGGTTAGCAAACACAACCCGCGCGATTTCACGGTCGTCCCATAATCCCTTAATAAAACAGCGGTTAAAACGGGTAACCGATATAAAACGGCGTGCATCCGCCCCTCATTGTTCCCGCGCATTAGCAACGTACACAAAGGCTGCACCGGCGGCCGGCGCCGGCGTCGCGTCGCCCCACCGAACAGACGGAAGTTGCCGACCGCACGGATTAATGTCCATCTGGCTTAGCGGACGTAAGTCTGTTGTACATGCGAATTAAAGGGAGTGGCTCTCGATAGCTGCGGACCTAGGAGGATTACCCGCTAAAGCAGCGGCCAAGCGCGGCCCGCAAAGCCGAAGGATTATTTTAGTACGCTAATTGGTGGTTCAGTAAGTACGGATTTCGATATGGGTTCGGCTTATGGGTACGCTAATGTCCCAATCTCTTTAACATCAATATGCGTTGCCGTCAGTGGACCGCTGATTCCATTGAGTGCATTGGTTCAAATCTGCAGTGAACACCGATCCAAATGTTCACAGATTACCTCATTTTTTGGTCTCCTACTACCTTCATTTCTCTTCATAGTTCCTGTTTCTCTAAACAGAGCCACGGATCTAGTCAAAACTTTTGATCAAAACCTATGATTCCATTGAGTGTGTTTGGTTCAAATTTGCAGTGAAGACCAATCCAAATTTCTGGTCTCCCACTGTCTTCATTTCTCTTCATAGTTCCTGTTTTTCTAAACAGAGCCACGGATCTAGTCAAAACTTTTGATCAAAACCTATGATTCCATTGAGTGTGATTGGTTCAAATGTGCAGTGAACAACAATCCAAATGTTCACACATTGCCTTATTTTCTGGTCTCCCACTGCTTTTATTTCTCTTCATAGTTCCTGTTTCTCTAAACAAAGCCATGGATATAGTCAAAAGTTTGAAATCAGTGGTCCACTGATTCTCTTGGGTGCGTTGATTCAAATATGAAGTGAATCAATCCAGATGTTCACACGTTGCCTCATTTTATGGTCTCCCATTGCCTTCATTCCTCTTCATAGTTCCTGTTTTTTAACCAAGCCTCATATCTAGTCAAAACTTGGTGAAACTGGTCGAAATCCATGACTATGAGTCTTGCGAAATTCTGTTTGAAAATCCCGAAAGGCGATCCGTGCTGAATAAACCCTGTGGCCATAAATATTTCTACCACATTTAAAGTTTCTCTCGATAAAAAAAGTTTTTTTTTTTTCTTTGATTTAATTTTCTTTATAAGAAAAACTTCAAAACTTGACAGTTGACGGAAGAATATATGAGAGACCAAAAAGACAGGAGTAAAAAATGTGTTAATAATATACATACCTATCGCATGTGCCATTCAGAAACACCAACTGTCTTCACTTCTTGAGCATACGTTGCCACAACCAGTAGTCTTTCTGCATTTCTTCTCGTGAAATGTGAGCGATTTGGCCGGTACATATGGTTGTAGAAAGAAAATAATCGTTTCACATCTACTGAAGTTAAAGGTGCAAATTCAAAATAGTTCACATGGACAGAGGACGACACGCCACGCACATTATTTTATTATATAACACTAAGAGTTGTTTGTTGTCACCAACATCAGTGCATTCTTATTTTTGACATCTACTTAAAATTCGTATCAGAAAATCTATTGTTTCGTCCAGTGTCAGCCAGAGAAATGTATTGCGTATGTCTTCTTTGATATTTCTCATGACACATTGATATGTCTTCTGTAAAAATAGTTATGGCTACTTTACGGATACATTATTTCAAAAAAAAAAAAAACGTCAATTGTTGACCACGTTCCACGAAAAGCTAAATGCGTAAAACATTATGTTAACAGTATACTATTTCTAATGTAAATGTGAGGACATAAAAAAAAGCAAGGTTGTCAGATATATTTTCTAAAATTGCCAAGCTCACTATCCAATTATACTTCATACTTCAGTAAACTGTTAGTTCGTGACGTTCTTAGAAAGCTAGTTTGGAAATATTTAAAAAAAAATCATAGATATAAATTTATTAGTTAGCATTAAAATAAGGCGTTTAAAATTGCTGGAAAAAATAATTATCCGGCAATGCTTCGCCGGCAACGCTTCGCTGCCGGCGAAGAGCTGGCAACGGCTTCCGTTTAGCCATCCAGCCGTCGGTCAGCCAGATCCATTTGCAGTAACCCATTAGAGTATTGTGCTATTGCATTCAATCCAATGCGTTATATTTTATGTGGACCATTGTGTCGTAAAATGTTTTACGACGTCGTTAAAATGATTTATGACTTTTTGGAATTCTTACTTATTTCCGCCAGTGACGTGCATTTCAGCTAGGTTTATTAACACAGACAATTTTTTCAGATTGTCTGGCTAAATGAGCATTATTTACAGCAAATTATATTACAAATATTAAGAGTTTTGTATGCAGGCTAATTTTAATCTCCTATATGATTTGAATGAAAAAAAATATTTCACAATTTTCAAATTTATAAAAGATATATGCATGCCATTGGGCGGCGTTAGCCCTCAAAGGAATTAAAAATATACGTCTTCACATTGAGTTTAGAAAGACTACACCAGCAATACTTTGTTGATGGATATTCGAATCTAAAGATCTTTCACACTCTCGGCGTCTACGATGTAGGTATATACATCGACTACGATAAATATACCGTGTATTGTAAAATCCTCGTAATTTTCAATCAACTTTTTCAATCTATTCACAGATGGTGACGACTGTGCCATTGTTGCAAAAATCCACACAAAAGCAGATAATATGTAAATACACTACACGCGTCGGGCTATAACTAAACGAACAACGGAATTCTCGCCACAGTATATGGATAAATTGCATCAGGCTTCTCTCGGAGCTGCACCGGGAGCGAGTCCAACGCGTGTTACCAAACACGGTCAGTGGCGTACTGCGTTGTAGCACACTTTCCGGATCCTAGTAATAATTTAATAATGCGGGGTCGTTTCCACGGCATTCTTTGATCTTGTATTTGAGCCGAGACCGACCCTGTAACAAACCGCTTTATCCGCTCTGTCTTTTTTTTTTAATTTATTTTATTGACAATTGTTTTTTCCATTCTGAACAGCAGAACATGTAGTCCCTAGGCGTGATTCGCCTCTCGAAGCGTCGCTGTACGCCAACATGATCGAGGCGCTCGCGTCGTCGAAATCGAGGACGTTCTGACATAATAACAGGCTGTAAAGCGCGAATCCGAGTTTGCCGGTGTGCGGGATCGTCGTCCCACTTTTATTAAGTTCCCCCGTTTGGCATCCTTCCAGGGTTTCCAGTCGCGAAGTTTCCGGGAAATTGATTGGGCCACCCTCGGCCGGAGCTAAAAGAGATCTCTCGACATTTCTCACGGCGGCCTGGATCTCTCCAATTAAAACATAATGACTTATCAGCCTCGGACAGACAGCCCGCTATTTCCACGTAATTGATATCGAGTCGGCGGCGGCCGCCGGCCGACTGAGATGAGTTATTGCCGTTTGTTTGGCGATACGGTCACTTGTTTTCCCGAGTTTTGCGCCGCCGGTATCTGCCGTTTCCGATTGTCGCGGGATTTATTTCTAATCCGGGAGAATGCCCGGAAGAAATTCTTTTAATTGGCCGAGTAATCGGAGGAGATAAAGCTGTTAGGGCCCGATGTCTCGTATGTACTTCTTGCGCATTTCGTACAGTAATGTATTGTATTACTATCTTCAAAACTGTACAGTAATGAGCAATTTTACAACATAGAAACCATTATTACATAATAACATCAATGTCAATAGAAAACATTGATAGAAAACATTTATTTTACATACTATTAAAACCGCAGTTATTCAAATTAGAAAAGGTTATAACTTCCGACCTTTCTGGATTGTGGGTTCTAGAAGCGTTGGAGGGCGGGCTTCAGAAGGTCTGCACTTGATCCACCTTGGGCTTCTTGTGCTTTTTTCCTTGGGACTTCAATACATATAAGCCACCAGCCATCCTAATGTTTTAAAAATAGTGATGACAAAACAAGAAAAATAGATTTTGGTTCACCTTTCACCAAAGTCATAAATATTTATGATAAAGTTCATACCGGTTGCACTCTCGTTCTGCAAATATACATTTTTTCTTTGTTTTGGTGTCGGTTACAGTTATAACCAATATTGTGCCATCGGCACAATGTTCATACGAACCATTTTTTTTGTTCATACGAACCGGCCACTAGCTTTTTGTATTTGTATTTATGTTACAAGTATCCATGTTACATTAATTTTTATTGTACTTTTCAATATAGAGTATGTAGATCATGAACTTGACCTTTTTGTATAAAATAATTAAAAAAAATTTAAAACCTGGTAATATAAAAAGACTTATATAAATACCATAATAACTTACCTTCTCATAAAAGTAAGCCAGAATAATATTTTCATTTCCATTTACAAAACATATCATACGCTTTCTTGTGTCTACTAATTATTAACAGATACATATACGAGGTGTGTAAATGAAGTAATGAGACTGACTTTTTTTAAATGTCTTTATTCGAATAGAATTACAATTCAGTATTGTTTCCCTCAAAATAACTTCTTTGGGAAGCCACACAGCGCTGGAGATTATTATTTCATTCCTCATAGCAGTGCTGGAACACATATACTGGAATAGCCTTCAGCTGGTCTGTTACAGCCGTTTGAATGTTTTCTATGGCCCCAAAATGACGTCCCTTTAGGTGATTTTTTTAATCTCGGGAAGAGAAAAAAGTCACAAGAACTCAAGTCAGACGAATAAGGAGGCTGATGAGCCATAGGAATGTTTCTACTGGCTAAAAACTCGTTTACTGAAATGGTTGTGTGACAAGGCGCATTGTCGTGATGCAACATCCAGTAGTTCTTGATGTTTGGATTCAAATTTAACTCTTCCCCGATCATTCTTGTTGTCAACTGACGATCTGGAAGCACAAGATCCCGTATTCTATAGACATTTTCATTGGTTCTTGAAGATGAAGGCTTTCCCGCTGCGTGGTTCATCTTCAATCGACTCTCTTCCTTTTGAGAATACCTTAAACCACCGAAAAAACTGGGTTCTTGAAAAAACACTGTCTCCGTAGCGTGTTGAAGTTTTTCAAAAGTATCCGTTGCGCTGTGTCCAAGTCTGAAGCAAAACTTGATAGCACACCGTTGCAAAATTAATGTCACTCATTTCTAAAACGCAGTAGAAAAAAAAAACGATTTACGAAAACAGTCACAAAGAACAAACAAATGACTATAACAAGTTCGAACTTGTACTGAAGGTGCATTAAGTACATGTTAACCTACCGCCCTTCCAAGTCCCGTCTCCGCAGTGTTGCTAGATCGGGCGCTACGTTGTCAGTCTCATAACTTAATTTACACACCTTGTAATAAAAACATTGGAATCAGTGGATCTACTTATTTAACGTTGTATTCACATTTTTTACTATATTCTCACTTACACATTTGGCTTATTTTTTTTTACAAATTTTATATAATATTGCATTTATTAAGATAAATTTCATAATCAACATGCTCAACAATAAAAACTCGAGATTTGGCTAAGTTAAAAGTGACAGATGGTTTGAGGGTTTTTCAGTTACTTTCTAAACGAGTTACATAAAACTTTGCTTGCTTTATTTCATATATGCTAACGCAACATTGATATTTATATATGTATTTTGTTTTTTTCCATGTTAATGGAAAATTCTATAAAAAAATATAGTGTATGTACAAAAGAAAATTATTCCAGGTATGAAATATTGTAGGAGTAGGACAATGAACGAATAAATAATCGATCTACGATAAACTTTATGATTTTTTCATAAAGTTTATGGGGGTGGCTTTGTTCATAATAAATATCGGTTTCGACCTATGTATTCGTGAGTCGTTATACCTACGTCATTTAAATCTGTCCCTGGACTTTCCTTTTTTAGTATCGTTCGGAGCCCAAACAAATAGGATTTCCATTAATTTTTACAGAGTCAAATGCCCTATTTCACTACACCATTATGCAGGCAGACAACTGTCAACCGACAATCAGCCAAATGGAACTGCCTCCATTCACCTCCACTCCACTTAATAATCCCTTTCGGAAGGTATGAGGGTAAGGCTTGATAATGCGCCTACGTGTGTTCCCAGGTTCACCTGACACGGTCGATATCTGTTATTTACTCCACTCAAAGTAAACAAAAAAGTATAAAGCCATTGAAAACCCGATTGCGCACATGTATACATGATAAATCTAGCCATTTCGAAATGCGAAAAATTTAAATTAATTTCCTTTTCTTGTTTTTTGTTTTCGATTTTTGGCCCTCACCACGCTGACGAGTCCCATTAGAACGAAACAGCTTGATATTGATTTATACGACTTTTGAAATTTATACAGCGTTTGTAGCCCCATCAATTTCCTTATAGCAAAGCGGGTTTCTCATTTGAATTTGATTGAAGCCAACCAAAAGGTCGGCTTCTCCCGACTTCATTACAGAATACAAATTATTAAGTAAATTAAAGTTAGTACGTGTATAAAATACTCTAAGGTTTCCGGGAGCGTTAAAGTAAATACTCGCTTCGTACACTCGCTTCTCACATTAACTTTTCATTGGATTCCATTGCCTTCTACGATTAAATTCTCATTTAGCTATTTAAAACCGAGTTAACACATTCCTTGATTAGCATAATTAAGTTTTTTGTGGAAAAATATAGTTAACATTACATTACATCCATAAGTTCAGTCGAAAAGTTACATACTTCTTATTTCACTGATATTTGTGTGCGTCAAAAATATTGATCTTTTCTCGTGACAGTGTTTTACAAGTCTTGGTCCAACGGGGAGGGATATGGTGAAGAAGGGGGAGAGGAAACGGTCTGTCAGCTTAATATTGTGGATTGTGGAACTAATGGAGTGCATTCTCCCTGAAGTAGCCACCCGAGACATGACTCCAAGCACCCAGTTATTTTGAAAAACGTGGTGATATAACCCCATGGTGAGCTTCATCATGACCATAGAAGGCCAGCGCTCTTCTAATATAAAGTTTCTCATTCACGAGATAGCAGAAAGATAATAAAGAAGATGGTCGATTGCTTCCGTTTCTTGTTCACCCTTTGCAAAAGGGTGTTTCACTCCTTTCCAAAATTTCTCGTGGGTGTTTCGTAATATTATTTGTGTCGTTGCTGCATATAGCAGGATACTATTGGGCCTCACCCAACCTCACAGATCTATTGTTAGAATTGCATTCACCAGTGCTCGATGAAATTTCCATTCTGACCCCGACACTTCTTTATGGTGTTTTAGGGTCAATATTTTTTGTCTAGGTTGCATCACCTTTTGCCACGTAAAATGCCATGTAAAATGAACAGTTGTAGATAAAGGTAACTAGCTATTAGTTACGTTTTGTAGCTAGTCTCAAAAAGCTAACAAATTGCTGTTTTTGCAACTGGAGACTCAATACTCTCAAACGATATCGATATTCTCTCAATAAATTTTTCAATGGCGTAACATGGTCGTTGATGGAAGTTTTTTCTAGAGATAGTACAATGATCCAACGATGAAATTAGTACCAATGAAAAATATTCTCCTTTAAGACTTCTAACAGACCTCTGAAAATGATGTGAAATGACACATATTTTCTACAGGTGGGTGGATTCGGCATATAGATTGTTGCCAGTGACCAGTGACGCGTCGAAAAAAATGTTAAGTGTTCAGATGGAGCAACGGGTTAATCTCAAATTTCTTGTTAAACTGGGGAAAACTTTTACATAAGCTTATGTAATGTTAAAAAAAGTGTACGGGAATGAATGTTTATCCCGCAGTTTTTGAATGGTTTAAAAGGTTTAAAGAAGGTCGTGATACGACCGAAGACGATCCGCGCACCGGACGGCCTTCAACGTCAAAAACGGACTAAAACATTGAAAAAAACTGGTAAATTAATCCGCGAAGATCGTCGTCTAAGTACCCGAAAGCTTGCTGAAATAACAAGAATCGACAAAGAATGGGTTCGCAAGATTTTGCATGAATCGTTCAACATGCGCAAATGGTGCCAAAACTTCTCACTGCCGAGCAAAAGAAATCAAGAATGAACATTTGCGCTGACATTCTAAACAACATTGACACTGATCCAGGCTTGTTAGACACGGTGATTACTTGTGATGAATCGTGGTTTTTTACTTACGACCCCGAAACAAAGTGTGGAAGTGGTTAAAGCAAAAGCGACGGAGGTTCTGAACCAGCTGACAGAAGCGGACTTCCAGCACTGCTCTCAACAATGAAAAAGTCGTATGGAGCGGTGTAGAGATCACTAAGGTGAGTACATTGAAGGCGAAAAAGTTGTTACTGTAATTGGTAACGAATAAAATGGGTTATGACATCAGTTCGGTTGTTTAATAGCCACACCTCGTAATTTCAGAAGTATAGTCGTCCATACTTGAATTATCCTACATTGACATGAACATCACGATATGGCTTCCAACACGTGTTGTAATCATTTTCCTTGGGTCGACGACTCTTCCATCACTCCCACCCTTCCTATTACGTATTGCAACTCACGTCCTCAATGCCACACCAAAAAGTTTATTTAATAGCCGATCGCAACACGTCCCATATTTCCTCCAATTTGAAGTGAACGTATCGATACTTTTCAATTACACGCGGCATCAAACAATTCCCCAAGGCGACGTGGGGGTGAATACGCGCGAATACCTGCCTCATTCCCGGCAGACCGGAAGGGGATGAACTCCCAGGTGTTCCGCGCGTATCATACCGCGCATCCAGCCGGCGGTAAACTTTTGATGTGTACGTGACTCCCCCGCCTACGAGCGGGACGTCTACAATCCTGCAGGAGAGTCTGGCTGATGCTACGGAAAGACAATCTCGTTACGCAGCGGAACGGCACATGTTTTCCTCTCTATTACCTCTCAGACGACAGCAAATTGGGTTTGGATAGACGGAAAATTGGCTAATAAATACGGGGTTAATAGATGCTGCGCGCCCTTTCCTTTGGGAGGGCGGAAATATCGGTCGTGAGGGCGGTCCCCGTCCTTCATATCTGTCGGCGGTGTAATGTATTTGATCCGGGGATGAGCTACGGTATCTTCTGCGCTGTGTCTGTCACGGTCGATTCTGTTCCTCCCATAAATAAAATCGAAATTCGACGACACTTCTGTGAAAATCTTTATGCAATAAATTTATTACAATCCGTGGTGCAGTAGACAGTGCCGGTTATCCAGCATGTTCGGGACCTGGGTGGTGCCGGATTACCGGAAATGCCGGATTGTTGGGAGGTGTCTCCAGTGATCGCTAAACGCTAAGTCGTCTGTACGACTGCAATATAATGTTTGGTAGCCAATACCTGAAAATGATGTGAAATGACACATATTTTCTACAGGTGTGTGGATTCGGCATATAGATTGTTGCCAGTGACCAGTGAAGCGTCGAAAAAATGTTAAGTGTTCAGATGGAGCAACGGGTTAATCTCAAGTTTCTTGTTAAACTGGGGAAAACTTTTACAGAAGCTTATGTAATGTTAAAAAACGTGTACGGGAATGACTATCGTGGGGTAGGGTCGTGAAACGACCGAAGACGATCCGCGCCCCGGACGGCCTTCAACATTGAAAAAACTGGTAAATTAATCCGCGAAGATCGTCGTCTAAGTATTCGAAGGCTTGCTGAAATAACAGGAATCGACCAAGAATGTGTTCGCCAGATTTTGCATGAATCGTTCAACATGCGCAAATGGTGCCAAAACTTCTCATTGCCGAGCAAAAGAAATCAAGAATGAGCATTTGCGCTGTGCATATCGTGAGATATTTTATTTAAATATCCCTACGGATACGCATGTACTTTTTTATTATCACCTAGCAGGGATAATTTTTTCGGACAAAAAATTGTATGTACTGGAGAAAGAAGCTAATAAATTCCGCGATTTAATTGTAGTCGTAATCGCCTAAAATGGTCGTAAATTTCGACCAGTCGTGCCGGTTGAAACGGCGCATAAACAAACATTTTTTATGGACCAGATGTCGTTATGTCGCTGCGCAAAAATTCGAAATAATAAAGTTTTCGAATTATCTCGTCGCATGCAAATATTCGGAAACCCGAAGCGAAGTCGTTAAACGATGAATATCGCAAATGCATCGGGGGCTTTCAGTATTCAGCATTCAGATATTTACGTTGAGATAGTAGAAGGGCAATGCCCCTGCAGACTAACGTGGAAAATGTTTCTGTTACGACTTGTAAAAAGATACATACATACGAGGTGTGTAAATACAGTAATGAGACTGATTTTTTAAATAATTTTTATTCGAATAGAATTACAATTTACTACTGTCTCCTTCAAAATAACTTCCTTGGGAAGTCACACAGAGCTGGAGACGGTCCTTCCATTCCTCATTGCAGTGCTGGAACTCAAATACTGGAATAGCCTTCAGCTGGTCGGTTACAGACGTTTGAATGTTTTCTATAGTCCCATAATGACGTCCCTTGAGATGATTTTTCAACCTCGGGAAGAGAAAAAAGGCACAAAGACTCAAGTTAAGCGAATAAGCAGGCTGAAGAACCATAGGAATGTTTTTACTGGCTAAAAACTCGCTTACTGAAATGGCTGTGTGACCAGCAGAGCTGGGTAATTCCTGGTGAAAAAGTAATTATCAATTACAATTCCTTTTTTTTTTCGTGTACTTGTAATTTTTTTTGGAAGACTTACCAGTTGTTTCTTGTTTATGCAATTGTTTGTCAAAGATGTTCTTTTTAGTTCCTGAAATAGGCAATATCTATGTTCCTCTATAATAATCAAAACTTTGAGAGATGTATATATTTTTTATTTTTATTCTTTATAATTGTAATTATATTATTTGAACTATCTAATTACAAATTACATCTATAAGTACAATTACTTTTTCCAATTACAATGACTTTTTCTAATAATTACAATTACTTTAAGTACATGCATATATGGTTTGACAAACAAGAACAGACTTACGTAAATTTCCATCTCTGGGAATCGCATAATCCTATTTGCTTCTCTTCATCTGAAGAAAGCGTTGTGCCAGGAAGCTTTAACTCTGAATTAACATAAAGTAAGTACATTTTATTATTATAAGTATTATACTATTTAGAACTTAAGTAAAACTGTCTATAGCATCAAGTTTAATAAAAATATATATTATATATCACTGCTCTTATTTCGAGCTAAGAAAACTTCTGGCTCGGTTACTCAGCCTTTCAGCCATACTTTATTAATCCGTAATTTTTATAATAATAAATATTGGTTTCCCAACATCTCATTAAGCGAAACCATTGTACTCGTGGGAAAAAAATGATAATTTTTGTTTTTTACGTTTTAAGTCGTTTTAAATAAAAAAACAAAAATTCCGGACAAAAAATTCTTGTCGATCTGAGCTTGACTGTCTGACTGTCTACTCAGTATCTAGGGAATTTTGTTAGCACCAGTGGCGGTTGGTTATATTTCAGTTAGCCATATCTTGAAAACGACGCATGGGACCCACTTCAATTTTTAGATGATGACTATACACCTCTTACAGAAAGGATTTAAAGTGAAAAAACAGTCAGCAGTTTTCAAAAAAAAAAAAAATTCAAAAAACTGCAGCACTCCCTGGGATCTCAGTAACGCTCTGTAGAATATTTGCAGTATATTTTTTTCATAATCTAGAAACAAATATAAGGAGAGGTTTTTTCGATTTGTTACAATAATTTTTTTTTTCAAAAAGTTATGGACATTTTAATTATGGGAAATAAAATGTTCCTCTAAATAAATACTAAAACGCCATATTGCACAAAACTTTTAATTAAAATTTTTAATTTACCTTTTGTCTGTTTGGTCACTATAATTTATCATAAAGTAATTTGAAAAGTAATTGGAAAAGTAATCGCTAAATCCATTTTTCATGTAATTGTAATTAAATTAATATAATTCCTTTCTTAAAGGCAAGCACTTTGTAACTGTAATTCATTCCATTTTTTAAAAAAGGAATTTGTAGTTGTAATTATTTTTAAATTACAAGTAATTACCCAGCTCTGGTGACCAGGCGCATTGATTCAACATCCAGTTGTTCTTGATGTTTGGTCTCACACGCATGACCTTTTTCGAAGTTTTTCTAGAACCTCCCTGTAAAAGTGTTGATTTACTGTTTGGCCTGGAGGCACAAACTCTTTGTGCATAATTCCCTGGCTATCAAAAATAGCAAATCATCATGCATTTGATCCTCGACTTGCTCAATCTTGTTTTTTTGGGTTTTGGGGAGCTTGAGGTGTGCCATTCAATGCTTTGACGTTTGGTTTCCGGGTTGTATTCAAACACCCAACTCTCATCACCGGTAATGACACGTTCCATAAAATGGGGATCCTTTTCAATCGATTCCAAATTATTCTTCAGATTCAGATAACTTCATTATCATTAGAATGGTATTAAATAATACTGAATTGTTATTTTTTGTCTGTCACAATTCATCTAATTCTGCTTAATTCTGTTCACCTGAAATGAGTTCGTCTCAGACATACCATCTCCACAAATTAATGGAAACAGGACTTATCCAGTTGGGGAGTAATCGGTTGGGAACAAATAGTGATGAGCGAGGTTAGTCTTGATCTGGCAGGTCCTGGTATTGTGTAAACTGCAAGACCAAGACCAAGACCACATCTGCTCTAGTAAGACCAAGACCAAGACTTAACAGTGTAAGATTCAAGCAAGAACAAGGCAGAGTCACAAGATTTTTGTAGTTTTGCTTTTCAAATATAACGCATATCAAATCATGTCACAATTGATTTTCCCCGGCCCATGGAATTAATAAAAGAAATTTACAGACATTTATAAGTCAACAGAGGTCCCATATTCAAGCATTATCACAACAAAAGACTAAGAAAAAATTTTCACGGAAGCAGAAAAACATCTAAGGAGAAGCAAACATTATCATCAGCTTTTTAGAACATTTCTAACAAACCTGACAGCACAGTAAATATAAATCACCAAATTTACACTATATTTATAAAAAAAATATATCAGATTAAAAAGAAGTTAACCATAATTTCCCCAAGCTATGCCGCAAATACAAAAATGGTCTTCGAGTTTTAACACATCCAGTTGCAGCAAGACTAAGACTATATGTGCAAGACCCAGATCAAAACCAAGGAAACCGTAGTCTTGGTCTTGGTCTTTGCTTTACCCATTACTGGAAACATACGATGTAGATGGACCCGTCATCAAGGATTTTTAACATAATCACGGAGTGGAATATTTCGAGACGAGCCATATCTGTACATTCAAATAAAAGAAGTGCAATTAACAATGTATTCTCCAGCGTTGTTTACTGTTGTTTCTCAACGTTTTGATGATTTCTTGATTTCTTTGCGTTTAGGGCTGGTAGCTATAGAAATTTGTGGTTAGAAATTGTGTGATTTTCTATTAAAAATGCTCCTTGCAGTTTTTTGATCGTATAATTGATTAAAATTTTATAAAACGTAGGTAAATATGTACGTAAAACAGACGTATCTTAGGGAAACTTTAATTTAAGACTCCATAATTAAATCGCCTGGAAAAATTCCTCTCTTATGTCTTCCTAAAAGGCACGAAACGGTCCGATGTGATGGTGTCTATTGTCCTGTAACCAATAGTGGGGTTAAACTAGCGCCCCCCGTTTGACCAAAATGAATCATATGCAGGTATACACAGAGTATATAGTCCAATCAATGAGCGAAAGCCCCCATGTAAATTGGGCACTAATTGTTATCAGCAAACAAAAAATATGGTCGTATAAAGAAAGAAATTCTAAGAAAGATAGCGTTTTTGCGACTCGAGTTTTAATGGCGAACATAACCAAAAAAATTCACAAAAGCCAAAAAAACGGGTTTTTTGAAAAATAAAAAAAATGCGCGTCGAATGAGATGTGAACGAAAAAAATCGGCTCATAAATATTTGACAAAAAATTTAAAAAAACCTCAAAATTCGCGTTTTCGTATTTTTGCTGTATAAACTCCAATTTTGTTTGAACATCTTGTTAACCACAAATATAGCCCAAGACAAGCGGAAAATTATCCTTTTTCAGAAATTCAAAGGAAGTCTTATTTTTTCGAGTTATAACGATTTAAAAAAAAAGACGTTTTCAAAAATCAGCTTTTACAGAGCAAAAATGATCGTACAAAACGATCGTGGCTCAATTTATTCCGATGGCTTGTACTTGCATGCTATTAAAAAACCAAATCGCTTTTATTTAATTTTTGCATAAAAAAATGCGTTGTAAAATTGTATCATTTTTTGGATCGGTTTTTTTTCGAATATTTTTTTTTAACTTTGGTTTTACATGTTTGGCCGTTGCATATTTAAAAACTGGCATTCATGTATTTAAAAAAAATGAAGGTCCTACGACCTCAGGGAGCCGAGATAATTTTTTTTTAATTCCTGACAGCGCTGTATACGTCCGATTGACTTCATTTTTACACGAAATAGATCTCAGACTTTTACTTTCTAAAAAAAAAATATTTCAAATCATTTCGCATAAATTAAGTTGACATAATTGTTTGCGAAAGTACAGCGTTGGGTGCGGCACGCGCTAGCGAACACACGGCGACAGAGTGGACGGACACTCCGCTTCCGAAGTAAACACGATTTGAAATCGATTGCGCTCGCAAAATTATCTTTTCCTCCGCTTAAAAAAAAATTATCTCGGCTCCCTGAGGTCGTAGGACCTTCATTTTTTTAAATGCGTGTTCTGAATTCCAGTTTTCAAATATGCAACGACCAAAAATGTAAAACCAAAGTTAAAAAAAGCATTTTTCCATGCAAAAATTAAATAAAAGCGATTTGGTTTTTTAATAGCATGAAAGTACAAGTCTTCGCGAATAAAATTACCCCATGATCGTTTCTGTACGATCTCATTTTTGCCTCTGTAAAAGCTGGTTTTTGAAAACGTCTTTTTTTTTTTCATAAAACTTTTTTGAAGTTTTAAAAAAAAGGATCATTTTCCGCTTGTCTTGGGCTATATTTGTAGGGTCTGGTCACACAAAATTGGAATTCATACAGCAAAAATACGAGAACGCGATTTTTGACTTTTTTTTTAATTTTTCTCAAATGTTTATGAACCGATTTTTTTCGTTCACATCTCATTCGACGCGCATTTTTAAGACCTACAACTTTTTAATTTAACTTTCTTGTGTAGGACTTGAAGCTTTTTTTTATTTGCAAAAAAACGTTTTTTTTGAGTTTTGCGAATTTTTTTGGTTATGTTCGCCATTAAAACTCGAGTTGCAAAAAACGCTATCTCTCTTAAAATTTTCTTCTCTATACGACCATATTTTTTGTTCGCTGATAACAATTAGTGACCGGTTTTCTCCCCGTTGATTGGGCTAATATTGGTTGAGGTTGTCGGCGATAACCTATACGTTTGATAACGCGTGCGAGTTGCCGGGGCATTTGTGAAAACGTTAATCGCGAATTAAAGGGGATTTGCGGCGCGGATCGGCCGCTGCGAATCACTTATCTAACGGCAATAAATCGACGTGTCTAAGAACTGAGATAATGCCGGGCAGCAAACAACAAGAACCTGTGCCGATAAGGAGGCGCGTTAGTTAGCTGGCGCGGAGAAATACATGCGAGCAAGGACCATTGTGTGTACAGAAGCTGAAACTCTGTGTGAAGTTTATCTTGAAACTTTCGAATACATGTTCGTCGGGCGCAGAATTAGAAAATCGGAACGAGACGTGTTCCAGTTTTATTGTTTTTAATTTAAACTTGAAGCTTATAGTTGCAGCCAAATGGAAGTGTTAGTAACTTGGAGGTAATTTTTGCGTTTGCAACAGGAGTTGGGGAAATGATGGTTAACTTCTTTTTAGTGCGATAGCATTCTTTAAAAATCTAGTGTAAACATGGATGTAATCATCGATATTCTATGAAATGACAACTCTTGTTTTTTTATGACAAAACTGAAAAGAGCACTTTTTTCACATACATTGAGATAAATATCGATGGATGGATGTAAGCAAATTTTTAAGAAAACCGATTTTAAAGTTAAAAAACCAAATTCACTAGACATGAAAGAATACTAACAAAGACAATTAAAACGGTCCATTTTCCCATTTCTCTTATAATTATCCTTCACTGAGCTTTTTAAAGTCATTTGTATTTATTGTTTTTTGTTTAACACGGGCGTAACTGAACCTAAGTACGGTCCTGTTATGCCACAACTAGTTTGTATCCTAGTGCATTCTAAAAAAATGTAGCTTCAAGTACATACATGGCTTTTGATGCTAACAGGAAATATGCATCAGTGCTGTTATACGCCACTGATGTTTGACCATATGTGCACCCAGAATAGCTTTGCTCCCAAATTGTGCACAACGAACATAGTACAAGGTGTCCGAGAGTCATAAGAGATACCCATAACCAAAATAACATACTATACTTCTCTAAGCGTTCACCGTTTTGTCTACCGCGGCCAAGGGCAAATCTACTGTTGCTACACTGTAGTCTATATTTGTCCACGGCCTTACTGCCTCTCGTTGCAACCCACTTGGGCATGTTTCATCTCGTTCCCTATTTTCATATTAACACATTTTTCCAGGACACATTTTCTGGAAAACACCCAAGAATAATTTCCTAAAATTTCTTTGCGCTGTCTCTCCGTTACTTCGTTGCGTTGCATTGCTGAGTTGCATCGGGCGCACCTACTCGTGTCCTTACCTGATGTAAAAACGTGTTTGTTTTTCATAATGCTACGACTCACTTGTATTATTACGGGATGACGTTCCACTAGCGCGGAGAATAGTCTCCGGTGCTTTGACGCAAATGAAACGAAGAGAATTGTGAAATGAGTTGCGATTAAATATTGTATGAATAGTGCATGATTACGGAGCAAGGGAAAAGAGCTTTGATTAAAGATTTTGTAATCTAAAAAAGTAAAAGAATATAATAGTAGATTGCAGCAGTCCTAATTCATGTCGAATTGCATGATGAAATAGTGTATGAGAGAACATAAATATATCTTTACATTCACATTCATCCATTTTTTCCTTCGCCCTCAAATGTTCTTTTTCAAACATTGACCATGTTTCTTTCCATGGCCATCACTGCAAAAAGCTTCAAGAAAAGAAATGTTTCCGTGTTTTTGTGCATTTTTACGTATATAATACCGAAAAACTAATGCCAATAACTGCGAATAGTATTTCTGTGTCTAAAGAAAACTGTTACTGCTTTTTTGTTTAGATGTCTCCAAGCCTGTCCCAGAAACTTATAAATGTATTCTTTCAATTTTCAACACTAAGAAGCACTGACTGAGGTTAGTTGTAAAAACGTTTACAAAAAAAATAATAATAATAAGCTTAAAGTATTCATGCTATAAGTATTACTCTAGACTTCACTTTTAGAGATCCTTTGAATAACATGATCTCGGTACCATTGGCATCTCATGAGGGGGTACAACAGGCGATTTACTTTCATGACCATTAGTGTAGGTGGTCTAAATAGGGATATCTCAGTTATTTGAAGAAACTCTATTTGAAGAAACTGAACTCATTTATTTGAAGGTAAGCAAATTTGAAGAAAAGTTCGAAGACACATTCAATTTGGAGGTCATCTTCTACCTAATAGTGCTAGTATAAATGTTAATTATAGCGGTTCTTTGGGTGTCACGCTGTGTAATTAGTTGTCAATTCCGTCTTCAAAGATACAGACAAAACAACTGCTTTTGTATTTCGGAAAGGCGGTTGTCTACTAGGAGCGCCTTACCATGCAGAAATTTCGTATACAATCCTCCGTGATTGGATCATGAAAAATTCAATGCGAACCGGCGCAGAATTTAAAACAAAAATCCAATCCGCATTCGCATTTATCCGATAACTGAAAAATCTCGTTTTGGTGTAATCCCCTCGGATCCCCAGCCGCGCAAAAACTAATGCCACGAAATATTCCTATTGCAAATTCAGTTCTAATATAACGGTCGGACAGAATAAAAATTGAATTTTCCCCGGGTATCTCCGAAGGCAGATAAAAACAAAGTTTATTGTAGACGTCGCGCGCGCGAAATATAAAAAGGCAGCGCCGTAACCCCTATTCCGCGCTCCTTATGACATTAGTTCACTTGAGGTTGGCACATCGTTCTGCATATTTTATGGGACCTTTCATCTGCGAAAGGAATTCCCCTTTGTCTGATTTCGCCGCTTTTTGTTTATTCAACCAGACGTTGCCCGAATGACGACGACGGAAGTAAAAACCTGTCTCTTCGTGTGCTCGAATCGTATTTATCTTTTTACCATAGGCGTTTTTGCAACGGATTTTCCCCGATGACGATAGAGATAGAGGGAAGATAACGAAATCATTTGAAGATTTCGGAACGAAAGATGGCATCTCGACGATAGACGGGCGGAACTAAAATTGAACATGTAATAGATGCTATTTGGAATTTTCGGCAAATGCATCTGTGTGACATACAAGATGTGATTTGAATCACACCACTGTTCATCAGATTTTGATTAACGAATTGGGGATGAGAAAAATCTGCGCAAAAATGGTTCCAAAAAACCTTTCATAAAAGGGCATCAGGAGAGAAAGGTGTCTTGATTTTTTGGAATCGGTTGAAAATGATCCCCATTTTATGGAACGTGTCATTACTGGTGATGAGACTTGGGTCTTTGAGTACGACCTGGAAACAAAGCGCCAAAGCATGAAGAAGAATAAGAATGGCACACTTCAAGCTCTCCAAGACCCAAAACAGCAATAATGAGCAAGTCGAAGATCAAATGCATTCCGATTTACTTTTTTTGATAGCCAGGGAATTGTCCACAAAGAGTTTGTGCTTCCAGGCCAAATAGTAAATAGACACTTTTAGAGAGAGGTTCTTGAATAACTTCGAAAAAGGGTCATGCGTGTGAGACCAAACATCAAGAACAACTGGATGTTCCATCTCAACAATGCGCCATGTCACACAGCCATTTCAGTAAGCGAGTTTTTAACAAGTAAAAATATTCTTGTGAACACTACAATTATGGAGTCAATGTTACAGAGTCGATATTGATGAAGGTCTTCAAATTGGTGCTTAATCAATTGCAATGGTAATAAAATGCTGTAAAAAAGTGTTATGAAGTCACTTCTTCTGCACATGTGTTTATATTTACCACAACAGCATTTAATAAAATTTGGCTAGTAGTTCTCTTCTGTAATAAATTGAACTCGAAGTGAAGAAAAATGAACTTCAATTAAGATGATGCGAGTCTTGTTTCAATAGTCAACTTGGAAAGCCTGAAGTAAACTGCCCTCAAGATGATTTTCTTGACACATACATATTATGATGGCATTTTCACAAAGTATCTATAACACACATTTAATATTTAGTAGTAACAATATGAACCACGAGAATGTGATGTCTTTTGATGTTTACAGGCCAACCATTATTAATTAATCTCTGTTTTTTTTTGTCATTTATTTTAACAGTTCAGAAACTAAATACGAGTACGTAGCTGTTCAGAATTCCTCCTTTAATTTGTCAAAGAGCTTTCCGTTTCGCAGATCTCCAGAAACTTATTTCAATTCGAATTTCAGACAATAAGCCGACGGGTAATTATCGAAATAAGGTATTCGTCGGTAGTTTTTGTTAAAATGTATCCAGCCCCCTAAATTTAACGACTGTTCACTTTTTGGGAACTCACATCTACGTGCCTTCTTTGTTAAGTAGTTCAGCCCAGGACCGGAGTTTGAATGGCATATTTATGAACTCTAATAAAGTAATTTTCGGGTGACAGAAATACTTATTTGTTGTGAAGTATTTTATTTTAATTTATCGTAATTTAAAAGTTGGATTTGCTCAAATTTTTCTCAAAAAGCTGCAGCTATTACAAAATCGTAAAACATTAACCACATCTAAATAAAAATCATCTAGAGAGTAAAATGGGTTTTTTAAAAAGAAAAAGCCATTTCTAACTTCTAACGAGAAAACACATTTTTTACATAACTTTGGATTAAAATTGTAAAACAATTTCAGTTTAGATAAACACACCAAAAATATTGGTGCCTCACACCAAAAATATTGGGTGGTCGTATGTCCTCCCCATAGTTTTTTTTGTTTTAAAGGAAGTACAAGATATTCCTATCCCTTTTTTCCCGTTATTTTTAGTTATGAACTATTTTTTTAAAGGTTTTTTTTAAAGGAACCAATGCCTCCTCCATCCAAATAAAGGATGGAGGAGAATTGAAAGAGTAACTATCCACAAAGAATCAAGAACAAAGAGTAACCAGCCACAATTATAAATTACATCATATTCCCGGGTATATTATTTTATACCATATGTTTAATGAATTTAATTCCCGAAATTTGAAGAGAGACCACTTCAATCCTGGGCTTTGGCGGAGCGGGGGCTGGGTTCTCATTGATATAGGGAGGGTACAAAATCGTCAACAAATGCGAATCTCCCCACCACGTAATCACTGACCTGTCCGCTGGGTGGTACATGCCTGAGAGGCGTGGCAGATATATCTGTCTCATTCCATCCTTCAGTTAGGTCTTACTTAATTCCCTTTTTCTTGGCTGACTATTAATTTCATAACACATACTGATATTTCAAAAACCTGTTACAAAAAAAGTATACCATATGTTATATCGCTGTAATTAGAAGAACAAGCTGAATTCTATAAATAAAAAAAAATTAGGGTGTTCCATTTAAAAAAATTAGGTTAAATGAATGGCTACTACATTTTTTTCAATGGTTTTTCTCATATTCAGGAAAAATAAGTTATCCGTGTTTTTTTTTTGCGCAGCTCTAAAAAAGATGGAGCAAGAGAGGCTGCCAATTTTCACAAACTCACTGCTTCCTTTTATTCATAAAACAAACTGCAATATCTTCTGGTATATAAAAATCTGGTCGCATCCAATACAGAAATGGAATATTAACTTTCTCAACAATTTAGAAATTCAATAATGGGTGTTATGAGAGGGCCTTTTCAATCAAAGCACTTTCGCCTTAAGAAGAAAAAATATAATACCTTATTTTTTTCGCAACGTGTAATTTTAAAAGCTGCGGACGAAGTGAATGAGGATATAAAACGAATTGCGACGAATCCGCGGATCAGTCGAATACAAAAATAACTCAATCAGCAACTTTCCTTTCCGTAAACTTTTCCAATAACACCCTCGAAAGAAAAATGTAAATATATATATTTTTTCTCTGTCTCCGGAAATCAACCTCGCTGGCTACGTGGAAGTCTCTTGGAAGTCCTTATCCGCGAAATTTGTAGAAGTGCGGCCGTTAAGGAATTGATAGTATGGAATAAAATTTATGGGCGACAATAAAAGATAAAGAATTTAAAGGGTTTAAAGTTTTAAGCGGTATTTTATGATGAGAATTTAAGTGGATTTTTCCTTAGAGAATTGATACAAGTACGTTCTATTCCTCTCCTTTATTTTAGTTGTTCTTGTAATGCTTTTTTACACACTGCCGGAATAAAATGAGCTACGACTTAAGATGTCGGGAATAAAATTGTATTTAAATATCTCAATAAATTTATAATACTATGTATATACTGAGGGAAACCACTTTTCAAGTAAAGGTAATAACAAAATAGGTTGATTATATTATCTGATACCTTGCAGCGTTTTTTACATATTTTTACGGAAATACTTTTTTTTTTAATAGAAACCTGCTCATTCAAAATAAATTGGAAAATGCTATACCAAGTGAACAAAGTATTATGTTGCATTTTGTCAATTTCATATCGAGATAACTTGTTTAATTGAAGTGGAAAACTTAACTTATTTTATCAGCCCACGTTATTCAACTTTTTTTCTTCTTTTTCTCTTTGAATATCATGGGAGTTAAGTTTGTCGGAGATATTTTCGATTTTTTCGGTTTTCTATGATGTTTTTAAAACTTACAACGAAAGTAACCATAAATGTAAATAGAATATAAAAATTTAATCTACTATTGTTTATTACTTTTTTAGCATGAAACTGTTTTAAGAATAAGTTTAGTGCGGCAAGGAGGGCTAATATTTGTAGCACATAATGGTTGATCAGGTCTCACTATGACAAAATTGAAATTAAAAGTAATTGTATTTACTCACAACGTTTGGTTAGATTGCTTCCACATAAGAATAATTTTTAATTATTTAGAAATGTCAAAATTTCTTTCGATCATTCACTTTTTTCAGGGTTGTTTAAATTCAGATAATTTTTGTGCTAGAATATTGATTTGTTTGCTTCTGATATGATTATAGTTCCTGAAATTCTGCGTATAATCGTATAAGTCCATGTTGAAACTGATATGTCCATTATGTGAAAAGATAAATAAATAAAAAAAAAAAAAAATCGATGTTTTCCAAAAACCATGAATAACTGAAAATATTAAATCCTTGTAAAAGTTATTGCTCATATTAAAGATACATATTCAGAGTAATCTATCGACACACATAACTCTAAAAAAATTGACGGATTAGTATCCATCTAGAACTCGCTGTATTTTATTAAAGTGTCATAAACAGTGATTTTTACGAAAACTATAGCAAGGGTGTTAGAAATTTGAATTTTTATGATGTTTTCAATTCAACTAGAAATTTTTTTCATGTCTAGGAATTTCTTTTCCAACAAGTTAGTCAGATAAAGATACTCTGAACATTTCCGTTTGATGAGAGTGCAAGAACTTTGAAAGAGATTTCATACTTTCAGTTCAGAGTTATTAACGATTTTTTGGAAAACATCCCAATTTTATTTTTTTAGTGATATATTTTCACACAATGGATATACCTACTAGGACTTTCAACTTGGATTTTCAACTTGGTCTTATTAGACGCATAATTTCATAAATTGTACTCTGTCAGAAGCAAAAAAATCAATACTGAAAAAAAAATTATCAGAATTTTAGCAACATTCTCTCTAGCAACATTCTCATCTCCCCACCGAAATTTCTCAGAACAGAACCTAAGCTAGATACGAAAAAAAAAAAAAGAACGTTTAGACAAAAACACCCAAAATTAGAGGGGGGAGAGGAGGCCACGCACTGGAAGTTTATGGTTTGACCTTGAACCTGATATTTAAGGTTATTTCAAGGTCAAATTTGTGTTTTTAAATAGGAATACCTACTTTTGACCCCAGATTTGAAAAGAGCGGGGAATTTCACGTCAAAATGGTACTTGTCAACAAGGTTATGGCAAGGTCGAATGAAGGTCAAATTTTATCAAGCGTGAAACCCTTTTTGACTTTTGACTTCGTCGAAAATGAAATTCGTCGAAAATGATGTTTCTGTCAAAGTAATGATAGCTAGCCCTCGTTTAACAATTTTCGAAAATTTGATATTCATTCGACCTTGCCATGACCTTGTTGACAAGTACCATTTGAGACGTAAAATTTCCCACTCTTTTTCAAATCGGGGTCAATAGTAGGTAGTATAGTAGGGTCAATAGATAGAGTGATTCAAGAGGAAGGTTTATATGTATAATATAGACATACCAAAAAAAAAAAAAAAAAAATTTGGGAAAAAAAAAAAAGACGTATGGTATTTCTATTCTTAATCGAATTTATATCCTTATTCACTTGTCAAAACTGTCACATCATATGACAGCCATTGTTTAATTTATAAATTGTGACAGTTACTTGTCAAAAGTTTGACATAACCGAAAAGCTTAGACATGACCGCTATTTCCATCTCTCTTTTCATAGCAGAGTTGACTTTTTTTGATACAGGCATAATATAGTAGAGAAACACTGATAATTTTAGAGGTTTCTAATGTGATGTCGTAAATAAACACATTTTTTGCGCTTACATTGCAAACGCTGGCTGAACCCTACGAGATAGATCAAAATAATGTACTACAGTATTGTACACCTTAAAAAAGGTCTACAAAAAAGTCCGCGTGCACCAGTGCGAAGCCAGGGCGGGTCGCTAGTTCTACATAAAATCATGTATGGGATACCATCGTAACAATATCGAAATAATTTAAATTGTGACTGCTACGGGGATGATTAGAAATGACGGTAAAAATCCGGTGCCAAATACTCAAAAACTATAAATGACATCAAAAATGTAGTTGACTTTGTGAATTTCCCATAAAAAAAAAACACTTTGACCTTGAAATAACCTTAAAAATCAGGTTCAAGGTCAAAGTCATTGGCACCAGTGCGTGCCAACCTAAACGTTTGTCTAAACGTTTTTTTCGTATTTAGCTTAGGTTCTGAGAAATTCCGGTGAGGAGATTAAAATGGCCCACTCTATAATAAACTCAATTGAATAACAAAGAAGTTATTCATTAAATTCTTCCTGTTAGCAGAAATACAAATAAGAAAAAGCATTTTTTATTGTTTATTTATCTCTGAAAAATCTATGTTATTAATAGTATTAGGATTAAACATTCTGAGAAACCTATTTTTCATCCAAAATCTTGTTTTATAACCACAAACCACCCAATCTGACACATTTTAGGCCAACCACATTAAACGACATCAAACATATTTAATCATATTCATCCATAACTGTATCCGTTTTCTTTCTCCAGAACCCACGTGGAACAGAGTCAAGCTGCTCACTATAATGATCCCATCATTATAGCGAACAGCTTGACTCCATATCCATGTTTCCATGTTGTCAAGGCGGGGGCATTACAAAGTAATAACGTTGTAAAGCATTTGATTTTAAAGCGAAAAGTACCTATGTCACGCAGCAGCAACAAAACGGGTTTTTATGCGGTCGAAGTATAGAGAGCCGCGAGCTCTCCCTATTGCTCCAGGGCCGATTCTAATCCTCATGTATTCTCAGTGCTATTTTAAATAAAATTTATTAGGCATATTCAATGAACAGGAATGTAGGAATTCCGAATAAAAAGTAAATTATAAATAAAATTTGTAATAATAATATAAATTTACTGTTTGGCCTCGAGGTACAAACTCTTTGTGGACAATTCCCTGGCTATCAAAAAAAGCAAATTAGCACGTATCGGATCTTCGACTTTGATTTTCTTTCTGAGAATGCCTAAAACTGTTGAAAAAACATTATCTCCGTGGGCATGTTGAAGTCTGAAGCAGCGTTGCTCAAAATTAATGTTACTCATTTTTAAAATGCACTAAAAAAAAAACGGTTTACAAAAACAGTCACAAAGAACGAACAAATGACTTCAATGAAAAAGTTCAAACTTGTACTGAAGGTACATTACATGTTAACCCACCGCCCTTCTAAGTCCTGTATCCGCAGTGTTGCTACATCGGGTTCCACGTTGCCACTCACATTACTTAATTTACACACCTCGTATCCATTCGTCCACATCTTCGAATTCCCAAATTTTTCGTGGATCAATAGCTAACTTTAATGCTGAGTTGGATCTTGCTCTAAAAGACCATTTGGAAAAGACAACTTCAAAAATAATACAAAATGAAATGCTAAAAACAATCTTTAGTGTATGCCAATAAAAAAATCTTTCAAAGGTACTTCAAAAATAATACAAAATGGAATATTAAAAAAATCTTTATTGTATGTCAATAAAAAGATTCTAAAGAAATAGAAGAAGCTAACTATAGTAAACGCAACTATTCCTATTCAGTCTTTTACAGCCTGTTAATTTAAAAATTTGAATTTTTTATTGCTAAAATAGTATTATCTTTCCCGTTTTCAGTTGATTATCTTTCAATGTTTAGCCATCGTTAACGTCTACTACCGTGCTAAAAGAACTAGAAGTCTTTTAAAACATAATAGGAACCAGCTAATAATAGCTGCAGAGTAACTAAGTGGCATGCCTCAGTTAAAGGTAACCTAAACAAGATGGATATATGCAATGGAAATCTCAGCTGCAGACTGTGTGATAAGATCGACTCCGTTCTCCATGTTCTATCAGATTGGGAGGCATTAGATTGCAGGAGAAATCTTTTGGGGATAAAAAAATGCCCCTCTTCTTTGGTCCTGGAGTGGGTACTGGAACCTTCGGCGTACAAACAAAAAACTGAACGTTTTCCACGAAACACCGAACTACTACACTTTTCTCGACGCGCGTTTCGCCAACTAAGTTAGCATCTTCAGGAGAAGATTAAAACTAAATTCTAGCCTACACACTTGCACTATCTATACTCAATTTGTTGCCACGGTTCACTGAACCGTAACTATCTTTGTTTATCAGAGCAAATAGTGGACTGGTGGGTATCGGACCATTGTCCTTATTCATACTACTGTTACACTTAATTTTCAAAAGCATCCAACTGGCTACTGTTTGTTACATTTCTAATTAATTTTAAATTATTTATATCTATCCTATGGTTGTTGTCAAAAGCGTGTTGGGCATCACAAGATTTTTCTGTTCTGCCATATTTCAAATGAGCCATGTGTTCTTTAAATCTAATCAAAATAGATCTTTTTGTTTGCCCAATATACAATTGATCACAATCTTTACAACTTATTGCGTATATTCCTGACTTTTCGTTATTGTCGATTTTGTCTTTGGGGTTACCCAAAAGCGTCTGTAGTTTATTTTTATAATTATAAACCCAATTGATGTTAGTATTTTTAAAAATGCTATGTAGTCCGCGGGTGAATTTAGGTTCATATGGTAATGAAGCAAATTTTGAATTGCCAGTATCTCTACGAAAAGTCGAAATGTACGGGGTTCTCTTAAATTTATGTTTCCTTATTAACTTATCTATTAAATGGACTTAGTAACCCTTATTCTTAGCTATATTCTCAATTAATTGTTTCTCATGTTCAAACCTCTCTTTACTGAGGGGGAAATTTAACAAACGGTGAATTAGAAAATTAAAACTTGCCATTTTATGTTGAAAAGGGTGGTGTGAATCATTGTGAATATATTTAAGAGTCGCGGTTTCTTTCCTATATACATCAAACTCTAACATATTTTCACTATTTCTAATAACTAATACATCTAAAAATGGTAGCTGTTCATTGTGTTCCACTTCATGTGTAAATTTTGTGGTAGAGAAACGGTTATTTAATTTAGCAACAAAATTATCTAAACTAATTGCTTTTGTATCAAATACCGCGAATATATCGTCCATATACCTGAACCAAACTCTAGGGAAATACTCGAATTTATCTTTTACTTCTGTCTCAAATTTACTCATAAAAAGATTTGCAATGAAAGATGATAAGGAGTTACCCATTGCCGTTCCCTCATGTTGTTGAAAATATTCACCATTATACTGAAAACAATTTTGATTCATACAAATACTAGTAAGCCGAATGTATTCCTTAATAGTTGTATCGTCTAAACCATTTAATTCGAGTAATTCCCTGAGGTAGTCCAAAGTTTGCTGGATTGGATCACTCGGAAACAATGAGCATACATCAAACGAAACCAAAATTTCACCTTCTTGCAATTGGATATTTTTGATATTGTCAATGAACTCACTAGAATTTTTAACTGAAAAACTTGATTGTGCAATAGGTAAATTTTCGAACTCGTTCTTAACCATTTTGACAAATTATAAGTTGGTCGGATCCTACCGCTCAGACAATTGGTGTTACAGATTTTTCTGGTTTATGTATTTTTTGGTAAACAATACATTTGAGGTATTACTGGATTTGACAATTGTAATTTTTGTCTCAGTGAAGAATTAATAAGGTTGTTACATTATTTTAAAGATTTTTTTAACTTCCGTTGTCATTTTTGGCAAAGGATTTTTTTGATAATTTATTGTAAGGATCACTATTAATTAAATTGTCGACCTTTACAAAATAATCATTTTTGTCTAAGATAACAACCTTGTTTCCCTTGTCAACTTTTAATTTTTTTTCCTCTACTTTGGACCTGTTGGTATAGAAATAAGGAATATAGAAGTTGGAGACAATAATTCAAAAGGCCGCAGTGACCCCTGTACTAGGGACGGCTCCTAAAAAAGGTAGAAAAAAAAACGTATACTGTCACTCAAATTTAATTATTTTTGAAATGTAAAACAAACTATCAAATTTGTCGCGGCAACCAATAGGATTATTCTATTGTTATCACTAATTTCGCCGCCCGGTACGACAGGGTTTACTCGTCTGCGGCCGGCCCTGTCTGCCTCTCTCGGCTTAGCCGAGTTTGAGGTCTCATTAAGCGATTGAATGCTTTCATTGGGGAAGTTCATCAGCGCCATAAAGACTCGGGGTTTCCATTTTAGCCAAAGGGACTCCTTTGCCGGCGTATTACGCGGCACTTATCAATTTTAACTCCGGCGGAGAGAGACGCTGATTGCGACGATAAAAATTCATTCCTTTTTAATTCGTCAGCGAGCCACCCACTTCGAATTGAAACTTCTAGCTCGATGGCGATTCGATTTTGCGGGTATTGGGGGATTTACGATCGGTTTTTTGCGCCGTCCGTTCTCTTTTTTTTTCTTGTTGCGTAACCTGAAATGGGAAATTACAGATGTGGAAGCTAAAAGGTAATTTGCTGCAAACGGAAAAACCATATTGGAATCAATTGGTCTGCAGTGGAAGTAAGAAATACATTTTATATTTTACAAGCTCATTATTTTGTATGTATTGCTTGGTTATAATATATACAGTGTGCACAAAACTGTAAAATACCAAGGTTATAGATAATAACGATTATTGTATTATACATGAGGTGTGTAAATTAAGTAATGAGATTGGTCTTTTATTTTTTTTTATTCTTATAGAATTACAATTCAGTGTTGTTTCCTTCAAAATAACTTCCTTGGGAAACCACACAGCGCTGGAGACGGTTCTTCTATTCCTCATAGCAGTGAGGAACCTCAAGTAATGAGGGCGGTTCTTCTATAACTCATATACTGGAATAGCCCTCAGCTGGTCGGTTACAGCCGTTTGAATGTTTTCTATGGACCCAAAATGATGTCCCTTGAGGTCATGACGTCCCTTGACCCAAAATGACGTCGCTTGAGGTGATTTCAATCTTGGGAAGAGAAGAAAGTCATAAGGATAGTCACAAGCTGAGGGGCCACAGATATGTTTTTACTGGCTCAAAACCCATTTACTGAAATGGCTGTGTGACAAGGCGTATTGTCGTGATGCAACATCCAGTTGTTCTTGATGTTTGATCTCACACGCATGGCCCTTTTTCCAATTTTTTTCAAGAACCTCTCTGTAAAAGTGTTTATTTACAGTTTGGTCTGGAGGCACAAACTCTTTGTGGATAATTCCTTGTCTATCAAAAAGGCAAATCAGCATGCATTTGATCTTCGACTTGTTCATTCTTGCTTTTTTTGGGTTTTGGAAAGCTCGAAGTGTGCTATTCCATGCTTTGGCGCTTGATTTCCGGGTAGTACTCAAACACCCAAGTCTCAACACCAGTAATGACACGTTCCATAAAATGGGGATCACTTTCAATCGATTCCAAAAAGTCAAGACACCTTTCTCTCCTGATGTCCTTTTCTTCCTGCGAAATCTTTTTTGGAACCATTTCTGCGCAGTTTTTTTCATTCCCAGTTCTTTAGTCAAAATCTGATGAACAGTGGTGTGATTCAAATTTAGCTCTTCCCCGATCATTCTTGTCGTCAACCGACGATCTGAACGCACAAGATCCCGTATTCTATCGACAAGGGTTCTTGAGGATGAAGGCCTTCCGCTGCGTGGCTCATCTTCAATCGACTCTCTTCCTTCCGTGAATGCCTTACACCACCGAAAAACCTGGGCTCTTGAAAAAACGCTGTCTCCGTAGGCATGTTGAAGTTTTGCAGAAGTATCCGTTGTGCTGTCTGAAGCAAAATCTGATAGCACATCGCTGCTCAAAATTAATGCCACTCATTCTTAAAATGCGAGAAAACTAGAAAACTAGAAGAAAAGTACTAGAGAAAACCGGTTTACGAAAACAGTCACAAAGAACAAACAATTAATTCTAACAAGTTCAAACTTGTACTGAAGGTGCATTACATTTTAACCTAGCGTCCTTCCAAGTCCCGTCACCGCAGTTTAGCTAAATCGGGCGCCACGTTGCAAGTCTCATTACTTAATTTACACACCTCCTATATCCAATTATGTATTTTAGTTGAGGACACACTAGAAAAGTAACGTTAAGGAATTGTTCTAATTTCCTCAACGATCTTATCACTTCGTCTTCGGCTTAGAGAAAACGTCGCCACCCTCTAAATAAGAAAGTAGGCAGTGGTCCCTTATTCGAGTTGATCAGATAACTAAACGCATTTGCCGTTTGCTCCCCATAATCAAAGCCGTGGAACGATTCCCCAGGCAACGAACGCGCCTAATTCTTCCTGTCTAGCCGCTAGTCGACATTCGATAAAACATTTCTTGTTATACGCCCGGCCCTATCTATCGTTTCTAGGTCAAACTAAATACGGTATTTTTGTTTTTCCATTATGTTTGTGCTGCGGGCATGAAAAACGACGATCGCCATGGGGTGCGGTGAATTATTAGCTTTCTTTAATAACCATACGTGAAATATATGTGTTATAAATATATGTATGTTTTGCGTGTCGCTGGTTGGTGAAATATGTTTATGTTTTTTGGAAGACTACGATGATAAATAAATATCAAAGTATATCTTGCCCTAATTATCAAAATAAAGAAAAATCTTGGTTCTATGTGTCAAGAACACTTCTTATTTCTGTTAAATTAGTTTTAAATTGATTGAACACCTGAGATGGACTACTTAAAAATATTTCCAGAACTCATATAAATGAAAAAAGTGCTAATACTGTTAGTATATGTTACCTATCCACCTAATAACCAATAATTATAAAAAAAACAAATTCCATTACTTTGCCAAAAAACGATAACAAGAATCGAACTCACAACCTTGCGCCGAGCTAGCTTAAAACCACAGACCGTTGGACCAGAATGTCTTGTTGGTCCAGAGCCTTTGGTTCCGAGACAAATGATCCGAGCCACATCTTATATACTCCAACAATCAAGACAAGAAGGTTATTAACCATTCAGACATACTTACATTTCCAGGACTAAGATGCTTCAGAAGTGTGGGTTCACTTGTTATATACATATAATAATGAGATATTATATAAATATGATAAGATATGTAAAATAGTACTCGAGCATACTCCAATAACAGAATGTATTTAACAAATTCAACGACATTGGACTTACACGTGAGTTATACACGTTAGGAAATTGCACCTTTACATATTGGCGATACATGTGTAGAAGAGAATAAGTTAATAGACACTAGTAAGGACAGACAAATACAGTTAGATGCCACATTGTTTCAAGCCTGTGCACGTATTAGAAACGTATGAGACCTGCGCGTAATATAAAGTGGAGGGGTATTACCTACACGCCTATCGCTGAATTTGAGTGGAACTACTTGGGAGTACTTTTTCGCAGCTATGGATGTATGGATCGACTTAGCTGTATGAACCGAAATTCTTACGTAATTCTGACTTTTACAATTATCCCATACACTTAAAAGAAGTGTACGAACATAATTGTATTTATTTTCAAATTTTTGTATTCCATAACTAACCGATCTGCAAGAAAATAAAATTGAAGTTCTATAAAAAATAAAAAACTAAAAATATAAATCAACCCGGTTATAAGACGAAAGAAAGAAAAAATGCCCATTGAATAAGTGGTTCAAAAATGTCGCCCCTTTATGCTTCGCAAAAACCTAGTCTATCGTCAAACTCAGTTCTTACGCGTTCTAACTAGTGTTTTAAATATTCGGATGATTTTAATATTCGGATAATACGTAATAGTACTAAAAAGAGTATTCGTATGAATTCACTAATACGTATTAATTTTCATACGTGCTTTGCTTTTCTTGGCTTACGGAATACGGATAGGACCTTTTATACGCAATGTCACGGCACACGGCGCGGCATCGCATCATAACCCGTAATAATTCCGTATTCCGTATTCCCTCCGACCTCGTTCGTGTTCGTATCATCGTATATTACGTATTATTACGTATTATGTTTACTTTGTCCGAGACTTGGTCGGATACGATATCCACGCTATCTTCCGGCATTTGACAGCCTTCGTAATAATTTCGATTCCGTATTGGGGTTGGCAACTATTCGGATTAATACGTAATGGCGGCACTTCACTTGGCGTAGCGTATTCGTATATTTGTTGTACTTGCCCAAAAACGGCGATGCTATTCGCTATATTTGCTTTATTTGTACAAATAACGCGAATAGCGCTAACAGCAAATACGCGTTTCCGTCCGCTTGTCGGTTTTCAATCACACATCGAAGAAGTCAAATAAGGCGAATATTTGCGGTAACCGTCCACACTTGGTTCCACCAGCGCCGTGCTCGTCATGGTCTTTTAGTAACTTTGTGCTATAAGATAAAAATAAGAAGCATTCAGGTAATAAGCTGCTGTCGCTGTCAACACGTCCGTCACTGTATTCACTGGTTCTGAATATTCAAACATATTTGGCATATGGCGTATTTTTATATATGTGTGGATGGCGTGTTTGGAATATTTGCCAAAAATCGAATATTTGGACAAATACAGCGATACTCAAACACAAATACGCTACGCCAAGTGAAGTGCCACCATAATAGTTTGATATTCGGATTGAACGGAATTTTTAATACGTATTCTTACAACACTAGTTCTAATACTTCAGGGGAAATATTAATTAGGACTTGTACAACTCTGGCCCGTAAATCATTTAAATTTCGTGGTGTTTCATGTTCATGTACGTAAACAGTTTGTTTTATTTGTTAAATATTTGTTGGCATTTAAGGAACCGTTTATAAAAAATGGCCCAACGATGGAATCGCCTAAAATACCAACCCAAGCATTTCACTTCTCGGGATACTGCGTACGCACAGGAATACTCAAGTACTTATTTTCCGTAGACGAATAACGATATAATAATTCAATTCACACGTGCACATTATAATTTATGGGCGGGGCGTCCCGCCTACATATTGTATTGCTAGTCTATCACGAAAGACAGAGAATAACGCTCATAAAAGTTTTAAAATGACATAATCAATCTGGCAACTATGGATATAATATTTCTCTGTCAGTTCCCTTTACTTGAAGAGTTTATTCTTTTCTATCTTTTAATGCTCGGCTTTGAAATATTGGACTTTCCAACCCTGTATAATAAGTGATATTAATAATATTTACAATGCAGTAACTTTGTCCTTGGCCGCAGTAGACAAGAACCTGATATTGTGCTCATTTTTTTTTGTAGCTGCAACACTTCAAGAAGTACAGTTTGTGATTGTTTGTTTGTGGGTGTCTCTTATTTCTCTGTGGTATGGTCGTACCAAGTCGTACTACGTTCGTTGTGCGTAATTCGTGATCAAATATATTCTGGTTGTAAAGTAAACAAAAAATGTAAACACAAAAATGCGATAACTTTTAATATCTAATACTCCTATTATTATTAGTACAAATACTCTATTTGTTGTTAGCATATACATACGACTATGTACGTTGTTAATGCTCATTATACGTTCATTATATATGAACATACAATACATGCATTTATAATAATGTACACGAACTAATTTTTGCTGTATATGAATTTATATTAAATTTATGTATTTCAACATAATTAATATTTATGCGAAAATTGTATCAATTCGAATTATCGAATATGTCATTAATGAGGAGCCTATATTTTACATAGCCGCTTTTATCTTTTAGTTAATTTGTAATTTTTCCATATTAATTACTAGTTACGGGAAAATAAATGAATATAATATTATGTATATGGCTATTTCCAACTGTATAGAGAAGCTCTAATTGTATTTCCAGTAATGAGGAAAATACAAATAGAAAAGAAAAAATTAAAAATTGTAAAATACTTCTGACTCATTCGTTTACCGGGATCTTGTCTTTTTCAAAACAAGAGGACGGAAAAAGAAATTGAAGCGAAGGAAAGTTCAAACGCACTACAAACCGCACACAATGATGTAATTACAATATCTAAAATGTACCGATTATGTCTCACTTTCTCATAGTGCAGTTTAATGTTTGTTGTGTCGACACGACACGCTTTTTAATCTAGTCGCCTAAATGACTATCAGTTTTAGTTCAATCCCATTTTATTTCAGCAAAGAGGTGGCAATGGTATATCTGGCGATGACCAGGAACAATCTTCGTTTTGTAACCGACATTCTCACTGGACATTGCCAGCTAAGAAAATACCTCCACAGTTTGAAGCTAAATGAAACACCTCTTCGTAGGAGTCGTCAGCAAGTAGAGGAGAACTAAGATATCCTTCTAAGAACATCAATAAGATTATCTATGCTGGGCGAGCGTTTTCAAACGTTGCTCAACATAAGAGAGATCTTCTCGAGCAACATCGTTATCTTTTTTAAAACAGGATGGCTGACGCCTTAGATGGGTTGAATTCCCAACGAAGGAAGCAGAAGCGACCCAATGGAGCCTTCTGTATAACGGATATTCTCATTGGATATTGTTAGCTAAGAAAATACCTCCACAGTTTGAAGCTAAATAAAACACCCTTTTGTAAGAGTCGTCAGCAAGTAGAGGACTAAGATCTCCTTCTAAGAACATCAATAAGATAATCTATGCTGGGCGAGCGTTTTCAAACTTTGGAACATAAGAGAGATCTTCTCGAGCAACATCGTTATCTTTTTAAAAACATTAGGATGGCTGACGCCTTAGATGGGTTGAATTCCCAAGGGAGGAAGTAGAAGCGACCCAATGGAGCCTTCTGTATAACGAATATTCTTATTGGACATTGTTAGCTAAGAAAATACATCCACAATTTGAAGCTAAATGAAACACCCATTTGTAGGAGTCGTCAGCAAGTAGAGGACTAAGATCTCCTTCTAAGAACATCAATAAGATAATCTATGCTGGGTGAGCGTTTTCAAACTTTGGTCAACATAAGAGAGATCTTCTCGAGCAACATTGTTATCTTTTTAAAAACATTAGGATGGCTGACGCCTCAGATGGGTTGATTTCCCAAGGGAGGAAGCCGAAGGGACCCAGTGGAGCTTTCTGAAAGCCCCTTTCCACGTTTCCAGATACTCGAAAAGGTTCATTGTAGCGTAATTATAGAAATAAGATGCCGGTAATAAATTACGTCCTTGAATATTACGCATTTCACAGACCAACAACCGATGGTAGTTAGCAACCGACAACACAAAACAATTTGAATATAATTCATCCAGAGAAACGCGAGTTAATTCCATAAATACACCTATTTTATGTGGCATTCATGGAAATTACTGCGTATAGAAACGCGAATGTAAGTATAACTTAATATGGAAACCGTTCTTTCTCTTTGATTGCGTATAACCTCTTTCTATTCACCCTTTGCTTACCTGCCATAATTCGTACCTCGATACGTATTTACTTAAATGTGCTTCCGGCTTTCATAAACCCTGATGGCGTGCATGGCTGCTTTTCAATGCTGCCAACTAATTGAAACTCGGAATGCGACATTTTTCATCGCGTATGTGACCCAACTGAAGCCAGAATATCTTGTGAATGTACGCTTTTCATCGTGTATACAATAAAAGTGAGGACAGATAAGTTATGTGGTTGTTTTTAAAACTCTTCTAACTCAGATTACTCCACAAGATGTACTTCCCACGGGAAACTATGCCCATGCCATCTGAAATTAACAATTCTGATTGTACATGGTGTTTTACCCTGACCATCCTATTTTATTTCTAACATCTGAGACTAGAATGTGACATATGTGAAGGAAAGAAAAAAGTTAGATGCAGTTTGCATCTAACTTTTTTTTCAGAAATACACCAGTGTCATCAAATCGTTGAAAAGGTCTTCTAATTTTGTAAGTACTACTTTTAATATGTAGGTATTTACATTTGTTAAGTTATGATCCAAAACCTGTGATTTAGGTATACTATATTTAGGTATACTGCAAAATATTTAACAGTAGACCATATTTTTCAATGACCTGCTGCTTCTGCATCGATATCTAAAACAATAATTACAGGTGGCCCTAAGAATAACGAACATTGGGCGTCGAAGCTATTTATAAGTTCTTTCGAAGCACAAATAAAATGGTGATGGCAATTCACATTTATTTATGGCACCATGTACTCTCTGGTAAGTTTAGATCTTGATCTTATTTTTATACATTTCTAAGTAGGTACACACGGTATATGTTTCATCTCAACTTTTTCATCTTCTATCCCCTTGGTTCATCGTATTTTTATGACCTTATAAAACGACCACATAATAAGGCCTTTCATAAGATAATGGATACGTGTAAACTTTGAGATTTCCGCCGTTACTTTGCATTTTAATAAAACTTTCTATCCGAGCCTACACAAAATGCCGTGAGGCACTCCCCAAAGAAGGTCCGTGTCAATATGAAGAGGCTATAAAGTTAACACATTTTCTGTAAAAAGTTTGCTGAGATGGTCAATATTGGGAATGGAGGGCGGGCGTTACTTATACGGTCATATTTCTCCACTCATTTCTCCTCTCAGTGGAATAAATACCGGCAGTTTGATATTACAAAAATGTCATACAGCTGACAAGGAAGTCAGGACCGGACTGGCTCTAAGGTATGGAACTAAAATTTAGAGATATGCGGTTTTCTAGTTTAAAAAAAAATCCATGCAAAAGAGTCTACGATAATCCTGAAAACTATAGACCAATATCTTTAATACCAGTTTTTTCAAAAATATTTGATGTGATTTTGAAATCACAAATAAGTTATTTAATAATATTTTGAATCAAATTCGGTTTTAGGAACAAAATGTCTACAACTATAGTCATAAACTCTCTAGTAGATTTCATTAACACGGGATGTAGATCCTATGGAACATTTTATTTTATATGTTGACGATACTACAATAGCCCACAGAAATAACGAAATTAATAGATTGCTAGCAGATATGTCTAGAACAAAATGTGAAAATCAGGGATGATTGGTTCAAAGCTAATAAATTAACAGTAAACCAAGGGAAAACAGAAAATATAATATATACAGTTAACAAATTGTCTTGGGAACAGCATGTCAATTTCGTCTGTAAAAAAGCTTCCAAAAACCTGTTTTTATTAAGAAACTTGGCTACCCAAATCTCGCAGACATCTTTACTCACAGCTTACTATGGTTTAATACATTCAGTTATATCATATTTTTGTTTGTTTGGGGCCGTTCACCACATTGCTCTTCTGTTTTTGCGATGCAGAGAAAAGCTGTTTGAATTTTTGGCAACTTAGGTTATAGATATGACTGCAAAGAAATTTTCAAGAAACTAAAAAATACTGACCTTACCCTCCTATACACATTTCAGTATTTGGTACTCCAGTACTCCTATATACATATTAAAACTAATTTGCATCTATACAAGCCTCGGAATCTAATTCATGAACATCTGACCCGAAACAGAAATAACATTGATGTAGAATATCTACGCCTAACAAAAACCAGAAACGGATCAAATTACTATACGATAACACTTTTTAATGCACTACCCAGTGAGATGAGAAACTTAAATTTTGGCCAGTACAACCAATTCCTTAAAAAAATCTAACAGAAAACCCGAAATTAACGATTTCTTTCTTTTGGATTTTAGTATCCTATGATAATTCTAAAACTCATTTTGACTAGTAGTGATATTCGTTTTTGTATATATTTTTATTTTGTACTTTGTGTTATTTGTATTTTATTTTGGCGTTTTTGTGTATAACACCAATAAATGATTTATTTATTTATTTATTTATTTATTTATTTATTTATATAAATCTCGTTAACATCATTTCTGAATAAAATTTCTTAAAAAGTATATATCTTATAAATTTTAACATAAATAATAATATACATAAAGTATTGGGTCCTTCCATACTTTATGTGACATCTCTGTCAAATCCACGTGGACTTCGTAAGAGTAAACGTAAAAAGTAACGCTTTAATATTGAGGACTACTTGTAGAATATTTTTCTCTAGCTATTCCAATTGACTCTGGATGCACTTTACCCTGTAAAATTCGTAACACCAAACCGAAACTCAAAACGTAACCTTTCCCTCGGACAACCACCCGTATCGCCTGCATAATTTTTTTAAAAGCGTGCAAGCATCGAAAACCCATTTGCCCTGCCACGAAAATTGGATTGGATAGCCGCGGATCGGGCGGTCTCGTATTCTTGCGGACCCCCGGAGATTCCGGACGTGCTTACCGAACGCTAAATCGACAGGGCGAATAATGTGCAGCCGCCGGATGCGGACCACTTTCGGCGCAGCATTTGATTAATTTATTTTTCCAATTTATTTTCCGGCGCAAACGGAGGCACGCAGCGTGCGATCGATTCCTGTTTCTTGGACGAGCAGGAAATTGTTGAATATCGCCTGTGCCGAATTTAAGTTGGCGCGGTACCAACAGCGTACGCTAATGGTACACCGACAAAAGTAAGTATGTCAATGACCGATTTTAAGAACTCATAAACATGAAATTTTACGATATTGATCATCTGTACTGTTCATCATAACATATTAAAATATTATATAGGTGCGTGATATATTTTTTGAGGTATTGATTGATAATATAAAAATTGTACCGAATTTGATGACTGATTTCGGCTAAATGACATTTATGTAAATTAATTTCCACAAAACCGGTTTTCCAAACTACCAAATTTTATTTTTTTTCTGTAACATGCATCGTTTTAGACCGTTTTGGAACTTCTGGTACATTTTACAATAAAGTTTTCTTTCTTTTTTAACTCTACCTTGACAATGAAAAAAAATTAAACATTTTTTTAGAGAAGGAATCCAGACATCGTTTTGAAATTTTGCAGGTATATTTATTCACATTTTAAGAGAACAAAAATGTTTTTTTTTTTAGTTTTACGTTGGTTTTTGTGGTCACACGATCTTTTTTTAAAAAAGAAACCTAAAAAAAATGTGGGTTGACATTATTAAAAAAAAAAAGGCAATTATTAAGTGTAAAGTCCCTATAGCCCGAACTAAAAGGAACTTTTTTTCACTGAAAAATAACAACATGGCGGCCATTAAAAAAACATTTTTGAAGCCGGAAAATCTACTGAAAATCGAAAAATTCGTTCCTTATCTTTTTGATTTTGGTCCATGGTATAGTTATAGATATATGTGTCCAATAAGATTTAAAAAAAATCCAAGCATTCGATTGAGCTGTTTTTCTTAAGTCATGTTAACCAGGTCAAAAAACATGGTTTCCAGAAAATTGAGTTCTTCTTGTTTTTGAGCTAGGTGGGATCAAAATCCGGTAACTTTCTGAGACAACCGAAAAAATCAAACAAAATTCAACCAAAAAAAAAAAAAAAAAAATCGAAAAACCTTGCTTTTGGCCAATTTCTATTACTTCCTCATTTCATTACTCATTGCTCAGAGATCTTGCTTTATCTTCTTGTCCTTGAGATAGTTGGGAACAAAATCCGGTAACTTTATGAGACAACTGAAAAATCAAACAAAAATCAACCAAAAAAAAAAAAATATTCGAAAAACCTTGCTATTGGCCAATTTCTATTACTTCCTCATTTCATTACTCATTGTTCAAAATTCTTGCTTTATTTCATTGTCCTTGAACTAGTTGGGATCAAAGTCCGGTAACTTTCTGAGACAATTGAAAAATGAAACAAAAATAAACTAAAAAATAAATTTTCAAAAAAGCTTGCTTTTGGTTAATTTCTATTACTTCCTCATGTCGTTACTCTTTACTCAGGGTAGGACGTTTAGATTCCTTACTAACATTTTTTAGGGCAGGTATTAAAAAAAAGAAGCTGTTTACGTTCAATCTGCCACACCTGGGCCATACATAAGACATATTCATACTCCTCCTGCATCCTCAATCTATTGTCCATGTTCAAAAGAAGGGAGGGGAATGGAATAAGATCCAAACATGAAAATGCTGTCTCGTGGCGCCCCACATTATTTTATTTTTCACTAATCACTTTTAAACTTAAATATCACTCGAAAAGTATTGAAAACTTATTGATAGTATTTACTTTTAAAATAAGTAAAAACATAGGAAAGAAAGAAGGAAAAGGTAGAAAGACCCCTTAATATACCCTAAAAATTTCTGTTACATAAACATTAATCCCATCAGTTAAGACTTCATTATCAGATATCTTGGCTTATTAGTTTTCCACAGTCATCAATTTTGTCTCGTAAACGCCGTCGTAACACGTCTTTGGTCAGGAAGACAAACAGCACACTCACTTTACGCTGCACTTTATTTCACCAGACATTCATAGTTAAAGTTGCTCTGGAAATTTAAACTTTTATAAAGTTTGGGGCAAGTTAAATTCTCGACTCGGGTTCGAAGGATTTCTGCGGAGTCACACTTCTGAAATTTTCTTAAAATTCCTCTCCGTCGAGGGCCTTTGTTTCTCCGCGAAAAAATAAAGTTCAACGAAACTTTTACAAGTATACTTTATCACATTCAGTATTATCGTCCTCGTACATCTTGCTTTTACATTGCTGTGGAAAATTTGTCGGTACAACAATATCGAGTGATTTTTCTGTAGGGGTACTGTTTCTCTCAAACGCCTTTAATTATATGTATAGTGCTAGTCCTAAAGTTCAAAGTTCTAAAGCTCAAAGACCAAAGTTCCTTTCCACGCCACTGACCGTGCGTAGAATGCCGTCCCGAATGAAGTCCCATGCGGGAACCTGGGACGGAATACAATTTCTTCGTAAGACAGCGGGCTGTTCCGATAATGGCAAGTGTTTCTTTAGTTTGCCACCTGCTGTAGGTGTAAACGGGTCGACCGCCGCATTGAAAATAATTTTTTGTCGCTAGTGACTAACTCGTGAGTTCGTGTACTGTATTTTACATATTACCTGATTTTGTGTGGATTTCTGCAATAATGGCACAGTCGTTACCGTTTTCTCATACAGTGAAACAGATTATTGAAAATGTTAACGATTTTAAAATAGACGGATCACATACTTTATGTATTCCTTGCAATCGTCCATATATGCGTGTCTAAAGTATGGAATAAATTCATTAAATGTGAAACAAAAAATTTTTGGAAAAAATCCTCGAACAGGTCGATTTTGTAATAAAAACACACATTTTTGAGGGAACGTCTATTTTCAGATGTCATTTGTTTTTGAGTAATGACGTCATCAACTTATTTTTCAAATGGCAACCCCCCATTTTTTTAATTTAATTTGAGAGACCCGTGACATTCCAGATAATGCACTCTGGTTTCAGCAAAATGGAGCACCCCTCATTATGCGCGCTCAGTTCGCGAATATTTAGACGTCATCTTTCCTCAGAGACGGATTGGCAGACTAGGACCGATAGAATGGCCCGCGAGATCCCTAGATCTTACACCACTTGATTATTTTTTATGGGGTTATTTAAAATCAAAAGTTATACGAAAAGTGATTACCTACCTATTTACAACGTCTCATCCTTTTGCAATTTTTCCGCAAACACGAGACTCTTTAACGACTTTTCTGTAATATTCCCATTAATTCGACTCTCGCGGTTCTGCATACGCCTTTTGAGGCCCGCCATTCCAACGCGAAGGAAAACCATTCAGACGCGGTGATTAAAGCGCCGCTCGAAGAAAGAATTCCTCCACGCGCTAAAACAAATCAGCCGTAGACATCTTCTCGCCGGGAAACTTTAATTTCGCGGCAGCGCAAAGCGTCCCGGCATAAAGGCGAGGACGAATTACTGCTCCCGAATAATATTTTTTCAAACGCACCGTTATTACCGACGACACAGGAAAAAATGTCGCCTTTTACGCGAACAAAGGGAGGGCCCCATTGAGCATGTAATTGCGACGCGAAAAAGCGAACGTACTCGGAGGGAGAAGCGGCGTCTCGAATAATTATTGGAACAGGTGCGGACTGAACGTAATTTAGATACAGGCCTACCTAGATTAGTTGCTGCTACTTAATTAAAAGAGCTGTCGAAAATAGAGGACATGGACAGTCTACCTTAGATTGGATCAACTGTATTGTTAGACACAGAACAATAACAAGCTCCGTTGGCAATGATTCGTATCTACAGAGGGGATGAATAGGGGGACTTCCCAGAGAACTGCCAGCTTAACCACCACCAACCTCATTCCTCAAGCCATCTGATCGCATGAATGTGTTTGTGGAGACGGCCAGGTCGTAGTTCCTTAAAACCGTCTATTTATCACCAATAATCCCCTATTCTGGCAATCTCTATTGGAAATGTAACCAGAAGGATAATGACTGCCAAAGGCGGCCCGCATGGGGGCGTACGTCGTCTGTGCTGTGGAGCCCAGTTTTGAACAGGCTTATTTTGGAACTAAAATAAATAGGTAAAACATGTCACCCTCATGCTTGATGAAAGGCCCTGATAATAGTGGAAATATGGTGTAAGAAAGAGGGGCTAAGTGTCAAACCCACCAACACAACAGTGATTGCCTTGACAAAAAGAAGGAATCCTCAAGATCTGAAGAGACTTAAGGTTAAGTTCTTAAGGCTTCACAGAAATATAGCATCACTTTGAAGTGAGTCATAGGACATCAAGGTCTCGAAAGGAACGAAATCACGAAGCTACGCACGTGAGGCCATGGAACATTCTATGTCTTTAGACCCATGACGTCATGCGTCACATACATGGTGCTCGATAGAGTTTTTCCCTACCCCAGATTTTGCCCCTTCAGGTTAGGCAAACCATCTTTACCAAGCGTGACGTGACGCAAAACCATGACGCAGATCGCAATATTTTCCAGGGGCAATCCCATAATAAAGACATAGAATGTCAAAAACGGACTTTCTCGCCAAGAAAGGGGCAAGTTCCACTGATAGGGCCTGAACCCACCTGTGGTTTGGCCTACTGGACATCCAGATTTGAAAAACTAGAGAATCTGATTAAACTGGGTATATACAAGCCGAGAAGGATTCACAAGGATGAATCATTGTCCACTCACACTCGAGACATCTCGCCACTGTTAGGGTGAAAGATGATCGCGATTGTAGGAGATGTGGAGAAGAGAAGGAACTCCCCTTCCACATATTATGTCTAGTTTTGATAGCTGTTAGGAAATCGATCTTTGGAGCTACATCAATAGAACCAAAAGACAGTTCTTATCTTTGACTCTTTCTTCTCAAGTTTTTGACACACAAAAATGGCATAGTAGGGCTTGGACTGAGGACATCGAATGTGATGTCTTGTTCAAAGCTACAGTTGCTTGTGTTATACATTTTAATACTAAGATAGTCCAAAGTGCACAGTAGATAATAAAATTCCAGGAGTGTTTTTTCTTAATGGACCAAACTATGTCTGTTTGATTGCATATAAGTTTTTAGGTATTGTTTTTAAAAATTGATGTTCTTAATGTTCCTGATAAATATCAATACATTTTACGGGATCCTAATCGGTAACTCAAAAAACCCACCGTATTAGAAGTCCAAACACGATGTCCTTTAAGAATGTGAACACAATCGATCGGGCGAATAATTGCACAACGATAAAACATCGGACGTACGCTCGGAAAGGAAAGTAGGGCTTTAAATTATTTGGAGCGGTTTTCCAGCTATCTTTCGGCGACAGAAGTAAAGTTTACATAAGCTGACACCTCCTTGATCGCGCGTTCTGTTTGCTCTTGCAATTCCTTTTGGGAGTTTTCGACTTATCGATTGCATTTGTTTCGCCGTGTTCGCCCTTTCAGCCGTGCTCTCTATCTGCGAAGGAATTGCCGCGGGGCCTTGTAAAAGCGCGTCTTAGGAGAGACGATTGTTTAGTTTTATGACGACAAAATGGGTCGCAGAGAAATTGCTATAGAGCAAAAGCTTTATGTATTATCTCTATTACCTTTATGGTCTATATGACCTTTGTAATCTATTTAACCTGTATGACCAGTATGCCCTTTATGACTTACAGATACTCACAAAAATATTCGGCCGCCCTTATATTTCTAAGAACGAATGTACAAAACACAAATTCACAATTAAGTGATACTGCATAATATGCGTAAATACGTTCCTCCATTACTCCTTGATTAAAGGATAATTACAACGTAGACGCAGAATAAAACATTCGCTGGGATTACCCGACCAACGCGTTTGACATATGAAAACGGACACACAAAAGTATTCGGCCAGTACTAGTGCCAAATCCAAGTACTGGTGCCATAGAACAATACAGAACAATATGTGCTGAGATTCAGGAGAGTACTGGAAAGAATATTAGTACTGAGACAGTGCGTCGAACCTTAAGAAAAATGTGCTACCACGGCCGAATTGCCCGAAGGAAACCCTGAATTAGTAAGGCCAACAGACAAAAAAGACTCACGTTTGCTAACCAGTATGTGAATGAGCCTCAAACTTACTGGGATCAGGTTATCTTTAGCGACGAATGTAGATTTGAGATATTTGATTTGTTCAGACGACAAATTGTATGGGGAAAACCTGGTACATCGTTAAATGAGGAACACTTAAAACCTACCGTAAAACACGGCTGTGGATAGCTCATGGTGTGGGGCTGTATGGCGGCTGCGGGAGTGGGTAACCTTCATTTTATTGAAGGAATATTGAACCAATATTGTTATATTAATATATTGAAGCATCATTTACACGCCAGCGCCGAAAAATTGGGATTTGGCGATCATTATGTAGTAAATTACATAGTAAAACGCGGAAATGGCTGCTATACCATGTACCGATAATTGAAAACATCGCCGCAGTCGCCCAGTACTAACCCTATCGAGCACTTATGGTCACATCTAAAACTATCTCTGGAAAATAAACGAATTACCACTAAAGAAGAGATAAAAAATCATCTCTCAACAGGCTGATTCAATGCCAAATAGGCTGATTCAATGCCAAATAGGCTGAAAGCTATTCTGAATTCTAAAGGATACCCGACAAGATATTAGATGTGCCGTTTTAAATTGTTCGTACATTTCCTATTTAATTTTTCTTTTGGTGGTCGAATACTTTTGTGTCATATAAATTGGACATTATCGTGTTTTGTCGGCAGTTTTTAAATTGTGTCTGTTTTGGTTACTTTTTTTATGTGGTATAATAAAGCATAATGTCCATATATCATTGTGTTAATTTCTTTTGTTTGCCAGTCAGTGATAACTATTTCTTGTATGTCAATTTATTAGCAATATCTAGGGTGGCCGAATACTTTTGTGAGTATCTGTATATGACTTTTACGATCAATATGACCTGTTTTGGAAATGGACATGGAAGTAAAAATGCAGAGTAGGGACTCAGTAATGCAATATTTGAATATGTCTACCTCAAAAACAGAAAGAGGAAGAAAAGTGGAGAGAAAATCGAAGAAATGTATGAGATTTTTATAGAGCTCTGTCCACTGTGATATATATTTTTTTATTTAATTTCACCTATTTTGAGTACTTACCTTTTCAACTCCTCATCATATTAGGTTAAAATTTTTACATTTGATTTTCTTTGTATTTGCAGGCTCTGTTATGTCGTACATGTGTTTTAAATTTGCAGTACATATCTTTTATCGTTTGCAATTTATCAATAGCCAAGGAAAAAGTGTATTACCCCAATTTGTTCTCCAACCCCATAACCGATTAAACTTAAGATATAATCAGCTCCAGACCTCAGACAGATAGAACGACAGACAAACAGATTTTCAGGCGGATAGAACGGATAGTCAGGGAGACCGACAGACATATTTTTTCGCTTAAACTTAAAATATCGACATTTCAGGACAATTTTGGCCTACTTAGCCATTAAATATTAAAAAAAAAATCGTGGAAACTATACATACAGTGAGGTCTATAAGTAACGGATAAATTCATTATCGACGTAATTCACAATTTATGAGTAAAATCCTGAAACACGTTAATTTTTTATTCTAGAATGACATTTTTTGAGCATAATTTTATACCTCCCCCTCCAACCCCCTTGGAGTGACAGCTACCCCTTTAAAATTTTTAAATGGAACGAGGGTGCGTGTGATAGCTCATTTGAAAGGGTTTTTAATTCTCCATTCAGCAACGTAAGATTTTTTTTAATTTCTATAATTTTTTTTATTGAAAAATATTACTTTTTAATGTTACTAAGTAAAGAAAAGAATATGAAACAGAACAGAAGAACAGTTTAAATCAAATGTTCAAACTGGGCGCCTGTTGCTTCTTGACAATCATGCAGGCATTGCTGAAATTTTTCTAAAACATTTTGTATTGTTTCCGGGGTGATTTGATTAATTTCTTGCCTTATTCTGTCTTTTAAATCATCTACGTTATTTGGTCCGTTGAAGTAGACCTTCGATTTTAAGTAAAAAACAAATCGGGAGAACGAGCAGGCCACTCAATTTCACCGCGTTTACCGATCTATCTATTGGGAGAAACTTGATTCAGATAGGCTCTTACTTCCAATGAAAAATGTGGTGTAGCTCAGTCCTGCTGAAACCAAATATTTCTATCAATTTCATTGGGGTTGTCATCATCTGGGAAAAGCATTCTTAACTCTGGAACTAAGGAATTTTGCAAGAAATCCAAGTAACGCGCGCCAGTTAATGTGCCATTAAAGAAATATGGTCCGATAATTGAGAATTTATAATGATATTAGAAAAAATAATGTTTTTTATAAATAAAGGATTATCTTGGCATCTGTTTGCCATGATTCCGCAAAATTCCAATCGGCGATCAGGGTCATCGTCGTTAAGTTCTTGAACCAAATGAATTTTATATGGGCGGTATTTTTCGTTTTTGAGAAGATTCGAATCATTATCGGCGGCAACTTGTCTTGTAGGTTTATTTGGATTATCTTGAATATCTAACAATATATCCAATTTCTGTTCATCGTCTAAAATGCGTTTCCTACCAGATTTAGGAATATCTGTGACATTTCGAAATTCACGAAATTTGTTTTCTATTCTACTAACCGTAGACTGGTAAATGCGGCGGTCAGGATACTTAGTATTGAATATTTCGCATACCTGCTTCTAATAATATACTATACATCCTAATAATATCAAAATTTCAATTCTTTGGGTATCCGAAAGACTCATAATTAAAATAATGATCAACTTGACTAAACACGTTGAGAATTACCTAAAAACGTCACATTTGACAGACATTTCGTATATAGCAACTTGCTTGTTTACATTTCATAATAATAATAATTTTGAAATTATCAAATTTAATTTTCTTGATGAAAAATATACAAAATTCAAAAAAACCTTATATTGCTGAATAGATAATGAAGAACCCTTTCAAGTGAGCTATCACACGCACCCTCGTTCCATTAAATTTTTTTAAAGGGGTAGCTGTCACTCCAAGGGGGTTGGAGGGGGAGGTATAAAATTATGCTCAAAAAATGTCATTCTAGAATTATGTGTTTCAGGATTTTACTCATAAATTGTAAATTACGTAGATAATGAATTTATCCCATACTTATGGACCTGACTGCATAAAATGGGCATATACGTATAAAAAACTAAATGAGTATATCGCTTATATAATACATATGTATATGGAAAAATTCAACATAAATACGTAAAAAAGATATACCTTCTACCTTCAATTGTCAGGCCAGTAAATGGTCAAACAAAACTAGCGCATTTTTTGGACGGTAAATCATTTTTCGAACATATTGAGTAAAGCCACCGGTCCATTTTTCATCAGACCTATCTGCTGTAAATAACATATTGATCACGTCAATTACCGCACCAACTGAACGCAGGAAAAAAAAGAAAGATTAAATACGTCCGAGTCGGAAACAACAAGTTTTTGTGACGTGTTTTCGATCTGGAACAGTTCGGGTAAAATATTCCTTCTCTTGTTCTATCCCATTTTCTATTCTTGAAAGGGTCGTTCATATACATACATATATATCGCGTCGGACACGTTTACCAGAAAGATTAATATTTACATAAAAGATTTGCATATTTAGGTTATGCATATATACATACGCAAATGTTATGTTTATGCAAAGATTTGTATGTTTATACTTGGGCTCTTATTTTAACCGATTGTGAGCCAATAATGTGCTGCAGTATCTACGGTGTTCCATTAATGTCTTCAATTTTATTAACAATACGTTGCTGAAGGTGTTCCATAAAACCAAGTGAGTTTCAAAATTTGAATTTTTCAGATAAGTCCAGAAATAAAAATCACAGGCGTCAAATCGCAAGATCTAAAGGAATGTGTGGTTCGCCTGTTCATATCGAGTAAACGATCTCCGAAAAATTCGCATATATAATTAATTGTTTCATCTTCTTGAATATAACCTTGCAATACGTCGTCATACAACATTTGGGCAAAATGTGTAAACATTTCTAAATGAAACCTCTCTGCAATCATTGCTCCGTTAAATAAAATATTGTGAGGGTTAACATAACCTGAAATATGGAACTAAGCGTCGTCACTAAAAAAACTTTGCAGATGATATTGATGGAGCTCAAAATTATTTTTCAAAATTCGTTTACATGTGGTATAGGACAGATTCACTTGTTGGTTCAGATTGCTAATTGATGTCCTTCGATCCTTTAATTGTGCGTTATCACTTGCCCAACAATTTCAACGTTTTCTTGTGTCCTTACTCTGGCTCTGTCACTTCCTTGTTTTCGATTGACGCTTCCAGTTTGGCGCTACAAATTTAGGAAACGTTTTATTGACCGGCTAAAATGGTCGAAAAACTGAGTCTGGAAAAACTTTTCTGAAGTCCTTATATGCAGTTTACATTGATTCTACTGCCATTTCTAAAATAAATTTCAAGTGAAATACGCTCCTCTTCTTCATTAGAAATGAATTCCATTATTTATTTTCCAATTGTGGCTGCCACCTCAACAGTTTGACAATAACAAAGTTTCGCTTCTTTCGACATAACCGCTATTTCCATCCCTTTCGTTTTGACGACAATCATTGTTTTGATCACAATCGATTGTTTCATATGTACATATATAGTAATCCATGGCTAGTGCGATAAAACGTCACATTTTTATTTCGGATCGCTAGGCACGGCTAACTAGACGCAATTTTTAGAGTAAGATAACTTAAAACGGATGGTCCAAACTAGATATATCTACATATATACTTTTGTCATGTTATATGTACATATATACAGTGTCCGCCATAAAGTTGGAACCATATGGGAATTTTTTTTAATATTAGAGTTTGATAAAAACTGCTGCTTCCAAAATAACTTAAAATGCAACAATTCAAAGTTGATAGCTAACATCTGGGAATTGTCAAATTTGTGATTTTCCAAAAAAATCCTTAGAAAATGGCCTAAAATTTTTAGTATTTCGAAATGTCACTAAGAAATAACGTTCCTAATGACATTTTACGCCTATATGCAAATTTTGAGTGAAATATTTTAATATCCAAAATATGTTATATACTTTTTTGATTCACTCCCGTAACTAACTGATTTGAAAACATTTAAAGCGCTTGTATAAAGTCTGCTATTGCAATGTATACTGTGCTAATAATATTCGTAGGTATCATTGGTTTTGAAGATTACTGATATTCTTAATCGAAAAAAAGATACTGTCGGGAAAGTACAAAAGTGGTTTTAATCACAAATTGCCTTCCTTATCTTAACACGAAACTACTACTGAAAAATAACAAACAATAAACAAATCACGTTAAAAAGGAACTTACAATCCAAAAAAAATCAACAATAAATAAATAATATCATAACATAGTATAAAACAAAGTCGCTTCCCGCTGTCTGTCTGTCCTTATGAATGCTTAGATCTTTAAAACTACGCAACGGATTTTGATGCGGTTTTTTTTAATAGATAGAGTGATTCAAGAGAAAGGTTTATATGTATAATACATGCATCATATAGTAGACAAACACTGATAATTTTAGAGGTTTCTAATGTGATGTCGTAAATAAACACATTTTTTTGCGCTTACATTGCAAACGCTGGCTGAACCCTACGAGATAGATCAAAATAATGTACTACAGTATTGTACACCTTAGAAAGGTCTACAAAAAAGTCCGCGTGCACCCATGCGAAGCCGGGGCGGGTCGCTAGTACCTAATAATAATAATACAAGTTAGTTTTTTTTTATTATGCGATCATCTCATTTTCTATTTATATTATGTATTTATTTTTTCTTCTGTCCTAAGAAATACTTATACTTTTTAAATAGATAGCAGTTACGAGGAATATCCCTGTAGGTGTATTTATTTATTTATTTATTTATTGTGCACATTGTTCTATAGGTTATGTATACGTTCAGGTATACGTATATATTCTACCCAATTAAAGAACAGGGATGTATGACAAACATATAACCTAAAACTACATGAATATACAATGAAACATTTAAGGAAAAAAGAAAGGTATATTTGTGCTCAAACTTAATAGAAAAAAAGATAGGAAATGCATCAATATGCATGAACATCAACTTAAATAATGCCGTTTAATATCTATTGGATCACAGTGGAATATGTCTAATTGGTGACTAACACAGTTATAATTATTGCACATATTATGCAAGGGTGAGTTTTTCAGGACGTTTGTACGTGGTGTTGACAAGTAGAACAAATCGGTTCTAAACTATATCATCACGGTTCTACTATATATATACTGTATACACTACGGTTCTACTATACTATATCATCAACATTACTTTCCTTTTATGTGGCAGTTTTTCACTTACCACGTAATGTAACATTTAATTACATTAAAATCACTTTGCGAAGTTTTTAAATGTGGAAAGTATACTCGGGGGGATTTGCGACTTCCTCGGCTCGAGAGACTCAACCTTGTCTCGTTTCACCTGAATGTAATATGAAGAGAAACTCTTAGCTCGCGCTAAATATTATTATAATATGATTAAGACGACTGCGTTCCTCGTCGGGCAAAAACGTATTTAAATAAGGCAGACGTTGATGCGCAAAAAGGAGGTTCTATACAGTGTTTCGGGGGGAATTGAGGCACGTTTTTAGGTTTACTGAAAGCGCTGCGTGGAAATTATATAACTTTAAATTGAATTAGGTGTGTTGAAATGGTCTTAGATCCGATACTAAAGAGTACTTCGGTTTGTGGTTGATCGAACTGTTACTTTGAAACTATAAAGTTAAATACTGTTTTATACATTCCAATTTATTGCACAATAAATTGTAGAATTTATGTTCCAATAAATTGTCCAATTTTAGTTAAACTGTTTACAGTTTGCAATATTAGTGACAATTTATTGGCCAATTTCAATACTACCAACTCTCAATGACTAAAACCTAAGTGTTATTATAGGTTTGTTCCTAAGAGAAATCGCTTATCTCATTATTAGGTTGGTACAATGAAATAAATGTATAAAGTTACTAAATATCTGTGGGGAATTTGGCGACCTTCTTCTCTATCGGTTTTTTGGTTAGTTGGATTAGGTCCAGGAATAAGTAACAAACTATTCGATTTTTGCCAACGTTTCGGAGCTTTATTTCTCCTTCATCAGGGCTCAATCAATGTTGTTATTGCTGTTACGTAAGGTGGTAAATTACGAACATTGGCAGTACCACTTTTTTTAGTACTAAGTAGTAATTTATAGTACTGCCAATGTTCTTAATTTACCACCTTACGTGAATAGCAACATTGATTGAGCCCTGATGAAGGAGAAATAAAGCTCCGAATGTTGGCAAAATCGAATAGTTTGTTATTTATTCTTGGACCTAATCCAACTAACCAAAAACTAAAATTAACTAAATATCCCTAAAATTAGCCAAGAAATAAGAGCAAGTTCTAAATTCTACAATTTATTGTGGACAATAACTTTTGACTAAATCGCTAATAAGATAAGTCTATGTCTTAAAAATATGATATTTGGGTATTATTTATTTTATATATGACGTATATGACTCATATTGACCTTTATGACATATTGACCTCTACGACCTATATGACCTATTGACTCATATGACCAACATGACTATTATGATTCATATTATTACGTTCATGAGGTGGAAGTCAAGGGTACATGACGTCAATACCAGGGACGGATCTAAGACATCATGATTTTTTTTCACACGAATCAAAATAATAATAGAGAAATATAAACTAGAGAAAGAAATAAAAATAGAGAAAAACAAGAACTTACCAAGTAACCTTATCCAGAAGAAATAATACAGGGTTTATAAAACATATCACAGACACTGACTATTCACAGTTTGCATTGAGAATTAAGATGAAAGTAATGAATGAGTCACTCTAAATAAAAATGTCATCAAAGTTGGCCCAACAAAAAAAGACAAATTTCTATCGTAAAAGACGTAATCTTGACTCTAAAGTATTTTCAAAATTCGTAGACACATTGTATAGGGTAGATAGGTAATTTGTTGGTTCAGATGGGTAATTGATGTTCTAGGATTCGTTGATTTTCTTCTGTCCATATTCTGGATCTGCCACTTGCTCGTTTCCGATTGATGCTTTCAGTTTGCAGGTATAAATTTAGGAAACGTTTTACTGGCCGGTTAAAATGGTGGAAATGAATAACTGCTTCTGGCAAAGACAGGGAGTCTTTGCCAGAAGCAGTTATTCATTTCCACCATCCTCAAAGTCCTCAAATGCAGCTCTCATTGAAAGAAAATGAATTCCATTATTTATTTCACAATTGTGACAGCCTGTTCAAAAGTTTGACAAGAAAAAAGTTTCGCTTCGATATTTTGGCTATTTCGGCTATTTCCATCTATTTCGTTCATAGCCAGATTTGATGACGTTTTTTAATGACTCGTTACATTCACGTATTAAAAGGGACCTTTCAACATCTACACCCAAATATGTTTGCCCTGCATTTCATTGACGATTGAAGTCTGAATTTTTATTGTTTTTGTCTTATTTATTATTTTATTGTTATTTATTACACTTTACCGACATATGATCGACATGAATTGAGTTTTATTTTGAGTTGACCAGTCTGTGAGTGTTATACTGTTGTCACATATTATACATTATATATTATTCATCACGAATTTGCGTCAGTAATAATGAAATAGATGATATGCAATAGTTTCTGAACTGCACTTTTGGTATTTGAATAAATGCGTTTCAAACTATCAAGGACGTTAATTTGATAGTCTATTAGCTGCGTCCAGCTATAATAATAACCGCCCGTTGCATTTAGACACATTGTAGCTGTACTCATACGAATACATCCACGTTTTCCGCTGTGTTTTTAGAGCCGGCCACTGTGAATATTAATTACGTTTTAAGCACTTACGGTGCACCTGAAATTAGAAAGGTAAAATGTTAGAAATGCTCGCCTCGCTCTAAAATATGATAGCGCTTTACTGACACGTTTGGAATTTTATGCATTCCATTTATTTACGTGAACCTAAGTCCTTTTCAGACACACGGTTTTATTACTCGTACCGGTCGTCGCATACGCTAATGGCGCGAGGAGGCGATGAGAAAACTCTCTATGCGATATTTTATGTTTCAGCGTTGGTATTGGAGGCCAGAGGAAAAGCTGTCTTGCTAACAATCGTGATAGGGTGCATTATTACTTGCATAATTAATGTGATGTAAATTTATTGCTAGAACCAAAAATAATTATTGTCGTTGATGTATACAGGGTGTGGCAAAAGTCAGGAATAATGCCTAAATCTTTTTTAATCACTAGTTTTATAAGTCATCCGATAATAAGAATGTAAGAATAAGAGGTCATTCTAATTTCTTTTTTAATGTTTTGGCGATCATAATTTTTTAATATATTCACTTGTTTTCCAACGGTGGCGACCTTTGTGGCGATCTTTGTTTTCTCTTTTTTTTTAAAGAACTTCATGTTTTTTAATCCTGTAGGTTTTTTTAACTAGCACATATTTTTTAGAAGTAAGTGTGTGATTATATAACTGGGGATACCTGCATTATTTGGTTAATGTTACAGAACATGTGTTGAGCAGAAATTCTATGTCACGATCCTATTTCTCAGCATGTAAAAGACTAAGTATAGTAGATACCTTAAGAAAGTGTTATCCACAAGTGAATCTGTTAATGGTAGGAACTAAACCTGTGTTTTCGAAGCCTCCAAATCTTTATACTACATCTGCAAGGGGATTCCTGAGCCACCGCAACCGATTTGAGCAAAGTGGTACGTTGATAAACGTCGTATTTTATTATGTGCAACATTATGAAGCAATAAAAATAGTAGTTTCACAATTTAATTGAAAATAAGACGAGTGTGTAAGAAGAGCCAGCAGCAATTTCAAAATGAACGAATTTATGCAGATGTAAAATCAGTTCACAATAATCATACAGCTATAGAGAACGCAATACAACAGTTACAAAATATCAGTTATCGCAAACGGAATCGTTACTCATCAAAAATTATTAAAAACACAGTTGCGGACAGTTACCGATATAGCAGGTGTTATAATGAAAGAAACGTTAGAAATCAACCTTCAGTAACACTTAAACTAGCAATTTCCTCCATTTCTAATAGCAAAGTTGCAGAACAAAGTATCAGAACATTAACGACCTTATTTGCACAAAAATATGTTGTTTTGTCCACTGTCATCCACATAAATTTATTGCGTATGTCTTCTCTGATATTTCCCATTACACGTTGATATGTCTTTTGTAAATATGTTTTACGCAATATCGGCTATTAGGCAATGGAAAATCGGATACATATTTCACAGAAAAAAACGTCCAAAGTAAATATTGTCAACCACTTTCCACGAAAGGCTACATGCGCAAAACATTATGCATAAATCAAACCGAAATTCCTCTTTTGTAGCAGTACTAGTAATATTTTGTCGATGTATCTAAATGTCTTTCACACTCTCGGCGTCTACGAAATATATATCGACGATTACAAGGAATACATAAAATATATGGTGCCTCTATTGTAAAATCCTCTTAATTTTCAATAATATTTTTCAGTCTATTCACAAATGATAACGACTGTGCCGTTATTGCAAAAATCCACACAAAATCAGACAATATATGTAAATACAGTACACGAACTTTAAAAGAAGTACGTACACGGTGCAAACTACGTATGTTTATACTACAGACGTTTATTATTTAGTCACTCACGACACATAAAATTATTTTAAACTCGGAATTCTACCGCTAGCATCGAGCTAACGTAAAATACTACGGAATCGTCGCACCGTATGGCTAAACTATATACAGGCTTCCCAAAAACTCGCAGGGTAGAGTCCCGGACAGTGCGCGTTACTAAGCACGGTGAGTGGCGTACGTATTCACGGGGAAGAAAGACACGCGTACATAATCTACAAGGCGCTTAAAAAAAATATGGTTAAGAGTTGTGGCACACTTTCCGGACCGTAGTTATTACACTTCGTTCGTAAAAGTGTCGAAAAATGAGTAAATACTGTATAACCCTCGTATCGAAGCGGTTTCTGAGCCAGTTCACGCGGGCGTCCGTCCCATTAATTCCGCTCCGCTTCATCGGTTTCATTTGCGGCGGTCTTGTAGCGGGCCCGCCCACACGACAACGCGTTTGTTTTATTGCACGGAAAACTGTCGCCCGCTACCTCGATCCGACTTGTTTTCGATGCGGCCGATGTATTTATTGCCGCGATTCTTCGTATTGTTTCGCGATTATTGGCTTTCATCCGAAACATTGTTAGTTATTTCCGGGGTATTGGTTCGAGACCCCTGCATAAACGCGAACGTTCCGTCGCACAGTGGATCGAGCCAATGCATTTTAGTGGACATAACCCAATTATGCAAAAATCGTTATTTGATATATTTTTTTGAATTATTGTTTTCTACAAACTCCAAATTATATAAAAATAAACATAAAATATTTTGTTGTTAATTCACGTAGCAGTACAGGGGGCATTTTTAGCGAAGAAAATTTGATTTTTATTGTCTCTATAACACTGAGTATTAAATATTAAAGAGCATATATCCATACTTGACCACAAACATAAAGTTTGTATTATATTGTTACTCAATATGATGCATTAGCTTGAAAATGGTCAGGTTACTGTCATATTGTCACTTATTTAGTAATAATAATAATAAAAATTATTTTTATTCTATAGTGAATTATGAAATAAAAGTTTTGTTTTGGGTTTTAAAAAAATGCTTAAATTTGCACAACATTTCTTTATATCGTTATTGAGGTCAAAGGTTCCTTAAAACAAATATAAAGAGATTTGCTGCCACTAGGCGCAACTTTAGAAAATACAGGGTGGTCATAGGTAATGGTGCATAGTGCAACAACAGATTCGTCCAGTCAAAGTGATGCGACTCACTGTTTTCAAATTTTTACTTGTAATTGGACTGACCAGAAGCACCATCGAACCTACATTTATACGACATAGACAGCGATTCTAGAATTCTCTTCCAATGTAACGCAAAAGGGACTGCAACATAATTCTTGAAAAGTTACCACTATAGAATTTTGTGGAGAATCTTAAAATTTAAGATCGTTTACACATTTAGTGTGTATATAAATCATAATTTATCTACTATTTGAAACCCAATAAACTAAAACTGAGCTTCGGAAAAATAAGTGAATTGTTTATGTTGTCACCGTATCTGCCATCATTTTGGTTAATATGTTTTTAGTGTGCGATTTTTAAATACAATTATGTTAAATTTATTTATTTCCAAATAGAACATGGAAATCCTAAAAACCAATTATGATTTATATACGCAATTAACATCGTTGGGTGTTAATTTAAGTGATTTTAAATCATTAGTAAGTGTTATAGTGAATAAACTTCATCCGGATAATTTGAATGAAATGGAAACAAGTATTTTAAGTGAATGCTTAAGAACATTTTGTTTAAATATATCAAAAAAATCGAGAGGATGCAGTCGTAAAAAAAGTTTTTAAATAAACACGAATTATGGCTTAAACGAGATTTTACTTGGCCGCGCTTTGTTTTAATACGTGTAAAGCCGGCATCCAACATTGTAAAAAAACGTAAGAAATTTGAAAATCTCTCTTTAAGACAAAAGAAAAGAAGAACAGAAGATCTAAGAAAGGAAAATGTCGAGGAACTTTCGTTTGCTATAATGTCAAAAACGGATATTTATGAAAATCAAGATCTTAATGAGGTATTTCAATTTTTAAATCAAAATACCCAACATGTGGAAAAAGTAAGACATTTTATAACAAAAAACACATTTTATAATTTATGTAGAGTGTTTCTAGTTCAACGTTGTTTAATGTACGTATTATGTAGAATTTTATAATATTAATCGATCTATATTCCACAAAAAAAAAAATTAAAACACCCTGTATGTTAAGTAATTGTGCATAACATTTATTTTCGTGACCATCGAAGTTATATTAACAAATGAGTTTTTATTTCAATTCCATAAAGTTGTTTTTTTTTTTGCTCACTTTGGTCCTTTGTCCACAAATCCCTATGCGTCGATCCACTGTCCGTCGTCTGTTTTTGTAAACGGGAGGCCGTTAATCGTCGATGCGCCTTTAGCGCCTCGTAGCCCGGAATTGGCGACGAAAATATTGCTAGCTATTAGGACAAAATCCATTTTTCTTCATTATATTGTTTTCGCTCTCGAATAAGAGCACTATTAAGAAGAGATACTATTAAGGGGGAAATTTTATCCACAAAATAGGACGGTGACAGAAAGGGACTGCCATCTAGTGCGCCTACATAGGACTCAGGGTGTTCCAGTGAGTCTGACAAGGTCAGCAACCACTAGATGTCGTTCCTAACACCGCGTCACTAGCAGTAGGTCCATTAATCTAAAGTGTACTGATACTTAATTAGGTCTCATCAAGCAACTCAAACACGTCTAGTCCTATATTAGACCCACTAGAGGGCAGTCCATAGGTATATGTCACCACTGTATTCTCTTGGCGAGAAAATTATCCGAGGCTCTTGTTCATTCGTCATCGGTTATATAATATTGATGAGACCTAATAGGGTCTAAATCCGGATCTATGATTTCTGATGACGTATAACAGTGAATGGGAATTCTTCTCTTTATACAATACGGGAAGTTTACCTCTATTGGACTTATTTTTATGAAAAATTAACTAGTCGGTTGTAAAACTTACTAAACACTTCATATTTTGATTTTTTTTTTGGAGAGTGCGTTATGGAGCAAATCGAAAACACATAGAAGCATCAAGCTATTTGCTAGAAATTGTTATTTTCATATTTCGTACTTTCTGTAATAATCAGTCTCATGTAATGTTAAGCCTCTGTTTAGTGGAATGGCGAAATATTCGGCAATTCATCTGCCGACTTTTGATTTAATGAACTCAAGTGACATTTTTCCTTCCATTTTATACAAGGTGTCTATTCTATTTACTGGATTTGTATTGGTGACTACTAGACCATAGGTGATAGATAGAGATTGGAAAATATCTAAAAAAAGTCTGCCAAATACGTCATGTCAAGTTGTATCTTCCACAATTCTTTCATTTGAAGCGTTTCGAAGATAATTCCCCTTTTTTTATTACCTATGATAGTATCTTCCTTACGTTTCATAGTTTAACGGTAGTAGTTTATCAGGTAAACCAAACTATAAAAAGATCATTTCTTATGAAATTTAATAGATTTGCTGCAATGCCACTTTATAAAATATATAATAAAATATATTTTAGCCTTTATAAAATATAATGTAATCCATTTTTTGAGTAAACTGAAGTAGTGTCAATAACTTACATAATTTCAAAAATCTCGGTGACCATGATACTTGAATTAGACCGTATATCTGTATAAGGCATGCCACCATCATTACCTGAAACAATTACAAATATTAGTTTATGATTCATGATTTTGTTTGATTAATGATTACCCATCTCCATAATGATATTTTGAAATAAATTCAATAATAAATATAATAAGGAGGTAAGTATGAGAAGTTTACTTTATTTCAATTTATAGAAGAAATACATATACACATACAAGTACTATCGTCAGTTTAATGGTAAAACTCTTGATATTAGCATCAAGCCAATCCTTAAAATACCTGCCATTTTATAAAAACAAGAGACAAGAATGTTTGCTCTTTCAACATGTGCCAAAGATATTACTTATTAATTAGTATATGATCCATGTTATTGCAACTCGTCTGCAATAATCTCAACTGCAATCGTGTACGACTGCAGTTTTCTTACAACTGATTTGGTGTTACACAAGTTTTACCTTTAAAACGTCATCATATGTTTACAAGTTAGTACTTAATTTTGAAATGCACAGATGCGGGTAATTTTATTGTTTTGTAATTTTAAAGTTTTATAAAACAGACAATGTTAAAACAGACAGTGTCATTTAGGTGGAGGAGACTCAACAACCATGTTGGCATCATCAGGATGTGATTAAAAGTGTTAAGTGGATGAGAAGTGATGAAAATGGCCTGTTTCGAAATGTGAGCCATCTCAATAGGTATATCCACTACACACTATACTAAATATAAAATGTAGGTATACTAAAAACATCGCCTAACATTCGCCAAAGTCTTCCCCTAGAAAGTTTTTCGCCCCTAAAAGACTGGGCTATTGTCGCCGCCTTTTGGAACACCTACCCTCGGCAAAATATCGAGAGCATTGTCAGATTTAAATTAACCGTTGCGCCATTGGTTTGGGGAATATGTCGCCCCCTTTTTGATTTATTATTTAGGAGGCTCTGGAGAGCAGATGGCCTTTCTGCTAATGCGATTAATCTTCTCGAGGAGTTTAACACTTTCGAGTACACTTAGTCTCGATTAAGGTGGAGAGTCAGAACTCTCACAGTCGCCGCAGGAGAGCACATTGATTGAAAGTTAATCTTCTGTAGTGGCTTTTTTGCGTTCGAATAAGTTCGCGATCAAAATATGTTCGTTTACGCGTACGTCGTAACTTCGCACGGCCAGTTTTCTGACAGCGATAAATGAGACATTTGACGATCAGGTAAGTTTTATATGTGTCGGTTGTAGCAAAAAGCAGAGAGATAAAAGATACGATGTTTATATGGTCCGACAACGATTATATGGTCCATGTCGACTATAAATCTGAAACATGTAAATTACAAGGTTCTCATAAGCAACGGGATTTATTAAAGAACACAGAAAGTATCATTTCTACCAATAAGTTAGCAAATTTTCTTTATTGGCTTTTAAGCTTAACAAAATGAACAGCTGAATATCCAGAGGTCACAAAACAAACCAAACACCTTTTTTTTTAAATATAAGACTGTATATTTGACTTTTCTGCAAGAATTGTTCCTTCAGGTTTAAAATATATATTCATTTCGTCAACGCTTCATTGAAAAACTTTCTAAATATTTAAATTTAAAGTCTAATAACTGTGTTGGAGCTGTAGCGCATTAGACTATAATAAAAAAAACGAGTGTTAATAAATGTTTTCAAAAATGGCGGAGGTGCCAATGGTAAATTTTATTAAAACTGGCGGAAGCGCATATGTAAAATCTTTTAACTCTCCGTGCTCACACTGGCGTGTGATATATGCACTTCCGATCTTACAACTTCTTTTTTGAACCCGAACTACGATCTCCTCAAATAACTGAGGTAATGGTTGTGTAATAAAATCAGGGACACCCGGTATAAGACGCTACCCGGTTATTCCGGAGTTAGCAACAAGCCCACTCCAATAAAACATCGGCCTCACTCCTCTTCGCGCCAATTAAACAGTTATCTACCTTACTTTCCCCGTTATTACTTTACTTTCTGGCCTCACTACTCCGAACGATCCGCCATAAATTTAAAACAACGTAACTACCATAAAAGTCTAATATCCGAACTCCACTCCGCTCTCGCGTAACCTCGGGAACCTACAAGGTACTCGTCGGAGTCGATGTTGCACGTATATATAAATCATCGATGTTCCTGCACCTGAGAAGTTCAGTAAACTTTCACAGGTATATTAGGCAAGAGAAAACTAATGGATTAATCTAAATAGACCCGGTGCATCCGGTTGGAGAGGGACGGCGAACCATTTCCTTTCGTGCATTTAAAATGGCGAGGTGAAATGCCCAGATGCGAGATTTATTGTTGCTTGTTGCTATCGTTTCGTGCTCTCAGTTAAATGAGATGACATTTTGCCATTGTAAAATATAGTAGACCTACGACTTATCATTAAAGACCGGATGTCGTTCGTACATGACGTAATTATCAGGGGCGCACTTAGGACGCTAACGTTAATGTGTGTGAAAGTCAAGTAAATATCTACGTTTATTGTCAAATACAGATAATATAACGTCTTACCTTGTACTGGTTATAGGTATAATATCCAATATGATCCGTATTAAGTTGTGTAGTTTAAAAAACACTGTAATGAAACACTAATATTCACTTGTAGCACTAAAATAACACTGAATAACCAGCAACTGTTGTAAATGTTCAGTGGTTAAGTTGTGACGTCTATCGTTTAAAATCCATTTCAGTTTCGAAAATGTACGTTCAACGTCCACAGAGGTCACTGGGGCATATTTAAAATATGTATAATTTTTTACAGATGGCACATTTAGGGTGAGTTCATCACAATCTACTTCTTTACCTTCAAATAAATCTACTATACGGCACACAGTTAGAAATCCCGGATTGTTCTGCAAAACGGTATTAAATTTGTTCTGCACACGTTCAGCAGTAGGTACAGGTACCCGGAAAATAAACTGTCGCAAGTCGAAAACGTTATTTACGGCATTAATTATTGAATAGCCTGTTGCTGTCACAGGTTCTTCAAGGCGACGAATAACTGAAGGTATCTGTGAATAATGAAAATGTCTACTCGCTAAATCTTCGTAAAGACTAGGATTATTAAATTCTCGTTGAGCATTTAAAATAGAATTTGCTTCACTTGCGTCTAGTTGCTGTATAACACTTTTTATGCCATCAAAGTGAACGTAGTAATATGATGCTGCTTCTAACCACGTACCCCAACGTGTCAAAATAGGTTCTGGAGGTAGTGGTACATCTGGAAGAATTTCTCTGAATAATTCTATTCGGACTGGTGCTTTCAAAAATATTTTCTTTACATTCGCTATCAACTTGTCGACATTAGGATAGCACTCCCTAATTGTTTCAGCGACTCGGTGAAGGCCATGAGCGAGACATGTCACATGCACCGCGTTATAGTAAGTCTCTCGAAACTGCTTTCCAGCCCTTTTCATATATGCGGCCGCATCCGTTACTAATAGCAGCACGCGACCTTTGTGCATTGCATAGTTCTCACCCCACAACACTTTGAGACTATGATCTATTAATTCACACACAGTGTCCGCGTTCACTCGTGTCATAACTTCTGAAGACAATAGACGTGCTGGCATTGGTGTAGTCTCATCCATCCCTCCCACTAACACATTTCCAATATTCCGACCACATGAGTCGGTAGTCTCGTCAACACTAATCCAGATATATTTATCTTTTATCTCAGAAATAATTTTTGCTTTCACGTCCTCGTACATTGTCGGCACGTAGTTTTTTTTCAATGTGGATTCTGCAGGTACAGTAACATTATCGTACTTTCCATTAACGCAGTTTTGCAAAAATTGTCTAAACTCTGCATTCTCTAGTTTATGCAAAGGAATATTACACCCCACCATCACTTTTAGCAAGTCGCCGTTAAATTGTTTTTGCCGTTCACGGTTTGTCTTACTATTAGTCACACGAGCTTTGTGATTCTCCGAGCGCATATGTTCCACAATACGTGTTTTAACATTCCACGATATGACGCTTGTACACATTTTACACTTTAATTCTGTCCCGTCAAATTCTAAATCTGGATAATCTTTTATCCACTTCTCCACCGTAGATCGATTAGGAGGCCGACGAGACATATTCACGATCCGAAAAAGACAAATCAACAAGAAATAAATCGCTAATAACGCAGTATCATTCGCGGTAAAAATCTGAGACGCGTAATGTTCGAGAGTTACCTGGATACTAAATAAATGTAACACGTGAGAATTCGCGAGAATGACCGCAGTCAGTGGTAACCTTGACACGCGCCGCTGCAATAAACAGGAATCAACAGGATGCAATTTGTCAACGCCGGCCACAAATAAGATGCAATACCTATTTGAAGCGCTGGCCGGAGTAACATTGTAAAGCGCAATTAAAAAAGTCAATAACAGTTTAGGAGAACACCAGAAATATTAAGATTTTCCATCGACGGACCTGAGTACGAACCTGAGATGTACGAACAACATCCGGTCTTTACTTATCATAGACACAGATATTAAAAAAAAATACAGTAATAAGTTGGCCAGGAAAACAATAACATTTAACAATTTCTAATAAAAACTTGAGTTGTTTTTTTTTTTATTTAATCATTTTGTGTGAAAAGATAGTCGCTCGTATTGTTATATTCATACGTATTTATAACATAGCATAATACTTAAAGCTGTGTAAAATAATTCAACTATCAGTACAAGGAAATTGTTAAATAGGTTACACTTATCACAAGTGTATGGCGAGTATTGAAAGAGAATATTTTATTTTTTCCTATCATAGTGCCTTTGTGCAAGAGTTGCTCCCACAAGATTGCCCATACGAGGGCAGAAGAAAATTCACATATTACATAATGTGGATATTATCAAAATGAATTTAGAATAACTTTTCAAGCAACAATGTACACCACCCCCATGGACACAACAGAATAATTAAGAGAAAAACTTTTAGTCTTTCTCTTAATTCTTCTACTCGAATGTGAGAACATTAAAAACAATAATATGCCGTGTGTGCGTTTTAATTTGAAAAAAAAAATATGAGTGTATTAGGAATAACGGTGGTCATTTTGAAAATGACTTAATTTCACGAAATAATTATTATTTAGTTTTTATTTATTACTAAGGCTTTGTTATTTTCCTTATTTATTTTGCTTGAGGATTTGATTTGTCTATTCATTAAATACTTTGAAAATAAATATTCGACTATGGTTTTAGTCTCAACTGAGTTATTTGCATTTTTTATAGTTAGTTTTATTATGTAAGTAACGCAAACAAGATCGGGTTTGAATCATTAATTTCGACATACTCTTATTACGTGTTTAGGCACTCAGCTATAATAACTCGCACGTTCTATGAATCAAAAATATAACGAAAATAATTTCACATTTACATATGTTGTTTTCCTTATTATTGATTGATTGATTGATTGATTGATTTATATATTTAGTGCGAACTATTTAGCCCGGATTAAAATTCCTCTATGGAAAAAGAATATAACTGAAAAAAAAGTAACGTGGAATGTTTGCCATTAACGCCCTGTATGGGGTAATCAAATGTTGGTCTCATCATGTTGTTTGGGAATATTTATTGTACTTCTGTATCAAATTTGAGCCACGCCCTCTTTTGTAGGGCTGCAGTACTATTAAGAATGACCTTGGAGCGAAATACGTGTCGGTTAATTTTGGATGTAGTATCTGCCATTAATTTTTTGTCCCACATTTTTTAATCACCCTGTATACTATAAGTTTAAGGCCTACTATACCTATGTAGTTTGATGGTAGAGAAAGCTTTCAAACAAGACAAATAATCCATATTGAATATATGAAGGAAATATCAGGGATTATTTAAAAGCAACTTACCCCAATATATTTTAGAGATTTTTAGGTTGTGTTTTAAAAAACAAATTTCAACTCCAAACTCTATAAGCCCGCGTTCTCACATAATCACGAGTTACTCTTGATTTTATCGATACGCCGTACGGGATGCGGATACACGGAATGAAAGAGTTGACGAGTCGATAGAGAACCGCGCGTTATCATCTGGCTTTCATGTTTGTATTCATTGAAAGTTCGACGCCAACCACCTACAGGTTTTTAGATTTGATGGCATCTCCTCAGTGAGGTGCGGCCCCGCCAGGTTTTCCATTTTGTTAATTAACAGTTCTCCCAATGACTATTGCATTTTCGCACTACCTTTACCGATCACGAACGTACGAGGATATCTTTCCAACTTCAGTATTCAGCAGTTTGAAAGTTTCAGCACTTCCACTTTCAAGTATTCAGCAGTTTGAAAGTCAACGTATTAATTTGCAATATTGAAAGTACCTGCTAAAGAATCCTTCTGGTTTAGATAGACGTGACTTGGTATTTTTCTTTTAATTTTGTTTTAATTTAAAATACATATATTAGTGGAACTTCTGACTATTTTCTGGTCAAAAGTCCGCTCTTTCGTTATCTTCGTGACCATGACGTCCTTTTATCCATACAGTGTTTAACTACATAAGAGTGTAATTCTACAGTTTCCAGGACTTTCAGTGCTGTTCAGTTACTTCTGAAAAACGATTGCTGAGCTCCTCAGATTTATGCTGATTTTTTACCCTGGGTCTCTGTTAGTTGTAGCAGTTCAGTTCTCGACCCATCTGCATATCAGATGGTTTAGTTATGCTGGTCTATTGGCTTTCTCTCCCTCTTACGGTCACCGGATAAGGTTTGTGGAAGACTGCGACTTGACCTATTCTATCTGACCGCATGCTTAATAAGCGGTTTTGTATAAGTTCTTGAAAAATCTCAGTGTGGAATCCCTTTCTTGTGATTACCCTATATTTGGAAATTTCCAACTTGTATGCTGATGCCAGTGTTTCCAATTCTAACACAATGTGTATTGGCGGAAGATACAGCATTGCTTCCATATACGCAGTACTCGTCGTTTGCATCACCCCCTTATTCTTTTTAACAATCAAGTCTTTGCAGCTTGAATATTTTTTGACTCCCTTCTTATTGGCAGTCCTTACCAAGGACTTCACTATTTTTGAGTAAGTCCAAAGTGTCATTTTAATACCCACGTTTTACCAGTCTTTCCAAGTTAGCTTTAAAATTCCTTTCTTTAGTTACCTTTAAAATTCAATTCATTGCAGCTTGAATAATTTTTTCTGACTCCCTTCTTGTTGGCAGTCCTTACCAAGGACTGCCAACTTACACAACAAGGACTTACTTCACCATTTTGGAGTAAGTCCAAAGTGGCATTACTAGCTTTAATCTTAATCCCCACATTTTACCAATCTTTCCAAGTTAGCTTCAAAGTTCCCTTTAGTATTTAAGGCTAGTCCTAAATACTTTCAGTTTAGTTTTCCGCAAATGAAGTCCCTTCAATTGAGGGTTAACATAAGACTGAATTTGCATGGAATTCAGCTAAATTAGTTCAACTCAGAACACATGACTAAAGACAGGATCATTTTTGTGCATACGAATTTCAAAACATTTTTTTGCACATAAAAAGAGGTGTAAAGTTTATCACCCTTGGCGAATATCGCGCTTTCCAGTTCTTTTCGGCTGAACAATTCCAGTACATGGCTTCGCGTTAACGTGAACAATACCGATAACATGTTTGACCCACTATAGGAGTCGGAACACCTGCTGTTTTTAGAAGCAGGTCCGGCTCGGAATCGTTTCCGCATTTCATATAACTTCATAGAATCTCAATATATGCAAAGACATTTAACAGATAAGGCCCTAACATGTATCGTGTGTCGTATTGCGTGGTGAATTCATTAGAGCCCACACTTGAAACTATGAACTATTCGCGTCATACGTTACACAAGGTTACATCAGACCACTGGGACCTTTTATGTTTATAAATACTCTACATATCTACTAGGTTATAGATCAAAAACCTCGAGTACAGACATATAAATATTTTAGTTATCTATCTAATTTTACGTGTATTGAATTTTACATCTTCTAGTATTTCTGTGTGTTTACCTATAGATTTGAACTTTTAATAAGAGTTTGTCGTTTTCAGACAACTATCTTGCACAGTAATGCAAACAGTGCGGTTCATTGTCGCATGAGTAAATTTTAGTCCTCATATCGGCGAATTGCATCCATCTTTTACACGCTGAATGTAATGTGTGTTAATGGTCTAAATCATTTAAAAACTGAGATGACGTAAACTTCTGGTGATTGTATTATCTTTTTACTATGCTAAGTATACTTTATTTTGCATTTTAGTTAATTTTTGAAATGTTTTCAACTTTAAATAACCTATAATTGTTATAACACGGAAAGCATAATTCAGTTAGGAATAATTTTAAACATAAGATAGAATACAGACGAAATCCGCTAAACTATGTTTTGCGAAATACTGTCAGGTCTTTTGCAATTCGCACTTATGAGGACTAGGTTTAAGTACCTCTTAAAAAGTATATTACTATTTGCATATTAAAGTGCATTTAACTAAAACAAAACATTTGACAAATTCGGGTGAGCCTGCTGCGAGTACAGTAACGAGTATACACGGTGTAAGTAATGTTAATCACTTCTTGGGCAAAGTCGTAGAGCCGGTACTTTTACTCCAGGTTAAGACCGATTAATTAACTAGGCGAAAAGATTGTGAAATGGTATATGCCTTACCTGGGACTAAAAGATACCGGGCCTGTACTCGGGCCCTACTATCAATCTCCTCTGCACAACACTGATTGGTTCTCTAAGCCCACCCTGTCCTGTTAGTTCTGCACAAAACAGATCCTGTCTCTACACATGACATTATAAACAATTAAGAACCTCAAAAAATTCGTGAACTCTTGAGTTTGCGTAATAACACTAACTGCCGGCATTTATTTCACTACGTAGGAAATAGTGCAGAGGTAATAAACAGTGACCGCAGGTAATCCAATCTAGTCCTGCGTCTTTTACGGTCGGCCGGGGGACGTTTTTGGATGTTCCGACTTGGCGTCTCGCCCGCCCCCAATAAAAATATACTCCGTGACATAGATATAAAGCGGTACAAACGGGTACACGACGCCGAGCGGCGGCCGACAAAAACTCAACAAGTAGCGACAACGTACGTCAGACCTGGTGGATGCGATAAATAAAGCGGAATTATATTTGTCACATCATAAACTTCAGTTATAAAGGCCGGAATGCAGGTTGTAAGCTACGGAGCGCGGCGTGTCAGTCGCACTACGTGAAATTGAATGTCGACGGAGGCGCCGTGCATCCTTTGTACCTGCGGAATTGCACTGAAATTTTAAATTAAAAGCGGAGCAAGATAACGTAGGAGAACATGGGTAGATCTTGAGAAATGACATTCTTTTTACGGCTAATATGTGTGTTTATTGGCAATAGGGATGCTCAAGCTAAATGTACGTATTTGTAAGACAATGTAATGTAAAAAAAATACTACAAATTCTTGTTAAAGGTGGAAATTAATTGTTCTACCGTAGAAGGGGCAATACGGATGTTTCAAAAAGAAAATAAGGAGCAGTCTGACCATGTGTAAACATGTTCGCAAATACACTACTGGAAAAAATTAAACGGTCAAAAAAAATTTTAGGGATTTTTCAGAATGCTGTATCTCAGTGAAAAATGGTCTTATCGAGGTCTAAAAAAAGCATTTTGAAGCTTCAAGTTTCTAGTTTTGAGATATTTCGGCAAAAAATTTTTAGAGTTACATGTTTGGCGCAATTTTAGAAAGTAGTGTGAGAAAAAAATTTTGCTTCTTTTTTCAAGTCCATGAGCTTGAAAAAAATTTTTTTTAGCCATGTTATGGACCGGATAGCCTGTTTATTCAGCTTCAACGTGTTTTTTTTTTAATCTCGATACGACCATTTGTTGCTGAGATATCGAACTTTATATCAAAAAGGACCCTTTTGTCATTGATCGACGATATCTCAGCAACCAACGGTAGCACAGAAAATCTAAGGGCAATTATGAAAACTCGAATAAACGTCCTACAAGGTTCTGCTGCGATTTTTAAGGAGAAACTCACTAAAAGAAAAAATCACTAAAAATTCGTAATTTTTTTTTTGACCCTTTAATTTTTTCCATTAGTGTAGATAGTAGATAAAACGATCAAAATGTACATAGACAGTAGAGTTGCTGCTAGCTCTACAGAATCTCCAGCTACAACCCTACAGAACTACACAATAACGATAGGGGGAGTAAAGAAATGTCACCAAGCACTTGCAGATACAGCTGTCGTCACTAATAACCTTTCTTGTTGGGTAAAAGGTCATGCTCAATGCTGAGGCAACAAGGAAGCTGACAGTTTATCAAGGAAAGCATCCAGCCCGAGTTTTTCGGCCCGATCCCTTCTAGCCCGCTACCTATCACAACAACTAACTCAAAAAATTGAACAACACACCCGTAATAATATTTAATAATAATATTTAATGAACTATAGGACGAAATATGCCGCTGCCAACTTGATATAGACTTTTTAAAGTACCCGTCCAAAGAGGCGGCGACGATATATTATCTGGCGATGATCAGGAAGATTCTTCGTTTTGGAACAGGCGTTCTCACTACAAATTATCAGCTGAGAAAACACCACGACAACTTGAAGCCAAATGAAACACTCATTGGTAGGGGCTTTCAGCAAGAAGAGATCATGCGAGATGTACTATGCGACTGCTGTGCTGTCTCATCGACAAGGAAATCCATACTGGGTGAACTTTGGCCTTCCTTGGTCAACATAAGGGAAGACCTCCTAAGCAACGTCGCCACCTTTTTTAAAACATTAGAATGACTGGTAGTTTATTGATGGATTGAATTCCAAAGTGAAGAAACACTTCAGGTTCTCTTTTCATCTCCAAACGGATATCTAACATTTTTTCAAGAACTTCTTGTGCGTTGGAGGTCCAATTTGAAAACGATTTCTATTTAACAACATTGAGTATAATGTGTATACTTCCTGTAAATGTTTGGTGTTGTGTCATTATATTCAATCATGGATGAACTATCATGGATAAAAACAATAAAAACACTGCAAATCGGGGAGATATGTATGTGTACAATAACGTGGAATTAGTCACACATTTTATTAGAGTGTGTTGCGTAGCAGAATGGGTTAAATGAAAGTGCTAATATACAATTAAATTAAAACCTATAAAAATTAGGACTTATTTTTTATGTGATGGTTGAATTTTAGTTTTTAGAACCTGGCTTTAAGTTAACTATTATTTCTTTTCACAAAGACTTGCAAACTACTAACTATTTCTTGTAGTTTTAAAAAATGAGATGATACTTCGAGTAATTTTTTAGCAAGTTTTAGTCTGTCTATCGTTAAAATGGATGCATAAGGTGTAAGGTACTGTAATGCCGGTTATTTTTCTGTTTCACCCTGTACAAATGACGTAATTTGCTAAACGAAACCTGCCCTTTGGAGGAAGCGAAAGAGGACGTCTCGTGAAGAGCCTAGCAACTCGTTACGGTGTTTAACAGAAGACTGCCGTAATTAAATTGAATTTTATGTGCTCTATGATAACAGAATCAGTGTCCGCGTAATATAAATACAAACTTTTAATTAATCAAAGCCCCTTCGTGATGCAGTGCAATTAAGTAAATTAGTTTGACAGGGAAAAAGCCCGTCTGTAGCTGCCTGCTGTATTAAAGAGACAAAAAGGTTCTCTAAAAAGCGATTCTCTGTGCGACAAGTCTGAACCCAGCGTAGACGCTACAGTCTGGAGGCATCTTACGGTGCTTATGCAATTCGCTAATATAAATGATTACAAATAACTGTTTTAGTTTTACAGGTTAGTTGTTATTTGAATTGTATGTACGTTCGCTGTTTTTATTGTTTTTTTTTCTTAGACAAATGTCTAGAACATATGTATGAAATATCGTTAAACAATGCTTTTGGAAAAAGTTCAGAAAGTAAAATGATTTCCTATTATTTGCTATACAGTGAATTTTACAGTAGACCAAGCTTTTCCCGAAGATTGTTCACAACGAACGTAGTACGAGGTAGAACGACAATACCCACAAATAAAAACAACAACGGACTGCATTTCTCGAAGTGTTCACGGCCTCAATAACTCAAATAAATGAGCACAGTTCCTGGTTTTGTATACTGCGGCCAAAGGCAAAGCTACTGTTGGTGCATTATAGTTACTCTTATGTTTCTATAATTGGCAATGAAGTGCAGAAACAAAATTGAAGGAAAAAAATATACAATACCAAATTTTCCAAATACACTTTTTGGCAAAATCATTTCTTTTGCTGAACAGTATGTTACAGTGAATAACATCAAATATCATAACATGAAATATCATGAATTTTTTTAGGCAAAAAAAACCGTTGCCATTCACTTTATGCTTCTCTTTATTTCCAGTGAATACGTCTCTGGCATGAATTAAAAAAATATACACATAATTTCGCCCGAGCTATGCTCTCCTTCGTAATTCTTCCCTGCGCTTTTAATTTAAAATTTTAGGGTGTCCTTACAAAGGATATATTGCTTTCCTGGTGACATTTAATTTCGTGTAATATACTTTAAGGGTATTAATTCAGTTTATGCGCTAATATAAACGGCGTGACGAATATTACTGAACCTTTGCTATTGTTCTAGCCGACTTAGATGATAAAAACTTAATAAAACATTGAGAATATGTCGGTATGTAATAATATTTAAATTTAAAAGTGGTTAACTTAATTTAATGGGCTCTATTTCCACAGTGCCTTATTCTCAGCACTGATTTTTGAAAGTACCAGCAACTACAGCTCTGAAATTCGATTCTACTTTTTTAAGGAGTAACACCACTGACTGTGTTCGGATTTGTTGCTTTTGTACTGCTTTAACCTTTCAAAATAAAAAGTGGCCCTATTACCAACAGAGTAAAAGGTCTTTCGGGTTCCTCAGAAGTCCACCAGGGTGCGCAAATATCGTAATACACATGTATGTGTAAATTATTTTAAACTTTAAACATCATTATCTCAAAATGACTTTTTTCGAACCGGGCGGACACATCATTGCTCAAAGACCGTTCCATCGATTTGAAATTTTAACAGCAGCTTATCAATTATATTCTCCATAAAAGTACGTAGCCGTTTTTTGATAGAATGTTTTTTTTTTGTATACAATTTACTGCAGAATTTTTTATGGCAACGTTTTTTTTGTTAGTGCACAGTTTCTACAAAAATCAATTTTTAAAAAAAATCCCTATGTACTTCTCTAGCCAATAATATGTAAATTAAGAAAGTTTTTGGTTTTTTGTTCCAGGTCTAAAACTTTTCGAGAAATTTGTCCGCCGTGGAAGGCTTTTTGATAAAGGTGTTTTTAAAGATACGCTGTATCTCCGCCATTTTGTATGAAAATAGCAATAGAAAAACATTTTTTTTATATTTCAATACATGTTTAATTAACCCTTCAAAAAGAAATCCTATTCCTTTTCCCATTCTCCCACAAGTATCTAAGAATATCTGAGTCGTTGTTGGAAATTGTTGAGGAGTTGATTGGCAGTAGCACCTGTCGTTTAAAGAAAACAATATAGACATTTATTTGCTGCACTTTGCATATGCATTTGTTGCATATATGCCTCCAAATTTTTTATTACTAGTCATCTGTTGACAAACAGTTGACACATGGAACTTCCAATATCAGAATTGATGCCAAAAGTTTTTCTTTTATGTGTAATTTAAGTCCACAGATATTCATGATGCTGTTACACCTTGATATCACGCGTTCTATTCAGATTTAGCATCGATAGCGTTACATCCTCGTTGTTATAATCACGAACTGGAAACTGCACCGTTATAACGAGGATAACAAGCACCCTGCCTCCTAGCGAGATATTGTAACCTCTAGGACTATTCGCACCTTGCTGCAAACTACTCCTACGCTGTCGTCTTTGTAAACAGTGCAACCTGCGGGCTGTATACATCCAACAGCTGCTGTTCGTGACATAAATATAAGATTGGGCATTGGGGATAAGATTAACAAAGAATATTACAGACAGTAGTAAAAAAAATTTGCCATAATGAGGTCAGAGTGAGTTGAGAGATTAGTGGTTCTAATCCGGATGAGTTTGGTAACATTTATGGTAGTTACTATTTATCGAAAATTAAATGCACCGATGAACTTTTCATATAGTTCTATTGTTTGAACCGAATTGGTTGAAACAATAGAAAAATTATTTAAAATATATTCAAAATATGATTTACTGATGAATTAACCATACCATGAAAATATCAATAACTATTTAATAGTAATGAAACAGAAAAATGTTCAGTGCAAATTTGAACCAAATTATGAAGTACCAGTAGAAGTAAGAATTTTTTTTGCTTTGGAAAATTGGGTAAAAAGTAGAAAATTCTAGACGAATTCAAAACTTTGAAATATGATTCAACGACGCTATCGTTATACGTTGTCATACGACGCTATACGTGAATAAGCAAAAGAGATGATAATGGATACATATAACATTATTAAATTTTCTAAAAACCCATTTCTATAATATTCCTACGCCTTGTTGAACAAATGACTGTTTTTTCCCATTATTTGAGAATCGATATAGTGATTTTTAGTTAAGTGACTTGTGGAAAAGTTTTATGATATGTATATCATGTTTAAATCCAGAATAATATGGTAATAATACGTATTACTTATATGTATATGAGTAGTTCCATTACTTTTCGAACATCTTCTCGGGAGGGGTCAATCGATTTTGCTGAAAGTGATCGTGAAAGTGATGATGAAAATCGATTGAAAAATCAATATGGCACTTATCAATTTTATTTATTTTTTTTATAAATACTTATTATCTAAATATTTATAAAGTCGTAAAATGAAAATAATTGGAAGAAATTAGTTTATTTTTTACTACTTCTGATGAACTTGGCTTATTTACAGTTACTAACTATAAAAACAGATATTCACCAAACGTTGAAAAATGATTGAAACTACATAATTCACTACTATCCCCATCTGTCAGTCAGTATAGTTAATAAAACTCATTAAAAAGTATATACTTTACCCATAAGTTGCAAGTCTATATTATTCATGGTTATCGGCAAGAAGATTAGAACAAGGAGACCGAGCTCGCGTGTTTAGGGCGGCACAAAATACGTCGAAAGATAAACTTAATATGGCGGCAGACTATTACCTGCGCAAAGCTGTCAAAATAAAAAGGTCTGTTTCAAAAAAAAAAAAAAAAAATGCCAACCGGGATTTTTCAACGGGAATGCGTACCTCTCAATACGTGCGACTATTGTACCTAAATTCCAACAGCTGAAAATTAATGCGTCTATGTTTAATTAACAAGTCAAGTTAGGAAAAATGAGTTTTTTATTTATTTAAATTTATACTTGGATTTTACAAATATACGTCCGTGGATGAAGTTGTAGCAAGGGCGTAGCCAGTATTTATCTTTGTGTGGAGGCAACGGCAACCGCAATCCCCCGAGTATTTTGGTTTTTACTTTACTTGACGACCCTTTTTTGGGGGGGGGGGGCGATCGCCCCCATCGCTCCCCCTGGCTACGCCCTTGAGTTGTAGGTATTAAAAATATGTACAAAATGAGCCCAACCGCATGAAAATCGAATAATTAGTTTTTTAATGAAATGCAAAAAACTGCTAAAAACGCTATTTTTAAATATTTTTTAACATTAACAATAATGAACGTAGACGTAGAACTTTGATAAAACAGAGGTTTTGCCGTGTACAATAAGTGTTTTTTTTTTTTTGTTGAAACGTTTCCTTGCATAATTGTTGCGAAAAAGCATTAGTTTATAAAAAAAAGGCACTTTGTTGAACATTAATTTCTACAGCTAAGGGATGTCGTAGCGTAACGGGGTTGGGCTCATTTACTTCCTAAAGAGTTATACTTTTCAATCTCTCAATTATAGTATATAGATTTTTGCAACGTGGTCGTCGCAAAATACAAATAACAATAATTGGGCAAAAATATGTGCGAAAGACAGGAAAGTGAAAAGAGGCGTATTTTATGGACTGAAATGTTTTTTTTTTTTGCAAATTGCAAAACTAATGCGATATTCCAATTTATCTCGTCGAGCTACCCCAAATCGATTGGTTATAACTTTTTGCACGTCCATAAGAAGCCGAGATATCAAAGATTTTGCGAGCGCGCGCGGTTTTGAACGTCCGAGTTCAGTTTCAGTGGGGATGAGTGCCAGCGGGCGCCCGGAAAACGAATCTCAAATTTGAAAATGTCATCTGGAATTTTTTTTTTTGGTTATCTACATTATAAGGACATAATTTCAAATATTTCTCTCAAAATAGAGCAAATTGAACAATAAAAATCGAATTATCCGCTTCACAATAAAATTTAATAAAACAGTATTTTTGTTAATTTTGCCAATATTCAGAAGGCTGTAGAAAATCACAAAAGTTCGGGCCAAGAAAATCTCCGTGAGGGGTTGTTCTAGGTATCAAGCACTCCACCCAGTTAAATTTTTGTGAGATTTGGAGTTGATAGAAATGAGTACTGGAAGGTTAAACTTGTGATTTTTCAAAACTTTGACGCGGAATATTAGCGATTTGAAAATGGTCATTTTACGGAAATTTTCATTGTCCTTAACTGTGCTATAAAACAAGGTCAAATGGTCTAGAGGTCTAAGATATCTTTTTTTTTACATACTAGTGAATGTACTAAACAAGACCTGACACGAATCATTCGGGCTTGAAACATTGGAGAACTGAATTTTTAAAAGTAGGCTAAAAATGGTGATTTTTGGATCTTTAAACGCCTCGTTCTCCTGACCTATGAAAGTTAGAAGGCTGAAATTTGGTATGTGGGGATACTATATAAAATACTTCGAGAATCCCAAGGCTTCGAGACAGAGAGAGAGAGAGAGCTTTCAGCAAAATCGATTGATCCCTCCCGAGAAAATGTTCGAAAAGTAATGGAACTACTCATATGCATGCGCCTGTTTTATAGTTAACTAGAAAAATGCACTAGTGATGTAACACATAAGTAAATATAAATAGTGAGACGTTCTAGAGTGTTGTTGGAATTTGTAAGATCTGAAGAGTGCGATAAAACCAGCATAAAATTGGTATGTATTAACTTTTATGTTTACTACTACTAAAGTTTTAGTAGTCCTTTATGTGCGACTTCAGAATCCATCAAACTATACTGCCCCTATAATTTCAGTCCATTATATATCTATAACCTTGTAATATAGACGACGAAATACACGCTTTCTGTTATAACATTTACAGCAATAAAAATATTCTTTGGAGACAAAACTTAGCCCTTTTTATTATTGCTATTACAATCATTTATAACTATTATTTTTTACGCAGTAGTGCAAAAGACTACACTACTTTACACGCTAAGACTTTTACGAACTCTGAATCGTGCATAAAGGTAATACTTTAAGAACTGCTGTAGATAAAATATTTAATAGCATTTGTGACTATTAATTCGTTAGATTCCCTGACACTTCTCACTTTCTGACTTTTAAGTGGCCTGTTTCTGAGAAGTCGACATTGTTTGCTGAACGTAATATGTTAGAAGGTATTGTTTCAATTATTCATATATCGCCCGTTTTTTGTTTACATTTTCCTTACAGAAATAACAGATAATTCTGCCCCCGAATTTTAGTTAGTTCTACTACTCAATGCAGTTACTGAAAAAAAAAACATTATCAAAAACCGTTACAATACGTTACTAATATTAGATAAGGTTTTGATGCACTGAATATTTAAACCACAAAAACTTGCGAACAAATGAACACCTGAGGGCAAACACTGTTTCTCGCCGCTTTGTTCCACTATAATCGTAGACCTCTGATTGCTACGTCATACAACATTACGTCAGAGCACACAGGCCTTCTTTCTCGATGGTAACGCACCTGATGACGGCGAGCAGTTCGAGCAGAATGTATCGACATTTCCCGCGTAATCCGCTTTTGTGTAGAGAGCCCGCCTGTCGGTCCTGCCCGGTCTATTTGTTTTGAATTTTACATATATTTAACGGAGCAGCAGTTCGTTTGTTGATTTTCGGGCGAGCGCGGAAAGGCCCTTTTGTGTGTATTGTCAGCGGAGAGAGAGAGGGTCCGTTCATTATTTGTTTCCGAATGTAAATACAGCATGGAAGCCCGTCATTGTCGGATGTATTGGTGATTTCGCTATCAATAAAGGTAAAACGGCGAAATAGAAAAGAGAAATTTACTCCACTTGGGTCAATAAAATAATTATGATCTTGAAGGGGTTACTGTTTATGTAGGTATCGTAAGATCAAAAGAACGTCCTAAAGAAAAAAGAAGTATGCCGTAGAATCGATCCCTCATGTCTTGAATTATTATTCTTTCAGAATTTCCACACATAGTCACGTACTTCACACATAGTCAGTTTCACCAAGTTTTGACTAGATACATGGATGCACGGTCCATCGTGTTTTAAAACCGGTCAAAGCACCAGATAACAGAGGAAGGCCACGAAAAACAACGGCTGCATTTTACCGGCTATTGGTGAGGAAGTGTAAAACCGAGCCATTTGCTGGTTCAACCATGCTAAAACAAATGACAAATGCGCCAATTAGTGCAAGAACGATTAGGCAGAGATTACAAGATGCCAATTTGCATGGAAGATCACCGAGAAAAGTGCCACTGATTAGTAAGAAAAATATTAAAGATCGTGTGCGGTTTGCTGAGATGCATTTAAATGTGCTAGGTAAAGAAAAAGACAAACAGTGGCACAACATCCTCTGGAGTGATGACTCCAAGTTTAACTTGTTTCGATCTGATGGAGAAACACACGTGAGAAGACCTAAAAATGCCGAATGCAATCCTAAATATACCAAGAAGGCCGTAAAATTTGGAGGGGGAAACATCTTGGTTTGGGGATGCTTTTCTCGTGCTGGTGTATCCCCATATTTTGGATTAAACATATAATGACAAAACAGCTCTATAGGGACATTTTAAATAATACAATGCCACCATATGCGAGGAAAAATATGCCTGCCAGTTGGATTTTTCAGCAGGATAACGACCCAAAGCATTTATCGAAATTAGTAAAAAATTGATTTGAAGACAATCAGGTGACCGTTATGTTTTGGCCAGCACAGTCACCTGATTTAAACCCTATTGAAAATTTGTGGGCGGAAGTTGAGAAAGCTTGGAAGAATATTCCAAAAACAACGTGCGAACGATTGGTGGATTCCATGAACCGAAGATGTCAACAAGTGTTAAGAACAAATAAGGGAAATGCCACCAAATATTGACTAGATAAGATTGTTTTGGTATAAATAAAGTTGTTTTTGTTTTTTTATCATGTTCTTATTTTTTCTGCCAGGCACTTTTTACAAACACCTATGAATTTTTTCGTTCTGAAATATAAAAAGCATAGTAGATCTATTTTCAGTAAATCATAATAGTCATTGTATCAATTTGTAGTTGACTTACTGAAACAGTTCACCCATTTCCTTGTAACATCTAAAAAATCGACATTACATCGTCGTTCTTATTATTTCTGCCACCACTGCATGTGGGCAGACAAACAAGTGTGAATAAAAAGGAAGACAGAAGAAAACCTAAAGTTCACACTGCAAAAAAGCTGAAGAAGTAAGGCAAATTGTTAATGAATATCACCAAACCCCTGTTCAATGTTTCAGCCAGCAAGTAAATGTATCATACGGAAACTGAAATGCAGTCTTGAAATGCGACCTGCGTATGCACTCTCATCGTCTAAGCTCTGTCCAAGAATTGTTACCAAATGACTAGCCGCAGCGAATGCAATTTTCAGATTGGTTTGTGGCTAATTTTTATACATTGCTTTGGTTATTTGTTATAAATAAAGCCGGCAGATCCGGGCGGCGGACCATAACCATAATCGTCATACTACTTTCTACTTGTATGTGCAAAAACAAAATTCATGAAAACATTAAACTGTTGCAATTTAGAAAGAGATGTGTTAAACGTATCCTGTTATTTACGTTGAGATATGGCCCGTTGAGATGGCCTGCCTCCCGGATCTGCCGGCTTTAGTTATAAACATGTAAAATTGTATCCATTTGATTAAAAGCAAGTTTATTTTTGTTATTTTTTGTTTTGTTTGTTTAGGTTTCCCGTGTTTTTGCCATGTTTTGGTCGGTTAGGTTAGGTTAGGTTGATTCTATTTACATGCACAATTCATGCCTTAGATGTACTCTTTAAGGGACTTACTTATTCATATATTGCAGGACACATAGACATACATATATTGCGGTAATATCCTTTATAAGTACAGGAGGTTAGATTTTAATAAAAGTAAAAAAGTTTTGAAACAAAAATATAATAGGGAATGGAGACTGTTATACAGTGATTATATTTTGATATTTATATGATTGATAAGTGTTTATAGAAATTCCATGTATTGTGTTAATCAAAGTCACAGATATATCTGCTATATATTTTTCACTTATTCACCTATTCAAACAATTGCTGAAATTCACAGAAACACCCCACCTGAATAAGGGACGTAAATTTAACAAGCCATATACTCTTAATTTTTTATTTGCATGTTTATTTGCATGTGATTTACAAACTACTGAAAGTGCTGTCAAATAGTACGAAAAAAATTGCTTGGTATGACAGTTTTTAATTAACAATATAATGTTATAACTAACTATTATAATATTTGATTAAATATAATGCATATATTAATGATTAAGGTAAACAGAATAGACTAGAATTAATAAAAAAAGTATTTTTGAATCATGATATAATACAATTAGATCTAACCCCAGATATTTTGTTCAGTTCAATGCAATGTAGAAGCTTTTTTATTTAATGCTGATTGGACGAGCTAGTTCTTTAGATCTAAATGCAAGAATAAGTGTGTATTCATGGACATTACTGTAAGCAAAAGAATGGACCAACTGATGATTAATTTAATTTAACTTTAACTTTCAGAAATATTTTTCATAACTATCGTCATGTCGTATTGCAAAGGGATACTAGTATTTGACTAAAGCTGAATTTACACGTGTCAAGTAGCTAAAGCAAGTTACTAAATCAAGTAACTAATTTAGTTACTTGTATGGTGTAAACAACTTGATTTAGTACTTGCGCAAGTACCTAATTTAGTAAACTGCTTAGTCAACTAAATAGAAACAATTTCTATGGACTTATAATAAATGGATAAGACCTAATATTATCATCGAAGTACAGTGTGCCGTTTTTTGTCAGATAACTGAATAGAAACAATTTCTATGGACTTGAGAAAGTTAGCTCTCCCGCCCCTGCATTTCAGCAACTAAAACGCCGACTAATCGAGTGTAGACAGGTCAGTTAGTCAGGTTCATTAGTACAGAGTACGGAGATTATTATTTGTGCCGTATTTTAAAAATATCTCTTTGGAGTGAAGAGTTTACATTAAAGTTTGTAGAAGAATATCGTGAAAGGCAATGCCTATGGGATACAAGGGCTGCTATTTATAAAAATAAACATGCTCTTTCTATATAAACAAGCAATTTCTATATTCTGGTACGTCTTCTTCTGCTAATTCTGTTAACAAAGTAGATGAAGCATCATATATTTCTCTCCGACTTAGCCATTTTCGTACCCAACAACGCTTATTCTTGTTTCTGTTCATTCTGCTGCAATTATTTATGATAATTCACCACGTATATTCAATACACAATTCCGCATTGCTACTCGCATAACAACTTTTCCAGCCATGTTTAAAATCAGCACTAATCAACAACTAACCAAGAATACGCATTATACAATGTAGACGCTCACTAAACAAACGGACTTAAATTTTAGCTACTTGATTTAGTAACTTGCTTTAGCTACTTGTCACGTGTAAATTTAGCTTAACGTCTGTCCGTTCGAAGCGCTACCTGGTGTGGACGATGATTATCACGTAATCGGTCGCATTTTTTCCCATTGAGGTGGTGCATATGTATGTATATCAGTGGCGGTGCGTGATATTTCAGTTAGCCATATCTTGAAAACGACGCATGGGACCCACTTCACTTTTAGGTGATGACTATACACCTCTTACAGAAAGGATTTATAGTGAAAAAACCGTCAGCAAAGTTTGCGAAAAAATTTTCAAAAACACTGGAGCACTCCCTGGGTTTTCAGTAACGCTCTGTGGGATATTTGCAGTATATTTTTTTTTCATAATCTAGAAACAAATATAAGGAGACGATTTTCGATTTGTTGCAAAATATTTTTTTTTTTTCAAAAAGTTATGGCCATTTTAATTTTAATTTTATAGGAACATTTTGTTTCCCAAAATTAAAATGGCCATAACTTTTTGAAACAAAAATATTTTGTAACAAATCGAAAAAAGTCTCCTTATATTTGTTTCTAGATTATGAAAAAAAATATACTGCAAATATTCCACAGAGCGTTACTGAGAACCCAGGAGTGCTCCAGTGTTTTTGAAAATTTTTTCGCAAACTTTGCTGACGATTTTTTCCACTATAAATCCTTTCTGTAAGAGGTGTATAGTCATCACCTAAAAAGTGAAGTGGGTCCCATGCGTCGTTTTCAAGATAGGCTAACTGAAATATCACGCACCGCCACTGATGTATATTACATATATAATAAATGGATAAGACCTAATATTATCATCGAAGTACAGTGTGCCGTCTTTTGTCAGAAAAATGTCAAATTGCACTGTTTTCAATGTAATTGTTTTTTTGAGGTTATAATAAGTAATTTTGACCACGTATACCCAAATTTATTAAAAAATTGTCACTTATCAAAGCATATAGTTTACATCCGATGAACATAATATGCATGATTACTTTAAGAGGGGCTCAAAGTTAAAACCACGTATGTCCGAACTCTGCTCATCAGTATTTTGATGTTTTGCTGAAAACGAGTCCCCGTCGCTTCGCCGAACTCGACACGTATGAACCCAACCGAAAATTCATCGTCCGAGGGCACTAATTTGTCGGATTTCAGTTGGCGAAATAAAAAGCGCTCTGTTCTCCGCATTGATTGCGCCCGTAAGGTTTATGGGATGGAAAAATCGCCTCGGGGAACGTATCGGGATTTATGCGATAAATAAAAATCACAAAGCAAAATAAATTATATTATTGCCTTTGCTCGGCGAACCCCGTGTTCCCGGCCAAATTTACGGGACGCTTTTAATGGAGGCTCGCCCGGAGCAGTTTTTGTTGTCGTGGAAACTGCGAAAGTACACTAATAAATCCCGTCCTTCTATAATAAATAACGTGAGTCGTTAGCGACGCCGTTTCCTTACGTTTAAGGATTGCACAATCGGGAGGTATATAGGGTGGCCACGTTTTCGATGGGAAGTATATTTTATATCCTGAAGTGGGTACTGGAACCTTCGGCGTAGAAACAAAAAACGACGAAACACCGCGAAACACCGAACTACTACACTTTTCTCGACGTGCGTTTCGCCAACCAAGTTGGCATCTTCAAGAGAAGATTAAAAACTGTTTTAATGTTCTCCCATCAGATTCTGCCATCCAACAGGGACACACTTCCATGGCTATCTTCTACAAAGGGATTCGACTTTTAATTTCCAGTGTGGTAAGTCCTACATAGACCAAACAGGATGAAGTATACAGTGCAGAATAAAGGAACAGTCGAACAGCTAGAGCATTCAGAGGAAACATCCAGCAGTCTGTCATTGCCTACCATCTACTAGTACCTGGAGAACACAAGATGTCTACTAAGAACTTCACTACATTCTAAACTATAAGAACGTGAAAAATTTCAACAGAGAAGATGGTTATCAGCTTCGTATTACATGGAGAATAGCCCTGCACAAAAGCAAACGGATCTAAAAGTATTACTACCACATTTCTTCCAGCTCAAGTGTTATACTTCACATGTTCCACTCGTCACGTTTTTAATTAAACTAAGTTGCGGCGTCAATGAAGTTGGGACGGTCTTTTTCCGGTTATTAATTCGGAAAATCTAGACAAGGGCGCTTTTGGACACGATTGCGCCAGGTTCCTAGCTGACCGCGGCGGAATTACACGAGGCCAGGATAAATATTTGCGGCAACGGTGAAGCTGCATATCGCCAAGCGGCCCTGGGATTACGTTCGGGCCGTGCAGCAAAAACCCAATATAGAACTATATTGTATTACGTCTATAAGAAGCGTCCGGGAGTCAGTTCATTGTTCCGAGAGCAGTTCGACCCACTTCGCGATAAGAAGTAAATTCGGCCTTTAATAAAAACGAGATTAGGCCGTCCACTGAGGCGAGCAGTAATAAAATTTATGACTATGTTTTGTGTAAGTATGAGATTGCTAGTGCCGTTCGCGGAGTTAGGCAGCCGATTTAGAACTGTACTGCCATTCTGTAGTAGGAAAGTATTAAGTAGAACGATGTTTTATGTCGCCGAGAAAACTTTTTTGATTAAAATTTGCAAGCTAGTGAATAGAAATAGAAAAGGAGACAATGTACATCAAGGAAGAAACATTTTACGTCCACCATTTTTGTGCTGAACGGCGTCAGATCAGATAAAATAAAGTTCCGCTATTTATTGTGACTAAAGAGAGCCCTTTTTTCAGGTATAGTAAGGTACATTTAGATCACAGAATCAGATAACAGATCAGAGACAGATTCAGATCACAGATAGGTCACATAAGGAATTTTTGTTGATCTACGCTAAAATGCTCCTATCTTGAAGACTTATTAGCAGATGACCCTAAACCTCATAACCAAACAACTCCATAACCACAAAGCCTCATAACCCTAACAGCTTGGAGTGTGCTTGTGCGCTGTATAATCACAACAGTTGGAGAAAACATAGATATTGTGGATCAAAATACCAAAACTATATTTTTTAGGTTAGCAGACTTGCATATCCCCATATGACTCTAAAAAAATATATAAAACATAATAACCCGAGGCCTAACCGAAAGTATAACCCTGTGAAGACACATACATTTTATTATCAGACGTCTTGAGGTATACATCTCAGTGTCAGCTGTCTTATGTAATTTATAACCCGACCATCCTACAGCCTCATCACTCCATAACTTTTGTAGGTCATAATTAGTCGTAAACCCAGGGTTATGGAGCTAGGTTTTGTGGTTATGGGGTAGTTGAGTAATGGGTTATTTGAGTTTGAGTTTGTCCATCAATATTCAAGATACGTAGTTTTTGGTGCTGACATCTACAGATCTCGGGGTACGGGGTTATTGAGTTTGAGTATAAGGGGTTACGGATTTATAGAGTCTGAATATAACCCTCTTTAAACCTACATCCTAAAAGTTTTGCGGTTGCTTAATCACGAAATTTCCTAACTGCTACATATACCTGCATGGTGTGGAGTTTTATAGAGATTCTTCTCTCCTAAGAGAAAAGCCAAGAGTTAAACGAAGCTCATATTCGTTGAAGAAATATTGATGTTGAAATGAAACTAAAGCAAATTGATGTTGAAATGGAACTAGTAAGTAAGTGATTCTAGATATTATTTAACTGTCTTATCATAATTTCACGGCACACTAGACTCACCTAATGGCTTTCAAATTCGATATTTTGCTCAACTTTGATATTGTGTGGAAAGACACACTGTATATTTCTTGTTCAAATTCAAATCTCAGCCTTCTCATTCATATGACTTGAGGCCATGTGACTTTTTTCTCTTCCCGAGATTGAAAAATAATCTCACGTCATTTTGGAATAATAGAAAACATGACCAGATGCTATGAGGAATGGAAGAGAACTGCTATGAGGAATGGAAGAACCGTCTCCAGCACTGTGTGACTTCCCGAGGAAGTTATTTTGAAGCAGACGATACTGAATTGTAATTCTATTCGAATAAAAAAAAATTAAGAAATCAGTCTCATTACTTAATTTACGCACCTCGTATTTTTAAAACATAGTTATTTATTGTGCAATCATTAGCACATGCGAAAATATTTTTATTCTATTTTAATTATTAACGAAGGTGCCAGTTGGAAGGATAAAAGAGTTTTTTTTTAGAACATTTTATTTTCTTTTGAAATTTGGGGTAGGTTGAAGAAACGCTTTTCTGGAAATTAATTTATAAATATCGTTTCGTCGAAATCACTGCTCAAACTAAGTACAATTTGAAAATAATCATTCAATGTCTCAAAAAGTACAATAGACATATTTTTATACAGGGTGTCTATCAAGCGTCGGATTCGGTTAGTACGAGTGGATAGAGTATAAAATTCTGAGTCAAAAGGACCTTTATCATTTTTCGATTTGGGCAATAGTTTTCGCAGAATCGATTTATGAATATTGGCCAATCAGGGCGCGGCTACAGCGGGCATGCTCCGCCCCCTTCGGTACGCGCTACGGCAATTTTTAATTAAAATAGCTTTATCTTAATGAAACATGACATCGGGTCAACGACAATGTCGACCAGGTATTGGCCAGGCCGCCGATGACGCTTTCCAGGTGCACCAGGACATGCGCTACAGGAATTTTCGATAGAAATGTCCAGTCTGAGTTCACACAGTACGCCGATGGCTAGATCGCTGTAGAAACTGAGCGGATAGTTCACGTCATCGGAGACCTGGACTCCATCCGCTCAATTCCTACAGCAACCTAGCCATCGGCATACTGTGGGAACTCAGATTGAGAATTTTCATCGAAAAATTCCTGTAGCGTATGACCTGGTGCACCTGGACAGCGTCATCGGCGACCTGGACTCCATCCGCTAAACTTCTACAGCGACCTGCCATTGGCATACTGTGTGAGCTCAGATTGAACATTTCCATCGAAAAATTCCTGTAACGCATGACCTGGTGCACCTGGATAGCGTCATCGACAACCTGGCCATTACCTGGTCGACATTGTCGTTGACCCGATGTCATGTTGCATTAAGATAAAGCTATTTTAATAAAAAAATTGCCGTAGCGCGTACCGAAGGGGCGAAGCATGCCTGCTGTAGCCGCGCCCTGATTGGCCAATATTCATAAATCAATTCCGCGAAAACTATTGCCCAAATCGAAAAATAAATAAAGGACTTTTCGACTCAGAATTTTATACTCCATCCACTCCTACTAACCGTATCCGACGTTTGATAGACATCCTGTATATAATGGGTGATCCAATTAGCGCTTTAGGATTTGAACATGAAATAAAACTTAAAAATTGGTCGGCAAGTAAAATGTTCTTTTTTTATTCGAAAGAGCATCTAATTACAATTATATTTTGAAAATAATATCGTTCAAATGTGCACCACGACTTTGTTGACAATAACGCATTCGATCAGTCCAATTTATCATTACGTTTTCACACATTTGGGCCGGTATCTCACGAATAACATTTCTGATGTTAGTTTTTAAATCCTCAACAGTTCTTGGATTGTTGGCGTAGACCTTCGACTTCACATAGCCCCATAGAAAGAAGTCACACGGAGTCAAATCACAAGATCTTGCTGGATAATTCACATGACCATTTCTTGAAACAACTTTATCACCAAACTGCTCTTGCAATAGCGCGATGGTTTCGTTGGAGGTATGGCAGAGCGCCATCCTGTTGGAACCAGAATTCCTCCAGTTGGCTTTGAACAACAAGGGGAAAGAAATAATCGTTCAACATTTGTCGATAACGAACTCCGTTTACGGTGTCACGTTGTCCTTGCGCATTCTCGAAGAAATAAGGTCCAATAACACCACGGGCATGAATGGCACACCATACTGTAACTTTTGCTAGATGCAACGGAGTTGTTACATATGCATTAGGTTGCTCTTCGCTCCAAATTCTGCAGTTTTGCTTATTGACATAGCCGTCTAACCAAAAATGCGCCTCATCGCTAAAGATTACAGTAAGATGGAAAAATGGATCTTCAGTCAGATGTTCAAGCGCACAAGCAGCAAAATCACGACGACAACGATGATCATTGGGCTTTAATTCTTGAACCAGTTGAATTTTGTATGGATACAAACATAAATCCTTCCGTAAAATCCTCCAGATTGATCTATAAGTAAGGCCCAATTGCCGGGAACGACGTCTAACAGACAAATTTGGATTATTTCGCACATTTTGTCTTTCAGCTTCAACACTGGCTGCATTTCTCACATTTCTGACACGATTCTTCCTTGGATTATCCACCAACGTAAACTCATTTTTAAATTTCTTTACAACATTGTGAATTGTTTGTTCACTTGGTCGATGATGTGGACCATAACGTGGACGTAATCTGCGCCAAATTTCCTTTACAGAGTTTTGTCTTTGATAATAAATTTTAATAATTTCACAACATTGCGTTAAATATTCCATGTTGCTTTAATAAGCTTACTGAACTGTCAAACAACAATAGTTTCGACAATTGACTTGACATGGCCTACGTTTCACTTAAAACACTAATCGAAACTTGTGAAACAGTAATGATAAATTGGAATGATCGAATGCGTTATTGTCAACAAAGTCGTGGTGCACATTTGAACGATATTATTTTCAAAACATAATTGTAATTAGATGCTCTTTCGAATAAAAAAGAACATTTTACTTGCCGACCAATTTTTAAGTTTTATTTCATGTTCAAATCCTAAAGCGCTAATTGGATCACCCTTTAAATATGTTATAGTGAATATTAAAAGGTCCAATACAATAGTCCACAACTTTTTTTCTGTAAACGGCCAAAGAGAGGCTATATGTTTGAAACTCATAGTAATTCTTTAATACCCTACCAATTTTTCATCTGTCCTATTTTCAGATACCCTGTTGTCTCTCGGTTTTGCATCATTTCATGCATCACAAACACCAACAAAACTAGACGCGATAAGGGTAATTACACCGAGGCAAGTACACCGGCGCCGAGCGCCGTCGAAATTGAGCAGACCAATTCACGTCACGGCGGGTGATTAATATGAAGAAATAGTCTAAATCAAATCTATTATCTTACCGAGATATCGGACAAGATTAATGTTTTCGAGGTGGTGGCGTATTTCTTGCGCGATACCGCGATAAATTTCGACTTATCCGCGGGACCGTTTGCTAACCGTAATTACTCTTAATTAGGGGCGTAATTGTTATAAATCACCCTCGATTAAGGCACTTTTTAACAGCGGGCGTCGGAATATTAAAAACATTTCTTTTCGTTATCCGGCCCGAACGAATCGCTGCCTCGCATTTATTCGAATTAAACGGAACCGTTGTTGGTTTATATCAATTTCTGAATGCCATTAATCACGAATAAAACTGTCGCTTTTATTAATAGACTGCTTATTGGATTCCACGAAACACCGGATAGTAACATCAATACAAGTATCGATGATAATATACACAAAAAAAATCTAGTGTCCGAGAAACTCCACTATAGTATCCCTGTTTATTTTGACGTGCTGAATCTGAAACCTGTGCCAGATGCTCCGCCACACTCAAGTTTTCCCCTAGGAAACAAAATAAAACAAAAATTCACAGATCTTGCATCTTACGCAAGTATCGTAGGGGTATTGAAAATACCAGACACAGCTGGTAGAAATTTCTAAAGTAAATTATAATAAAAATAAAACACAGTTTTGTTGTTACGATTTTTGTCGGTTTGACCTTGAAGGTCTTGTCGTATTAAACGGGTTATCTTGCATGTGATATTCAGTCAGGTTTGCGATTTCTTTGCCGTGCATATCCTAACAAAAATGTTTTCGATTAATAAGTTGATCATCTTTTATAATGACCTTGCTGCCGTAGAGTACCTGCAGTGTACCGAGAATGTATCTAGATGCAGTTGCGATGAATTTGGCCCATCGTATTCTTGAAAACCATTTGGGGCAGGGATATGCTCTAAGAGACTATTACTTAGTTTCACAAACGGGCAGAAATCCACACCGATAGATAGCAGAATACCGGCGTGTGGATAACATATACCGACAAGATTGTGAATATCTTGTAGATGTGAGATCGGCGTTTAAGCATTATTGTCCACCAGGATGTGAGATTTCACAAGTGTTGGTGTCTGATAGTCCTAATCGGCGGTTTATGCAAATACAAATTTTGGTGAACTGTAGATGCCAAAAAGTCCCGATGCAAAGAAGAGGACTGTTCGCAATAGACTCCTCACAGCATTGTCAATCCTCAACTTAGTTCAATGGGGCATTCGTAAGAGAAGCCGCCTCTACCAGCCAGTCTAGCTCTTAAGAAGTCAGATATTCAATGCCTTGTTGACCTGTTGACAATTTCTTGTCAATTGTTTAATATAGGGCTTACATAACGTAACGCATAAATTAATTTTCAGCCACGTTTTCATGCAAAATTCGAAAACAAGTCAATGTTTAATTTAATTTGTTAGGAACTGCAGAAGTGTGTATCTACCATGTTGTAAACAATAATTCCACTACTTTAACAAACAAAACTTTAATGGACCTTGTCAAAATTCATCAAAGTATTATTAATAATAGTTATTATTATTAGGCTTGGATTCTAAGAATCCATCCACTCAGCAACCTTGAATTCGAACGTGAGCCAGATGATTTCAAAAGTGTTTACAATATAAACAATTAAGGTAAGATGAATAGCTTCCCTTTCATTTTCTAAAACATTGCATTTTCGATTCTTTAATGGCAACATTATTTCCTCCATAATTTCTCAAATGCAGGTTGCGTCAGCCTAAAACTATTTTTGTTACGCACTTTTTACATTTCATAGTCCATTATATTTATACAGTGTGATACCAAAACCTTTCATTTGATGTATCTAGAAAATTATGTAAATCTTCTAGTTTAGAGAAACTTACTTATTCTTAATGAATAACCCTGTATATATGTTAGTGTAAATTAATAAAATAACAAATCTGCTCATCCTTTTACAACGATCAGTAAATATCAAATGTTTATTTTACATTCAACATCAGTTCATAAAATACGCAGGCAAATTTTCACTAAACGGTGTACTGCTGGGAAGTTTTTTATTCAACGTACTCGAATTATAAGTGCCCCGCATCTCGGATGTCGTTTTGCCATTTCAGCAAATCACCAAATCTCGGGCATCCGACGGTGGCTTTGGACCCCTTGAACAGTCATCAAATGTTGGTGTTACATGTGGATGACTACACATGTAACTCAAAAATAAACATAGACAAACAGCTAGGTCGTTGCGTGACCATGTCGAGGTCGTTGCATGTCCCTCGAGTTAATATTTCGCAAGACAGCTCCCATTAATACGCGCCCAGAAGTATTTTCAATACTAAAATCCCCTAGAAATCATGAGGCATTACTAATATCATGCTGAAAATATCTTCTAAAATGTATCATTAAAATATGATTTGAACCTCCTGACATGAGTTCGGTAACACCAATGATGTGGCCAGACCGTTCACTACTTCATTCAATTTTTGTCTATCTTTCCATATGGCGAATAAACTTCTTCATTCTCGTTGTCGCCATTATTATCATCTTCAGAACTATATTCATGACCTTCATCAAAGTTCACGATATCATATTTGTCATCATAAATTCTGCCATTTCCAACTTGATTTAAAATAGACATTCCTTTCATAGATTACAATGTTTTATTTAAAATTTGTCATGTTAGTATTTTCCAACTTTATACTGATCACATATGACTATGAGTTCACGAGTTTTGCTAAAGATTCTTCGGTCCTAAACTCATTAACTTCCTCATTCTCGCCATCACCATTATTATCATCTTCAGAACTACATTCATGACCTTCATCAAAGTCCACGAGTTTGTCATCATCAATTCTTCCATTTTCAACTTGATTTCCAGTAGATAATCCTTTCATGGGTTACATTGCTTCATTTAGGATCTGTCATCTTAGTATTCTCTCAACGTTATACTGATCACACGTGACTATGGGATAACGGGTTTTGCTACAGATTCTTCGGTCCTAAACTCAATCATCGGGGAAAACTTAGTGCTGGAAGAGTGGTGGTATCGGACTTCAGAATAAATGGATCAAATTACACAAAGAAATAGCAGTCTACTGCAAATGCACTATTACAAATAGCAGTCCCTTCAAGAAATTTAATGATCATAGTCGCCCTACTTTTGAAGTAAGAAAATAGTGAAAAAAAAAACACTTTTTCAACTTCAGCAGTCATTTGCAAGTTAACAATAGCACTTGGAGACAGAGTTGGGCTTAAAATTTTGGAAATTCAATAGGCCACAACTTCTTAAATGCATATGCTACATAAAATATGCCAAGGAACGGAGATATAAGCGAAAATGTGAAAAAAGAAAAGAAAAGTTTTTTTTTTGTCACAAATTGTTAATTTAAAAAAATTTGCGGACGGTCTCAGCTTTACAGACCCCACGCATTATGTTCTACGCAAAAAAAAATACATAGCAAAACCGTCAAAACTAGCCCTATATTTTTCAATAACACATAAAAGTCTCTGCCTACTGGACTAATATTTCCTCTATATCTGTGGTATTATTGAATTCAAAAAATGGACCCATTATTCCTTTCAGTGGTAGCAATGAACTGTTGTTTATTAAGGTTTAAAATGCCCCTTAATAAAACTTGCAAATGCACGTATGTACCTTTAATCGTCGGAAAATAAACTGCAAACACTTATTGTTAGTATACAAGCGTAACGCTCTTATTATGCTCGAAGCGAAAAGTATTACCCCCTAGTGGCATAAAACACCTGCTACTTATACACGTCGCATAAAATATACTGATAAAATCGATCGTTTCCTTTACCATCTATTACCATTTAGACGTTCGCGGGACGGTAGATGTGTTGCACTCAATTTAATGCATGTTTTTAAAATCCGTTTTAATTTATTGCAGGACATTTTCTCGTAGATTATCAAGATTTAGGACGGATATTGCAGCACAGGGATTTCTATCCGCTTTATGGACTCGTTAATTTATGGAGTACACTATCCTCTTTTGACTAAAGTATCTTTATATTTATATGCTAATTGGCTGACGAAAATGAAAAATATTTCTCATACCGATACGCACTACCTTACTGATATGAGGCAATCAAGGACCGATGTTGACTACACGTTCACCTGATTATAGTTCTATTGAGCATATATAGAAGCGTCAAAAGTGTATGGAACCACACTTCACTCCATCGCACCAGACAATGGGATACTCGGACGACGTTACTCCAGAAAAGTGTCGCGTCATAGACAGTTAGGGATTGCAATCCGGAAAACCGGATCCGGTAAATTAAAACAAATACATGAAACATAAATTTGTTGACAATAAAACCGACTAGTGTACGAGTAGAAGCAGAAAGTGCCGTCTCAGCCGCTGGTTACATTTGTAGCTCTGTAAGAAGTCGACTGGAAGATGATGAAATTAACACTATTTGTTTTCTAAGATAATTTTTTCAAAAGCAAGTGATTTTTTTATGATTGTTTTACTTAAAATAATAATTTAAAGTAAGTATGTTAAAAAATAAGTTTATCCACTCATTATTGTGACAATTGTGCCATTGATTAAATATATTTTTGGTGACTGTCATAATTATAAGAATGAAACTGTCTGGTGTGCCTAAATTACCTAATTATTGTGATCTCAGTTGATAAGCTTGATTTTAGTTAGATTTAAAATAAGTTACTTATAACGAGCCATCCAAAAAAAGTCGCCAAAGTTGGACGAGCAAAAAAAGACGTATTTCTATTTTTAATCTTATAACCTTATTGAATCGTCAAGGCTGTTACATTATGTGACAGTCATTAGTTATTTTACAGTTCTGACAGCTACTTGTCAAATGTTTGACAACAACAAAGTTTCATTTTGAGCTTCAACATAACCGCTATTTTCATCTCTCTCGTTCAGAGCCAGATTTGACATATTTTTATGGATTTATAATGTAATAATGTAAGTTACATAGTTACATTACAAGATATCATTGATGTTGTTATTTGTGAAATATGTCTTGTAAAACTGAACTTAACCGCCTGTCATTTCTAATTATTACTAAACTAATATAACAATTACAATCTAACTAGTTACACTATATCTACTAAATTTTTATTGCTGATTCATACGTAAATGTTGATTAAGTATAACAGTGTAAATAAAGTTGATGTCATAAGAAATAAACGTTTTTTTTTATATATATACTTTGTAATACATTCACTTGATCATCTTTTATACAGTTGATTTTGGAATGAAAAATCAAAATGATTTTGATGGAACCAATACGGCCGGATCGATGGAAATTTGGCCGGATCCGACCGGATTGAAACTGGTGCCGGATTGCTATCCCTATAGACAGTGCGCCTAAAAGATTGTTGAGAATTTATCGGACTAGGGAGGGCTTCCTAGGTACCAACAGTGGCAACATACCGTATTGCCTATATGGTGTGTGTTAAGAAATTAATAACCAGCCATGAAAAAGGGAAGGAAATAAGATCTAACTGAAAAATAGGATCTGTAATTACCACACCTCTCAGGCATGACCTACCAAGCGGATGGATCTGTGATTACGTGGTGGGGCGATTCGAATTTATTGGCGATTTTTTACCCTCCCTATTTCAGTGAGAAGCGAGCCCCTGCACCGGGGAAGCCACGGATTGAAGCGGGGGCACCCAGTGCCATTATCAATATCTAGTGGCAATTTAGTTCACTTGTTTAATTTTCGGTAATTATTTTATTGATTTTTTGAATTTAGGTAGTAGATAAGCATGCAGTATTGAAATATGTCAAATAATAGAGTTTTTACAACAGGTATGTGGCAATAGTATTATTATACTGAGCAAAAAACGCCAATTAATATCAAGCGTTTTACATATCTCTAAAAGAAAATATATTGATTCAATTTTAAAAAAAATCAAGACATAAGTCTCTATGTATTAACAGTGTTTGATCAACTTTATTACTTGCTGCGGAAGTCACATTTAAAAAAAGACATACCATATAATTGCACCTTGGAGAAAAATCAGACAGCTTTCAGGAAACGATTGAATAGGTGATACCAATAATACCAAAATCTGTGGAAAAAAGATTATCCAAATCGTCCATTTTTTTTTCTAGGCTGAAGGTTCCAGTACCCACTCCAGGTTGAAAAGGAAGGTTGAAGTCTTCTAACAGGGTACTGTTTGTTAAACAGGTACATATATTAGTTTAATTATTTTGACAAGAGACAACATGAGGATTCTGCCTAGGGAAAGATGAGACCATTCCTGTGTTACGTTAGTTTGAAAGCTTAATAAGACATGTGTTTCAAATTCTCAAAGAGGAAAAAGCAGAGACTGATATCTATAAAAAAGAGTCCTTAGTGAATTTGTGGAGTCTTAATAAAGATGATCAAACTGATTATGGCGCTTTGAAATAATGGGAATGCTCTAATTAAATATAGCATTAGGAGGTTGCTGTTTGGTGATGATCTTTAGGATAATAGGACATCAGGCTGTTTGGAAACAATGCACCATAGCGATTTAGGATAGCTAAAAATCCTTCCAGCATCGAAAGTATGACAAATTACCTGCATATATCCTCCCTCGCAGTGGCTGGCGTTGAGCAAGTTTCCGACTTTGAACTTGTTGAACTTGATCCTGAGGATCCAGTCCTTTGGTGTGCCTCTGAAAGATCGGAATCTGTACCAGCAGGTCATCGGCTTCCCGAAGTTATCCTGTGTCACCTCCGGACTCGCAACGTCCTCATACACCTCCACCGTCTTGTTGCAGTGGTCTTTTTTGGATTCGCCTGAAAGCAAAAATGGGATATTATTTGTTAAATCACATTGAGGTTATTGAACTGAGAAAAGATTATGGTCTGGTAGTTTGAAAGGTCCATATCTGCAGAACAAGACCTATAATCACCCATCCAAATCACATTTCCGCATGGCTAACATCAAGTGGATTACCATAGGCTGTCCCTTAACAGAATCGATATTTTTTAATAATGAGCTATTCAATATTTGAGAGTATCGGTTCTTTTCCAATTTTTACAGTTATAAAAAGCTATTCTGCTGCATGTTTCCATTTTATCACGTGATTTTCAACTGGCATTATTTATGTTTCCTAAAATTTGATTTACATTTATTTTTATAGCTCCTTCCACTAAAAGGTGCATTAAAAGCAGGATACATATAATGTTTTTAATTAACGTACACTAGAAACAAAGGTATGGTCTTAAAAAGACTGATGTTGGCAATAAAAACTTAATTAGACTGGCATTTTTAACTACCCGCTTCAGAATAGTTCGTAAAGTTTTAATTACGAAACGAAATCAAATTGGCAATTTAAATTGTTAAAATAAAATCACCACTGATGTTGCATTGCGTTTGTGATAATACATATTACATTTATTAATATAATGTCCTGCTAAAGCGGAATTTAAATACAAAAAATCCAATATTAATATTGCACAGAATGTACTGCAAAATTGGAAATGATGAAAAAGTATATTGCTCAAAAAGGAAATAATTCTAAAATGTTATAAAGTGGTGAGTTTTAACTTTGAGCAGAAAAAAATGTCTATCTATAAAATATTTTGAAGGACATTAAAATTCTTAAAACTTTAATGCAAAAGGAATTTGAGGTAAGGAATTAATCCATCCCAAACATGTAGTTTAAACACGATAATATAAAACAATGATTGACACGGTACATGTAACACAACAAAGATGAACTATTAGAAACCAAATACACCGCATATACAGCAATCGGCATTAAATGATACATAGTTAGGCGAATTTACTTAGGCCGGGGAGGGGGGGGGGGGGACTTGGTTGTACATAAAGCTAAGAGGGGGTCTTAGCGGAAATCTAAAGAGCAACGTTGCCAGAACTAACTGTAACTCTTATCTCTGCATAATAAGTCTTTATAAAAACCGTATTACTACAAAATGTTGATGTACGATCGATTTATTTTTTCAGACTGCGTTGCGTATCATATAATAAAGTTTACTATTATCTTTTTTTCTACCCAACTACTGTGAAATAATTTTAAACAGTTAGTATTATTTTAAACAGCTGTGAAACAATTTTAAAATATCTAATAGGAATATTATGTTGATATGACAACAGCGAAACAAGGCTTCGGCGTACAAAATTTCGGCGAATCGCAGATGGAACTGCATCTGCGCATGTCAAATTCAAACTGCGCCAGCGCTCGGGTACTAGACGTTTGTTGTCGTTTGGTTAATTTATCTTTTATATTAGTATGATATAGTATGCGAATAGTTGTTCGAAGGATATGTACTGGTGTATGTGCTTTAGCTTACACACATACGTAAAATTATTGGCAAATGACAATATTGATTGATGATACGCACTTTTCTAATCAGGCACTAGACCAGAATAAAATATAAAAATGGTATTTCAAATTTTAACTCAAACAGCCCTACCGACAAATTGGGTGCCTTTCATACGCCTGCGCTAGCGATTGGATCGCGATTGGTTCTCACCTCATGTTTACATCTACTGAACAAAGAAGTTAAATTATCACTTGCTCTTCATTCGGCTATGTACGCATTGGGGTGCCGCTTACTGTATATGCATCTGTTGAAGCTAGTATAGTGAGGTGTGGTTATGATAACGATATTCTTATTGGGTACTGGCTTCTGTGACGTAATGTTAGGCTATGCCCACCTTCTCTAATGGCATAGGAATGAGTTCGCTCAGTTTTAGAATTTGCTGAGTAAACCAATTATCTTGTCATACTTGAAGGTAGGCATGGCCTAACATTACGTCACAGAAGCCACCATCCAATAAGATTATAGAAGTGGGGATAATACGTCGTGTGCTCAGCGAGTAGCTGTTGGCTAGCCTTAATTTTTAACATACAATGTTTGCTAGACCCATCCCAAATTATATTGCGATTCACATTAATACTTTCTCTGCGTATTACAGCATTCAATTCGGCTACAATATATAATTCCATAGCTAATTTCGTCGCTAATAATGTAATGTATTAATTGTAATAGCGATGTAACGACCTATAACTGCCAATATACCCGTTGTTCGAACACAGGACATGTGGTTGTTTTATTTCCGCATAAAATCCAATTTAATGAAGTACTTTGTCATTAATTTAAAATAATTTATAATTAAATACGTTTCCCGGGATTAAAATTTATCCGCAGTAGGCTGAAATTTATTCCCTCGTTGTGTACATACGGAGGATTAATTAAATAACTAAATTAGGTATGTAATTGTCAAGCTTGAAAACAGGGGATTTTAATTCGTCCGCCGGATTTTATAAAATGTTTAATTATTTATTGTATTGCATTATGGGATCGGGCGAATGCAACAAATGGGTTTTCATTTCGGTTGCACTGCGTCAAAGTGAACGGCGCTTTAGTGGATTCGTATTATGCTCGTTGGCTGAATTCGAAGGTTTATTAAATGGCGAAATTCGTAGCTGACACGCTTTTCGCTTTTGATGACATTATAATCGGGTTTAATAACGCAATTAATTTTGTTATTGGAAAATGATGCCCTTTTACAAAAAATTGTCAAGAGTAAAAAGTTCTTAAAGTCACTCAAAGAATGCACTGGGATTTTCAAATTTTTTTGAGCAACTTTTTGGATTTTGCAAATAGTCAATTTTTGCAGAAATAAAAAAATTGCTTAAAAAATTCTGAAAAAAAAATCCAGTGCATTGCCTGAATGCTTTCAAGAACTTTTTTATTCTTGACAATTTATAGTAAAAATGCATTGTTTTCGAGAAAAAAATTCCTAAAAATCAAATTAGTATCGAAATTTATAATTTTTTTTCTCGAAAACATTGCATTTTTACTATAAATTGTCGAGAATAAAAAGTTTTTAAAATCAATCTAAGAATGCACTGGATTTTTTTTCAAAATTTTTTAAGCATTTTTTTAAATTTTGCAAAAATTTTACAAAATGTTGCTCAAAAAATTTTCAAAAAATCCCAGTGCATTCTTTGAGTGATTATAAGAACTTTTTTATTCTTGACAATTTTTTGTAAAATTCCATAATTTTCCAATAAAAATTTCTTGAATTTTTACGCAAAAATTTTGCAGTTCAGGCGCCATTTTGAACGCGTAAGGGAAAAAAATCGATCTTTAAACCACGTATACTTAAATTTCAAACATTTATTCCACCGGTTAGTGAGGTTCCAGGTCCATTGCAGACCGGAAACCTCTTGAAAATTTGATTTAAAAAAATATGCAAAAAAAATCGTATTTTTTTTAAACTGCTTTTTTTTCATAACTAATAATTTTTTTGGAGGAAATTCATGGACACCATCGGAAAGGTCACGTCTTAAACTTTAAAAATATGTCCCTGTCAATTTTTTTCTGTCGCAAATAGTATTAGTTATGAGGCGTTGAAAAGCGATGCACCGGGAGTGGCGTTTTCAGTCGAAAGGGGTTAAAATTTTATAAAACATAGGTGGACCAACATTTACGAGGTGTGTAAATTAAGTAATGAGACTGGCGACGTAGCGCCCGATCTAGCAACTAAATTGTGTTAAGTGATATTAGAGTCCCTTTTCACTACGTGGAAGTATTTTTTTTGTTTGAAAACCCAATCTTTTAAATATCTCTTAAATACCTATTATGTAGTATGATGGTGAGTATGGAAAGGTTGTAAAGATAATAATCTACTAGAAACGGAACTGACTAGAGAGATAGGTATGTACATATATGGTGAAGTTGATCTTGTGGAGTGTAGATTCTGTTTGGAGGAAAATAAAACCTCAATTCTATTAACAAAAAGTTAATGACTATACAAACGGATCAAGCTAGATAAAGTGCTCTAAAACAAAGAGGAATGCACAATAGAGCTCTAAGAAATCTCAGTGGCACAGACACGAAACTTGATCGACGATGATAGGATAAGAAGTTAAGAATAAGAAGATAGATGATGGATTCGAGAAATTGAGAATATCGGTGGCTACACAACATTTAGACAATACCTTTCAGTTAAGCGATTTCTTTAAAATGGACCATGTATTTCTCTCTCGCTCTCAATCAACCAATCCCTACCTTATTTTGCATTGATAGGGATTTTTATTTTCTCCGTATTTAGGGGGAAAACCTATCACTGAGGCCTCTAAGCCCATTGTGAGCCAGAGTGAGTCAGAGGGCCTCATACAGATTCACCTCTTTAACGATGGACAAAATGCTGTTGCACATATTTGGGGTCAAGGAGAGTAACTCTCACACCAGCCGAAGCTGGGCGGAGGCAAAGAATAACCCTTCATGATTGCAGAGCTAATAATGAAGGTCACTGAAGGTCAGTGCAACTATATGCAGATTCGTCTGCTACTCACGTGATTCTGCATACATTCCTACACGTCGTCAATGCGAGAATTTCGGTTTAGAATACTGTGGCGTTTCCACAATGGTTTTGACGCCTCAATGTTGAGCTCATCCACTCATCCAGATTCCAGATCCTGACTCTTCCTGCGAAACCGTCCAGTCTGCATAGCAAATGAGCCCACTGTCGTTGGTTAGATCTCTTTTAAAGTTGACATGCCATCCTGTGAAGAATTTCACTGTCTGTCAAGTTTCCTTTCCTTGTAGCGAACAGAGAGATTACTTTACGCTCAAATTTTATCATACAAACTCAGCTCGTCTTAAAAGTCGTCGTACATATTCACCCCTCATATAAATAGTAGGAACAGACGAGCGCCACATTATAGGGATCCAGTAGTATATCCATTAAAAGGCGACAGTTTTCAGAAGTCTTCCGTCGGCCGCCTTCGGTGCCCTCCTGAAGCATCGCCCCCTCGGGAACCCCGAACGCTCCCACCGTCCTCCAATCCCTCTGCGCGAACAACTAGCGGCCAGGTCGGTGTCTCCCACGCAACCTCTTTATACGAATTTATGACGCCTAGACAGCACACAAAAAATGTTCGTATATGAGAATTTAACGCTGCTGCCGCGCTGGTAACTTTTTGTCGTACACCGAATTTTATGCCTTCGGAAAAATAAATAACAGTTGAATTGAGTTATTTCGTGATAGCCAGTCATGACGAAAAATCAAAAGCAATCCAATTATTTCCTTTTAAATCAATTTCTACATAAACAAACATAAAACGCTCTCTTATGGTACGTACTTATTGGGAAACATATAGCATGTACAGACGACAATTTACAAAAAAATTAAAAAAAAGAACCCAGAAATAGGTAATTTTTTCCTGTTTCTTCACCCTCGAGTGGCTTAGAAATGTAAATGATAGTTTATGATAGGACATTAACATTTAGAAAGTTTCTAATTGATTCTATTTCTCACATTCGATATTCGATCAAAGTTATTCTTTTTGGGTATTTCTCTTTCCCAGAGGAGAGCAAGCGTGTGAACAGTAGGAATGTCAGTTCGATATTTTATCCCACTACCCTACCATTTAATAACCCCATATAGAATCCTAGTTGTAACGTTTTCAAGATTTTGTAGCAAATATTTATTCTCCTAAAAGGGGTTAACGGCCACCATATTGGATCCGATTTTGATTTTAAATTTTTGAGATCAGACACAACTAGGTATACGAAGTGTGTTTATTAAATAACCAAACCGCTGTCATAACACTTTTTATTCGTTACCAATTACAGCACCAACTTTTTCGCCTCCAATGTACTCCTCTTGGCGATCTCTACGCCGCTCCATACAACTTTTCCATTGTTGAAAGCAGTGCTGGAAGTCAGCTTCTGTCAGCTAGTTCAGATGCTCAGTCGCTTTTGCTTTAATCGCTTCCACACTTTCGAATCTTGTCACCTTCAGCGTCACCGTGTCTAAAAAGCCTGGATCGTGTCAATTATGTTTAGAATGTCAGCGCAAATATTCCTTCTTGAATGCTTTTCCTCGGGAGTGAGGAGTTTTGGCATCATTTTTGCGTAAACTTTGCCCATGTTGAACGATTCATCCAAATATGGTGAACACATTCTTTGTCGATTCCTGTTATTTCAGCAAGGCCTCGGATGCTTAGACGACGATCTTCGCGGTCTAATTTCCCAGTTTTTTCAATGTTTTCCTTTGTTGACGTTGAGGGCCGCCCGGGGCGCGAATCGTCTTCGGTCGTTTCACGTCCTTCTTTAAGCCGTTTAAACCATTCAAAAACTTCTTTTTAAAAACTTCTTCTTTTAACATTCTTCTTCTTCTTCTTCTGTAATAGTCTTCCCCAGTTTAACAAGAAACTTGAAATTAACCCGTTGCTCCATTTGAACACTTACATTTTTTCGACGCGTCACTGGTGCGTAGACTAATTCAAACGATTTATACAGTCAAACTGAGCGACCCACTGGCTTGTCCAGCGATCTCAGGGTGGGGAAAGTATCACCAGATACAGCTCTATTCAAACTTGTCGCGATATGCTAGCAGCACGCTGGTAGCACCATCATTTCGGTTATTTAATAGCTAGTAAACAATCTTTTTTTTTTTGCAAACTATAATTTCAAAGGTGGAAGCTGACTGTTATAATTTTATTTGTAAAGAGGTACCTAAGTGTTTTTTTTTTCTAAAACAAGTTGGTAAGTAATTCACTTACCTCCCTATGGAAAATATCTGAAAGGTGATCGCTAGTTGTTAGACTATAAACAAATCCATATTGTGTCATTTTCATTGGGACACACAAAATACGTACACTAACTAATCTAATATCGTCTAATGGATTTTCTCTAATTCAGATGCCTGCTCTGTGTCTCCGCCTGATTTAGTTAACAGTTCCCGTGCTGTCGATAGCGTGTCTGGTATAGACACTTATTCAATTATGCATTTTGCATGTCATGGTAAGGTGACTAGTCAATTAGATTAGATGTAGCGCAAAAATACGCAGTTTGGGACAATGGAATTGCAACGATCATTCCCAGAACAGTTGACATTTTATTTAAAAACCAAAAATGTAATGATTGTTACTATATTTGTGACGTATTTTCAATAATACTAGCAAGAGAGGAGTATGTTCAGTCGGTAAGAGTTCTCCTATTTTCAAAAATGTTGTGACAGTCCTTTGAATGCATGTAATGCCTGGTGTAAACACTTATTCAATTATGTATTTTACATATTACAATAAGATGAATAGTAACTAGCCAATTATATTAGTCCTAGAGCAAAAATACGCAGTTTGGGACAACAGAACGCAACGATCATTCCCAAAAGATGGAAGGTCTTCAGTCCGACTACAGTTAATATTTTATTTAAGAACAACAAATTATTGTTATCATCTTATTTTCAATTATTACACTATCAAGAGATGACTATATTTGATCGGTAATAGTTCTACAATCTTCAACAATGTAGTGACAATCCTTCGAATGTACGGAATGGTAATAAATTGAGGGAATTAAGTTTACATTAACGGTTTTTTATTGGTCAAATCCTTAAAGTACAATACAAGATTCTAACAGGGCTTGGAAAACGGGATTCAAGGTTGCAAAAAACCTTTATCCAGCAAGCACCTCGCGAATACCGACTAACTCGTTGCTAATCGTCTCTGCCGGAGCAAGCTCGAGCAATTAGCGAGTTTATAAGAGCTATCGGCAAACAACCTCATTTGTACCTAATATCTGTAAGCGGATTACCTTTTCCCATTTGAGATTAGGGCAAATTATTGCATGCTGCCTCAGTGCACCGTAGACGCACTAGAATTTAATTCTTCGTCCACGAAACTCCTGCTAATTGCTGCGGATGTGTACTATGCAGAGATTATGTTCGTTAGAGCCAGATAACGTCTAAGTCTCTGGCCTCCGTCATCGAAGAAAAAAAAAGAATATCTATAGTTAAGTAAGATAATGACTTGATTATTGTTTCGGTGATTCCAGGGACGCATTTGACAATGCTTGAACACAATTTCTGTGGACACTAACGAAAGTATGTCACATCAGCTGTATCCTCCTTAGCAAGCCGTCACTTGTACTTTATGAAACGAGAATAATTCTCCGTTCATTCGCTTTTAGAAATCACAGATTCGGATTTCAACCTTATTAGATCTCATCAGTGTGACACATCTGACGGCAAATAATGAATACATATCGTGAAGGCTTGTATCCTAACCAGGAGAGCTACAGTGTTGTTACTTAGGACAATATCTCCCTCTAGTGTACGTAAATAAGACTAGACGTATGATAACAGCTTAGACATCGTAAGTTTTGTTGTCCTAAAATTGAAATGCAATAGTCATATTATGTTTATATTATACTTGGTGCCCATTATCTGGATGAGAAAATATCATATTATCATCTAATTAATAAAGTGCGTTAAAAAAGGCCAAGTGGTTTATTTCGCGGGTGCTTTTTGTACAACTTTCACTAAAAGTGTCAACTGTCAGTCATCCGTATTTCTCTTATTAGACCTTTTTCATTACTTTACAAGTAGAATGTATCCGTAATATTTCGAATACTCCCTACGCTAAAAATATATTTTCTCAAGAACATTAATCGAATCGTACTTTAGAAATGTAGTATAACGAATAGTAGAAGAACAATGGAAATATTCTATGGAAGATTCAGCTAAATAGTTACGTGAACTGATTAATGGGTTCGATGAAGACGAATTTTTTTGTTGTCGAAACCCCTCCACATTGTAACGAAATCTTAATTGATTTCGTTAACAGTAGGTATATCCCACGTGTCACTGGGATTCTTTTTTAAATTGGCTTAAAAATATTTAATGTGATTTAGCTATTTTCAGTTTTATAAAATATATGGTCCTGCTGGTTATTTTAATTTTGTCTTTTTTATAAGTGGCAAGTTTCAATAATTTGTTATCTGAATAAATTTTAAGATGGAACTAGTCATTTATTTTTAATATAAATTTTACCATCTCTATTACATCTCTAATAGTTCTCTTACATCTACATTACAACTCTAACATCTACATTAGTAAATATGTAATTATTTACAAAATTGGTATTTTTTTTAACGTTTTGTTTTTTATACCATCACAAGCCCTAGCTTTGGTCCTCGTTTTCCCCATTTTTTCCCCAAGGAGATATTAGCTGAGTATAACCGACAGGCAGTGCACTGGCCGTGCTTCCCAACCTAACCAAAATGACTTTCTGCTAGTATACTCCCAGCCTCTCCTTCAGCTGCTTGGTAATTCTACCTCATAAGTATTATTGACCAGAAGACGTAAACTAAAAGGTCGTTAATTAGAGCTGTGTGTTTGCTAGAACAACAAAACAAAATGTTGATGTGAAAACAGCGAAAGAAGACCGAACGGTTCGGTAATACTCCACACAAATACAAATTTCTGGCGAGTCGAAACTGAGTCGGATTCAGGTCACTATTATTGCAAAGCGATAGTTCACAGAAAATGCATTATAATGCAATAGTGAATATTCGTATAAACGTACTAGGAGCTGACTACTACATGACGGAGTGGTACATATTTAGGTGTGGTAATCTCAGTGGTCACGAAAAACGAAACTTAAAAAGGACTTACCCACAAAAACTCATAAAATGTTTAAAACAAAAAAAGTAATATTACTTTTTAACTAGCGTATGATCTTTTGCAGAGCATAATTTTGCAAACTTTTTCGTCTCTTGTTAAACAGTTGCAGTTTCATTACAGCTGATTTTGTGTCACTTAATGAATTTTACCTTTAATCTGACGAAATATTAGCCTTACTTGTCTCAAAACAGATGTTATGGGAATATGTACTTGGAACAGGTATACCCTTAAAAGACGAAGACATCGTACCGTATTATAAAATTCTAGGTCCCGTCGCTACATCGAGGTATCCAGAATTTTATGATAACAGGTATGATAACAGGTGTTCATATTCTAAGGGCATACCTGTTAGAAATACCTGTTTGGCAGATATAACAATTATCAATGTCATATTGGAGTCAAGTAAGACTCCAATATTTTGTCGGTTTAAAGGTAAAATTCATTAAGCAATACCAAATCAATTGTAAGAAAACTGCAATTGTCGAGTAAGCAAGGGCCTACAGTAGTATTCTTTTCTCTTCGTGAAATAACTTTTTTTTTTTTTTTTTTTGGGAAACCCCCCCCCCTTTTATAACTGGTAATTAAAAATTATAACTTATTGTGGCGTTTTAGGCCCAAATTTTATGAGCTTTGTAGAGAAGTCCTTTTTTTAAGTGTCAGGTTTCGTGACCACTAACGTTATCACACCTAAATACGGCTGCATCATGTAATAGTTAACTCCTCAATATGTTTATTTGAGTATTCATTAGTTCCATTCTGTTGCGATGCGCCGGAATTGAACATATGCAACTACGTTAGTAGCATCTGCGCATGTCGAAATCAAGCTTCCAAATTCACTGCGCCAGCTCTAGAGGACTAATTCTAATTATCGTCGTTTGATTAGTTGGGGATAGTTGTTTGAGGAGGTTGTACTGGCATATGTGTTTTAGCTGATATCGCCGGAGAGGGTCTATTGGGAAGTTGTTCGTTAAAAATGGCTTTAATATTCCTTACAGACCGACCACTCAAATATCATTTAATTATTTGAACTTTTTCGGCAATCTGATAAATATCCATTTTTGTTTTTAAGAATATATGTAGTGCTTCTACTATACTCTCGTAATAACGCACTTTTCTAATCAGTCACTAGACCAGAATAAAACATAAAATGTTATTTCAACCTGGCTCTACCGTAGTCGTAAGCAGCTGTATCGACATACCGGATGTTTTCTGCACGCCTGCGCTCGCGATTGGTTCCCACCTCATGTGGAGATATATATCCAAGATAGAAGTTAACTTATCAATTCCTCTTTCATTCTGCTATGTACGCATTAAGGTGATTCGTACTGTATATTATCTATGGATTATTTAATAATTAACAATATAAAGTATAGTAAGTATAATATAAAGTATAAACGTTTTCATCGTCGTCGCCGTCTTGAACATCATTTTTTTTACTCACGATATATTATGTTATTTATTTCCAAATGAATTTTGAATTAGTGAACTCACAAGGGGGGGATCCCTGTAAATGGCGGTTTTTTCAATATTTTTTTACGAAAACTTGAAAGCATTTATCGTCATTCGAAAAATTACATGATGTTATTGACATTGAAAGGTATTCAGACAAATTTTTTTGTGGGTAAAAAAAAAAACAAAATGGCGGCGCTACAGTTCATCAAAGTTGACTCCTCGGGTTTGCGCCGTGCAACATCACAATATGCAACGCCCAGGTCCTTGTAATCAACAGGTAAAATTTTTTTCATTAAAATATGTTATTCTGCTTTGCATGAACCTAAATTTAGCAAAAAAAAAAAAGTGAAAAACAAAAATTAGAGGCCAAAAAAAAAAACGAAAAAAACATCTTTTTTTTGCATAAACAAATTGTTAAAAAAAATATTTATTATATCGATTAAATTGAAATTTTAGGTTCATGCAAAGGCCAATGAGTTATGGAATTAAGGAATATCTATACAAAATTTGAAGTCGATCCCTTCATTACTTTTTGAGTTACATTGTACGGCGCGGAAAAAAAAAGCGTTTTGAGAAAAACGCGTTTAAAGTTTTCGTTCGTGAAAATTAAAGCTCAACTGTATACTGCTCAACTGTATAATGCGTAGGTCTTCTCTCCACTGCCTCGGTGAAAACAATAAACGACCGTTACACAAACCACATAATCGTCAGAAGTGACCCCTATTATTCAAAAAAGTGAACTAGCAAACTTGTTGCGCCCAGAAATGAAACGTATGAGGCCGTAAAAGGGCAAGCGCGCGCTTACCTACTTCGGTAGATTTGGAGGGCATCACTTTGGGGACTATATAGGGACTTTTTAGGCTTCCTATAAGGCTCCAAACACTGAAAATACATTCTACAGATGGTAAATGAATTTTTAAAGGAAAAAAATTAAATGCAAAAAAAATTTTGTTTACAGGGATTTCCCCCCAAGTGATAAATTCTTTACCACCATGGTGTAATTGACTATTAATAATTATTGCGTTGCACATTGTGATGAAGGTGAGGGGAAATTCTCCTGAAACGTCGCCGTTTGCCGAATCGTAAAGCGAGAAACATCGCTGCGTCAATTACCTTTCGACATCGCATGATTTACAAATAATTACGTGAGGCGCACAAAAATAAACGAAACATTCCTTTCCCTTTGGATTCTAATTTCGTTCGCAGAAAGGAAAATTACATCTCGAAAAGATCAAAGAGACAGGCTCCGTTTCAACATTCAATCTGATATTAAATTAAAGTGATATCGATTTTGCGCGGCTATCGACGAGAAAGGTGTCTAGTTTTTTTTTTTTATTTTTTACACGGAACAATAATAGTAGAAAAACCGGTTTTGTAGGTCGTTCACAACTGATGCTTTATTACATTGGAAGATCCCAGTGAACATTTTAGAATAGAGTATGTTGTTTGTATGTTGTTTGTACAGGGTTTGTATAAAAAGTAATGAGACTCATTTTTTCCTCACACGACTGTACTTTCCGGCAAGCTCGCAGCTGGCGGGTTCGGTGGTGGGGAGTCTAAGCTTCGAAGCAGTTGTCTATAACCACTTGTTTGGGCAGCATCATCTTTTTAGTGTACTCTGTGATAAAACTCGGTCGAAGCTCCTAAATGCAGAAATCAATTGAGCAGCGTGCTTTTTACGTGGAAGTGCTCAAAAGATTGAAACAAAAAGTGAACTGAGTGAGGCCAGCCATCGCTCATGATTGGAAGCTTTACCACGACAATGCTTCAAGTCACATCTGCTTAGTGGTGAGCAGCTACCTCGCCAAGAACGGGATTTCAACGATTCCCCAGCCGCCCTACAATTCCGACCTGCCCCCCAAGACTTTTTTATTTTTCCAAAACTTAAAACCACCCTCAAAGGATGCTGCCACGGGACCCTGGACGCCGTCAAAGCGGCTACGACGCGAAAGGAGAGGCTTCTGCCTACAGAGCCGCTTTCGAATCGTGGAAACATCGCTGGCAGAAGTGTGTGGATGGCCAAGGGGTGAAGGTGTGTGAGGGCCAGTTTGAAGAGTATTAATGATTTGTAGTGATATTCACAATAAATTATTTTTTACAAAGTTAGTCTCATTACTTTTTATACAAACCCTGTATTATGTCACAAAATTGTAGCAAAAATAAACTTAAAGGAACCAACATCGTTGGGACACATCGGATTAGGTACGTCTAGCATAACTAAACAACTATTCAGGCCAGGACACAAGCTGACACGCTTATTTATTATTATTAAATTCACTGTCATTCGCTGTCAGATATATCCACTGATCAGATTTAATAAAGTCGAAATTCGGATTTGTCGTTTCTGATGGCGAATATCAATGAACAGGGACTCATTCTCGCTTACTTTAAGGAACTTAATGTCTTCTGACATTCGGTGAGAGAAGTAGAAAATGAGTCAAGTGAAAATGTATAGGATTTGCATTCGATACTTGGGGTAAATATTATTCACCACATGCGACACTAATCAGGGGGGAATTATAAATTTAAACAGACAAAGGGGACAGAAGATAAACTCGATTCAAGTCTTTTAAGTCGAGTGTCATCAATTATCCTGTCTTTTTGTGTTAATCAAGTTCAGCAACGCAGAAATCTATTCATTTCATTGGTGGTTATTGTTATCTCTTCATGTCAGTGCATAGCACGAAATAAATCGCCATCTGGCAAAGTGTGGCCAGATGGCTATTCACATCATATTTAAATGTCCAAGGCCATTAGGGATAATTTTCATCACAGTACTGTCGCGTATGGCTGGTAATATGTGTTCCGAGCTAGCGACAACGGCCCTAAATTTTGAGAACTACGGAACCTAACGGAAAGTTTTGAGCTAATGTCCTTTATGAAATAGAATTTTGGAATCATGCTGGTTACTGTCCAAGTGTTAGGCCTTAAGTTCTCTGAAAGTAATTAACGGTAAAGACATATATCGCTTAGAGATGATCTAGGCCGTAAATTCAAGTATTATAAAGTTTGTCCCAACAATAGTTCAGAATTGCAAAATAACCTCACTTATTTGTTTTTGTTATAAATTATATTAGTAACGGAAGATGACAGCGATTTATTTACCTTACAATTCAACCATTTCTCCAGTCTAAATATATTGTACCATAAAAGGTTCAATGTTTTCTAACGGGGGTCTTTATTTTGCCATTTTATAGGTTAGGATTATCAAACAAAATTTTCAACCTATTCTAACCAGTTCCTACATTATTCAAGCCGATTTGGAACTATAAGTTCACACATATATGTTTAATGAGTGTATATGTATAGACAGAATGTTTCCGGTTCAAAAGTTCCTTGAAAAATAAAAGAAACAGGAAATGATTCATGAAATGAGACAGGAAATGAAATTAAGTCATGAGACTGGCAGCGTAGCGCCCGATCTAGTAACACTGCGGAGAAGGACATTTGTTTGTTCATTGTGACTGTTTTCGTAAACCGGTTTTTGCTAGTGCGTTTTAAAAACGAGTTTTACTGGATCTTGTGTGTTTAGATCGTCGGTTGACGACAACAATGATTGGGGAAGAGTTAAATTTGATTCGCACCACTGTTCATCACATTTTGACTAACGAATCGAGGATGAGAAAAATCTGCGCAAACATGGTTGCAAAAAACCGTTCGCAGGAACAAAAGGACATCAGGAGAGAAAGGTGCCTAGACTGTTTGGAATCGATTGAAAATTATCTCTATTTTATGGAACGTGTCATTACTGGTGATGAAACTTCGGTGTTTGAGTACGACCTGGAAATCAAGCTGCAAAGCATGGAATCAACATTTCAAGGTCTCCAAACCCCAAAAAAAGCAAGAGTGAGCAAATGGAGGATCAAAGGCATGCTGATATGCTTTTTTGTGCCTCCAGGCCAAACAGTAAATTAACACTTTTACAGAGAGGTTCTTGAAAAACCCCGAAAAGGCTCATGCGTGTGAGACCAAACATGAAGAACAACTGGATGTTGCATCACGAAAATGCGTAAAAATATTCATGTGGCTCCTCAGCCTCCTTATTCGCCTGACGTGAGTTCCTGTGACTTTTCTCTTCCCAAAATTGAAAAATCTCCTCAAGGGACGTCATTTTGGGACCATAGAAAACATTCAAACGGCTGTAACCGACCAGCTGAAGGCTATTGCATATTTCTATATATAAATATAAGCTATTTCATTATACGAGTTCCAGCACTGCAATTCCCATTATGTGAGTTCCAACATTGCTGAGGAATGAAAGAACCGTCTCCAGTGCTGTGTGGCTTCCCAAGCAAGTTATTTTGAAGGAGGCAGTACTGAATTGTAATTATATTCGAATAAAAAAAAACAGCCTCATTATTTAATTTATACACCTCGTATACCTATAACATAATGGGTACCAGTAACAACTGATTAATTAACAACAGCTGATTAATTAATAACGTGATTTATTTTAAGTAGTTTGCCAAGAATTGGAAACGCGGCCTAAAATTCGAGGCACTAATCCCCCTCCGACCATTTATTACCATTCAATATTCACCCAAGCGATGGCAATTTTATTTCAGGCATTTTTTTTTTTATTATGGAACCGCGGAATTAAGGAAATTCATCAGGCGGATCGAGTTCGAGTTCTTGGGTAGTTTATTTCGGTTACATTTCGGATTTATCCGGACTCATCTGGGCCATTAATCCAGTTTTTATGGATTATGTCCTTTAAACGGGAAAACATGAATAAATCGGGCGTTGTCAAGTCCGGAAAACTGGGGTCCATAAATTAGTGATAACAATTAAGCTCTTCCCGCAAACATTTTTTTCGTCGCAGGGTAATTTTATGCCGGTGCAGATTACTCGGGTGCCCCTCCAGAGGGGTTAATCCAGGCTAAATATGGGATGTTTTTCAACGGAGCTCGTGAGACATTCTTCTTAATTCCAATAAAGATTTGTTTTTATGTGGAGAATGCGCAATATCGATGAGTTTTTTTTTATGATTTTTATTATTACTTATGGAATGAACGTGTTTCAGTAATTTCTGATGTTTTTTTAGTACTATAATTATAGTTATAGTATATATAATTATCCTGTATATATAATTATATATACAGGATGTCCACATTTTCGGTAGGATTACATTGGTAACTTCTAAGTTCTCAGAGGTACGATGTCGATTAAATTAGAGAAAAATTAAGGGCCATGAAATGTAGATCTGTTCATCAGTTCTTCAACGTCAGTTACTCAATTCTAGTGAAATTAAGTTGATTTTGTTTTTAGTTGTGCAAAAATGAGGTGGTATTTAAATGTACCAAAGATCGTTCCCACAGAAATCCATATTAATGTGTCAGTGGTCTATATAGGCATCTCATAATTTCTAAGATCTTTAAGAAAATCTATCACTATTTTTTCTTATTCATTGCTAAATATGTAATAAAGGTAACTACTACTCCTACAAATACCCTATAGGCCAATTGAAATTTTTGTAAAAACACCCACGTTGAAAAGAGACAAACCTAAAAACACTTTGGTATTAAAAAACTCAGCACTAATATTTTTTGGCAAAATCAGTATGGTTACAAAATTGTTTTTGAATTTCCATATAAAACTTTGTGGAATGGTATAAAGCATAGAGCATCATACTGAATACAAAGTATGTTAAAACTTTGTTGATTTTGTGGTAATATTTCACAAAGCAAACTACTGTAAAATATGTTACAAAATACCTTTTCGGTCTAGAATAAAAATTCATATGAATAAAGACGGCATTGTGACAACAAAACTTCATTAGATGTAAAATATCTCAAATATTTAATAGTTCTTCTTGACAATAGCATCTGCATTAACCCAGATATGCCTATTGTCCTTTTGAAAGGACATCTTACAGACGTCTTTTTAAACGCGTGTACAGCCTCTATAAGCCTCCGGATCACAAATGGCCTTGCCAGTCTCATTTCAGGCCCTCCGCCAGGTCGCAAGGGCCCTCGATCTGCTGAGAAGAAGCACGCACCACTAACGAGTACTCACAAAAAGCGGGATGATTATAGAATAGAATTCAATAGCGATGACGTATAATGTAAAGTGAAGGCGTAATATATATGGCGTAATATGTTTAGCGAAAAATAGCGGATAAAAGTGCAAATTGAACACCCAGTCTCGAGGCGTATATCAGGTCTTCGAAATATTAGTTTTTATTAACGAATTATTGTTTGTCGCAAAACGCACCTCATTGTGTTTTATTTTAGAGACATAAAAAGTCGTAAATGAATTGCGCAACATATTTATTTAATGAATAATTTTTATACACCTAGTACTTTGCGAAAGCACGTATGTATCTCGATTTTGTGGTAAGCAATACAGCGTAAGATAAGTTTGATTCTATTATTTCTGCAAAACAATGCCAGAAATATTTCCTATTACCATAAAGAAGTCGAAATATGATGCTATACTGCCCATTTGTTTCAGCAAGAATATTCCCCCAACTTTCCTGTTGAGCGGCTGATACAGTTCAATTTTTTTATCGCCGATAAACTACATCCGCAAAACATGTAATTCGGGACATTTAAACATTTATAGAGATAAGTGGGCGAGATTAGAGAAACTTCTAGAGCGACTTATTTTTTATTAACTTTTGCTTATCTCTATGTATTCCCTTTTTCCGGGACGTATCTGCCTATGATATGGGGAGGGTGCGGAGACCTTCTTATACGCGATCATGGCCCGGAAGATAAACTTTATTCATAAAATGTTTAACGTTCTTTTGCCCGAAACTTCACGCTTTTCCCAAGTTTTATACACTCCGGTTCCAAGTAACTCCACTCCTTCAAAGAGTCCGCGAAAACTTTTGTTTTGTGGTTTTATTTGTTTAGACTTCTTTTTAACATACCGAGAAGGTTAGTGGGGAAACAAAAGAACGCACTTTCCTTTTTCGGTTCAGCAAAAAAAGCTCTTTGAATAAATAAAGTCCAGAGAGACCACCGATTTAAGTTTGCTGGATCAGTCCTGATCAACATTGTTTCGATAGTATTGACAGAATAACGAAAACAGACATTCTTATAAAAACAACCCACCTACTTTTGATTAAAATTAGAATCCATTGCCATAACAAGCATTTGTACCAAAATAACCCACTTACTTTGTTCCATTAGAAATTAGAATACATTACTTTGTTTTTCAGCATTAGAAGAACTAAAACTGTTACCAATCAGAACTAATAAATTAAGGGGTGGTACCACTCACGAATTTTCGAAAAATCGTTTTTTTTTGTTTTTGGCTTAAAATGTACTTTAGGATCATAAAAATCATATGCAATTGGTATTATAACAAAAAAAAAGAAGGTTTGATTCTCAATTTTGCCGCAGCAAAGATGTGTCTGTGTTCGGATTTGTAGCTTTTATACTGCTTTACCTTTCAAAATAATAAGTGGCCCTATTACCAACAGAGTAAAAGGTCTTTCGGGTTCCTCAGAAGTCAACCAGGCTGCGCAAGTACCATAATACACATGTATGTGTAAATTATTTTAAACTTTAGACATCATTATCTCAAAATGACTTTTTCAAACTGGGCCGGCACATTGCTCAAAGACCGTTCTATCGATCGATTTGAAATTTTAACAGTAGCTTATCAATTATATTCTACATAAAATCTTGTCTTTCCTTTAACACACATTATAACGAGACATTAAAAAAAGTCATTACATCTAGCTACGAACGAGAGAGATGGAAATAGCGGTTATGTCGATGCTCAAAGCGAAATTTTGGTCAAACTTTTGAAGTCACAATTGTAAAATAAATAATGAAATGAGCCAACAAGTGAATCTGCCCTATACAACGTGTCAACGAATTTTGAAAAATGATTTGGAGCTCCAATCATCTGCAATTTATTCGTCTCCAATCCATATCGTCTGCAATTCACACATGAAATTTTAAAGTCTACATTCTAAGTCTACAATTCTGCCGATGGTTTATGAACCATTTTAGTAATAATGATACTCACTTTGGAACAGTTTTTTTTTTTTGATAAGGCATAATTCCATGTTAAGGCTATGTTAACTCTCAGAATATGAAATTTTGGATATCAGACAACCCTCACTACACTTACTAATAATTGGAGTGTGAGCAGCTGTGAGCAGAAGGAGAATTGTTGGACCTATTTTTTTTAACGGAATACTGAAAGCAGAGAGGTACTGTTTAGAAATCCTATCACCTTTGTACAAATGTTGCATGACGCTGAATTGCAAGAAGGTTCATTTCAACAAGATGGAGCTCGTGTTCATACTGCTAGGGAAACAATTAATGGACCCCCCCCTAGATATTGCGATTTGACCCCCTGGAATTTAATAACAGAACTTTTTTCTCCCCTCAACTTTTCTGTATAATGAATACTTCACGATAACAAATTTTCTACAACTTTTTCAACTGACGCATATCAAAATTATGAAGTCTAAACTACCTCAAATGAAACCAGATACCTCCTCTTCTCTGTTGTGATGGATATATTCTGGGGCCAGACTAGGATTCTACACGAAAAAATTAAATTATTTCAGAAACACTGTTTTTCTTTAAACGTCTGTACCTATCAGATCTGTGTTCTATGATCATCACCTCATGTTACTCGGCAAGCTAGGTTAATCGTTCGATGACCAACATACCTCCTATTACAATTAAATGGGCATTAAGTTTGAAACATAGACTTAAACGATTCATTCACAGTCCCTCCTTTGTTCCGACAAATATCCGAATCGCCGACGAATGAATATTTAAGTGGCAATTCAGGGTTCGCCTTCTCCCTTACGGTAATAGAGAGAGCCACCTCAATTGCCTGGTTAAATGTGTGTGACGACACATTAACTCCGAGATAAAAGGAACGGCTGCAATTGCGAGGATTTATTAGCTCTCTTCGCCTTAAAATGAAATATTAATAAAAGCGGTACGAGGGAACGTTCCGAGTCATATCTCCTAGGGTTTGTGACTTCAACGAATACGAATCGGGACTCGTGCGAATACTTCAAATTTATAAGTTATTCTGGAAGTTATAATACGGCGGAAATCGGTTATAGCTGGACAGGCCACTCTTACTATTTCAATTTTACTATTTCAACATACGTACGTTAGCACGGTGCTGTGAGTTACAGCCAGTGGGGATAAATGTAGAATTCTATGCGGTAGAATAGAAAAGAAACATTTAATAGAATTGCTCATAAAAAAAAAAAAACTGGACGTTTTCCACGAAACACCGAACTACTACACTTTTCTCGACGCGCGTTTCGCCAGAGAAGATTAAAACTAAATTCTAGCCTACACACTTGCACTATTTATACCAAATGTTTTGCCACGGTTCACTGAACCGTAACTGTCTTTGTTTATCAGAGCAAACAGTGGACTGGTGGGTATCGGACCATTGTCCTTATTCATACTATTGTTACACTTAATGATTTCTAAACTTTCAAAAGCATCCAACTGTCTACTGTTTGTTACATTACTAATTAATTTTAAATTATTTATATCTATCCTATGGTTGTTGTCGAAAGCATGTTGGGCAACACAAGATTTTTCAGTTCTGCCATATTTCAAATGAGCCATGTGTTCTTTAAATCTAGTCAATATAGATCTTTTTGTTTGCCCAATATACTTTTGATCACAATCTTTACAACTTATTTCGTATATTCCTGACTTTTCGTTATTGTTGATTTTGTCTTTGATTTTGTCTTTGAAATGTGGAGACAGTTCTATTTTTTTTGAAAAATCGTAAAATCTGCAATTCGCTTTTTTTCATAATTCACATGCTTTGCCCTCGAATTTCAGGATTTCCGAAAAAATTAACACTATATAAGTTCTAATTTTGAAGTATGCGTGTAAAGATTTTTTATGCCTATTTTAAAGGCATCTGTAAAATGAAAGCATTGGAAACAAATTTGTAAAAACAGGGTCTGTAATCGACCTCCCGCTTATGAATTCCACAGTTGCAAAGCGAGGACGTTATTGAAAACATAATTTTTTTGCAACAATTTGTCAACCGTTGTTTTTAAAGGTCGTATTATAAGCAGACATTTTGAGAATTCATGGCTACCAAGATCGCTTGATATGAACCCAACGGATTTTTGGCTTTGGAGTCATAAAAAAAATGCTGGAAGAATTAAAAGGCAGTACTAGGGAGCAAGTTTGTGCAATTCAACTAGAAATGTTGTACAATGCTCGGTACAATTTGGATGTTGTACGAGGTGTGTATATTAAGTAATGAGACTGGCAACGTAGCGTCCGATCTAGCAACACTGCGGAGACGGAACTGGGAAGGGCGGTAGGTTAACATGTAATGTAACTTCAGTACAAGTTGGCTCTTTGTGACTGTTTTCGTAAACCGTTTTTTTCTAATGCATTTTAAAAATGAGTGACATTAATTTTGAGCAACGGTGTGCTATCAGGTTTTGCTGCAGGCTTGGACACAGCGCAACGGATACTTTTGCAAAACTTCAACACGCTTACGGAGACAGTGTTCTTTCAAGAGCCTAGGTTTTTCGGTGGTTTAAGGCATTCTCAGAAGGAAGAGAGTCGATTGAAGATGAACCCCGCAGCGGAAGGCCTTCATCTACGACAAGAATGGTCGGGGAAGAGTTAAATTTGAATCACACCACTATTCATCAGATTTTGACTAACAAATTGGGGATGAAAAAAATCTGCGCAAAAATGGTTCCAAAAAACCTTTCGCAGGAACAGAAGGACATCAGGAGAGAAAGGTGTTATGACATTTTGGAATCGATTGAAAATGATTCCCATTTTATGGAACGTCTCATTACTGGTGATGAGACTTGAGTGTTGGAGTACGACCCGGAAACCAAGCGCTAAAGCTCTCCAAGAACCAAAAAAGCGATAATGAGCAAGTCGAAGATCAAATAATGCTGAAAAAAAATCAGTCTCAGTACATAATTGACACATCTCGTATAATGCTATTTGATGATTTTACACCGCCAAAATGAAAGTCATATTGAACAGTTACAGTACCCAGTGTTCGACATAATAAATCATATTATTCAAGATATTCAGTTTTTATTGATTTTTTGTTGTTGGCTTAATTTTTTTTTAATTTGGATAATTAATTATTTGAAACATATCCATTACTTTATGATAACCTTGTACATGATTTATGTATTCTTACCTAACCGCGTAACACTTTGTGTATGACACATTTAGACTTTTTGAAAAAGCGTCAAGCGTTTCATTCAGCAAAATTTATGGATATTCTCACTGACATCTTGGTATATGCTGTTGCATTTTTTCTACAAGATTTTTGAGGAACTTGAAATAAACCTCTTTATGCAGAACAACCCTTTACAAAAAAATCAGTTAAAAGCGGTTTTAAGCGACTCCGCCTCCTATTTTCCACAACTCCGGGCAATAGATCGACGACCTCGCATCTCGTATCGCCTCCAAATGGCCACATCGTTTAAATCCTTTACAAAACACCATTCGGGTAACTTCTAATTGCGGCCAATCGCTCGTCGGTTGCATTTTTCAAGGGGCGAAACGGTCGGACGCCGGCGGTAAGATAATAAAATGCGCAAACGTTCGGCTTCGACTAGACGCTAAACTATTCGACGTGTACGCGGAAAAGAATCGCGCTTTCCGCTTGAGCAACTAAACTAGTTAGAAAACAAACGGCGATGCCAAACGGAACTGAATTTATAGCTGTACATGAGCGGTGCGGCAATTTAAGGTTTTAAAGGCTACGTAAAGTATGGTTTGGGGGAGACTTACAGAGTGTCCACTTTGATTTTTCAGTTCTGCCATATTTCAAATGAGCCATGTGTTCTTTAAATCTAGTCAATATAGATCTTTTTGTTTGCCCAATATACTTTTGATCACAATCTTTACAACTTATTTCGTATATTCCTGACTTTTCGTTATTGTTGATTTTGTCTTTGAGGTTACCCAAAAACGTCTGAACTTTATTTTTAGAATTATATATTTATTATTATATTTCATATAATTCTAAAAATAAACTACAGGCGTTTTTGGGTAACCCAAAAGACAAAATCAACAATAACGAAAAGTCAGAATATACGAAATAAGTTGTAAAGATTGTGATCAAAAGTATATTGGGCAAACAAAAAGATCTATATTGACTAGATTTAAAGAACACATGGCTCATTTGAAATATGGCAGAACTGAAAAATCAAAGTGGACACTCTGTAAGTCTCCCCCAAACCATACTTTACGTAGCCTTTAAAACCTTTAAATTGCCGCACCGCTCATGTACAGCTATAAATTCAGTTCCGTTTGGCATCGCCGTTTGTTTTCTAACTAGTTTAGTTGCTCAAGCGGAAAGCGCGATTCTTTTCCGCGTACACGTCGAATAGTTTAGCGTCTAGTCGAAGCCGAACGTTTGCGCATTTTATTATCTTACCGCCGGCGTCCGACCGTTTCGCTCCTTGAAAAAATGCAACCGACGAGCGATTGGCCGCAATTAGAAGTTACCCGAATGGTGTTTTGTAAAGGATTTAAACGATGTGGCCATTTGGAGGCGATACGAGATGCGAGGTCGTCGATCTATTGCCCGGAGTTGTGGAAAATAGGAGGCGGAGTCGCTTAAAACCGCTTTTAACTGATTTTTTTGTAAAGGGTTGTTCTGCATAAAAGAGGTTTATTTCAAGTTCCTCAAAAATCTTTGTAGAAAAAATGCAACAGCATATACCAAGATGTCAGTGAGAATATCCATAAATTTTGCTGAATGAAACGCTTGACGCTTTTTCAAAAAGTCTAAATGTGTCATACACAAAGTGTTACGCGGTTAGGTAAGAATACATAAATCATGTACAAGGTTATCATAAAGTAATGGATATGTTTCAAATAATTAATTATCCAAATTAAAAAAATTAAGCCAACAACAAAAATCAATAAAAACTGAATATCTTGAATAATATGATTTATTATGTCGAACACTGGGTACTGTAACTGTTCAATATGACTTTCATTTTGGCGGTGTAAAATCATCAAATAGCATTATACGAGATGTGTCAATTATGTACTGAGACTATTTTTTTTCAGCATTATTTGATCTTCGACTTGCTCATTATCGCTTTTTTGGTTCTTGGAGAGCTTTAGCGCTTGGTTCCCGGGTCGTACTCAAACACTCAAGTCTCATCACCAGTAATGAGACGTTCCCATAAAATGGGAATCATTTTCAATCGATTCCAAAAATGTCATAACACCTTTCTCTCCTGATGTCCTTCTGTTCCTGCGAAAGGTTTTTGGAACCATTTTGCGCAGATTTTTTCATCCCCAATTTGTTAGTCAAAATCTGATGAATAGTGGTGTGATTCAAATTTCCCCGAATTCTTGGGAAGCGCGGACCATTCTTGTCGTGAGATGAGGCCTTCCGCTGCGGGGTTCATCTTCAATCGACTCTCTTCCTTCTGAGAATGCCTTAAACCACCGAAAAACTTAGGCTCTTGAAAGAACACTGTCTCCGTAAGCGTGTTGAAGTTTTGCAAAAGTATCCGTTGCGCTGTGTCCAAGCCTGCAGCAAAACCTGATAGCACACCGTTGCTCAAAATTAATGTCACTCATTTTAAAATGCATTAGAAAAAAACGGTTTACGAAAACAGTCACAAAGAGCCAACTTGTACTGAAGTTACATTACATGTTAACCTACCGCCCTTCCCAGTTCCGTCTCCGCAGTGTTGCTAGATCGGACGCTACGTTGCCAGTCTCATTACTTAATATACACACCTCGTACAACATCCAAATTGTACCGAGCATTGTACAACATTTCTAGTTGAATTGCACAAACTTGCTCCCTAGTACTGCCTTTTAATTCTTCCAGCATTTTTTTTATGACTCCAAAGCCAAAAATCCGTTGGGTTCATATCAAGCGATCTTGGTAGCCATGAATTCTCAAAATGTCTGCTTATAATACGACCTTTAAAAACAACGGTTGACAAATTGTTGCAAAAAAAATTATGTTTTCAATAACGTCCTCGCTTTGCAACTGTGGAATTCATAAGCGGGAGGTCGATTACAGACCCTGTTTTTTACAAATTTGTTTCCAATGCTTTTCATTTTACAGATGCCTTTAAAATAGGCATAAAAAATCTTTACACGCATACTTCAAAATTAGAACTTATATAGTGTTAATTTTTTCGGAAATCCTGAAATTCGAGGGCAAAGCATGTGAATTATGAAAAAAAGCGAATTGCAGATTTTACGATTTTTCAAAAAAATAGAACTGTCTCCACATTTGACATTTTTTGTGAAAACTGCAATTTATAGAGAAGATCAAGTAACGAAATTGTTGTTCTTATGCTTTTCGTCTAATACTTAAAAAAATATTGACTAGGATGAAATCAAACAGGGTGTATGTACAGGGTGCCCCATTATAGTGGAGCCACAGCGAAACTACACATTCGTATAGTAAAAATGTTATAATTTAACCAAAATTACCTTTGTCCAAAAGTTATTGGTGACCAAAATACAGGGTGTCAAAGTTATAATTTTATTTTTGATTTCCGTAAATAACTTCTTTAAAAAACTTTTTTTTTTTCAAATTTGGTGATTGGGAGTTTTTTGAGGAGAGGAATTTTAAGTTGGCAATCATTTTGATGTAAGCTGTAGAGGGCGCTCTCTGCGGAATTCTGTATGCATAAAAAATGGTGTAAGTTTTTTGCGTCTTGGAATATTTTTCTTTTTTATTGAAAATATCGATTTTTCCATCATTTATTAACAGAAAAAGTATACCCTTTAAATGTCTCTCCGTTTGACCATTTTAAAGATACTTACGCTTAAAAGTTCTATAAAGTGGGACTATTTCATCATACCATAACCTGGTGACCATAATTTTTCATTCCTTATGTTGTTTCGTTACTGATTCAGTCCACTCTACCACTTCAAATTGTAAGCTGTATTTTCATACTCCTTTTTATAATAGGTAGTATTATAGTATTAATCTTCATAGGACTTTTTTTTTTTAATTTCCATTAGGAATTAAATACGTTCAATCGTTTAAATCCTTGAAAAATGCAACCGCCGAGCGATTGGCCGCAATTAGAATATACCCGAATAGTATTCTGTAAATTATTTAAATGGCGCACCATTAGAGCAAGATGCGGCGCTCGATTTATCATTGGGCGTTCTGTAAATTGCGGAACCGAAACGTTTGCATGCGGTCCGCCCCCTCTAAAAAAATTCGAGTTTTACGTGAGCATCCACATTATGTACAACCTCTTACGAAATTGCGATACAGGCACAACGTGGAAACTGAGTGGGATGTAATCTACGGCTGTTCGATACTGATATGTACAAGATTATCGATTGATAGTTTCCATCCCAATTTGAACCTTTAATATATGAAAAATGATGACGGATATCAAATTTGAAGTAGGGCAGAGTGGGGCCAGTTGCCCACGTGGGAATTAGATGTAATTTCTCAATTAGTGCGAGATATAATGCACGTTTTCCACTACAAGAAACAGGGACTTCTTCACACATAGTTCCACCAAACGCAGATCCAGTTCCATGTGAAGAATGAGATATTATTTTCTGATAAATGGATCATATATGTAATAAACTTTTCTTTTAGATTCTTAGTCCTCACGCCAGAGGTACAAAAGACATACCTCCTTAGAGTTATTAGTTATTATCTCTCCTCAAACTGGTCATTTTTCAAATAACCAGTAACGTAATTTTATCAAATAGGATTGGAAGAAATTTTGAATACTTAGCGGAGGAGTACTATTATTCCTAAGTCTCTTTGGACCAGCTCCCAACAGTATTATTTATCATTTGCAGCAACGATACAGGGAACACCTACAAATTCTGGAAGGTGTGGGACGAAACAACCAACTGTCGTCGTCGCAAAGGCATGTGACAAGGAAAAATTTGATAGGACACGGTCAGGTAGGAAATAATTTATACAATATGAGGTTAAATGAAATACTCCTTTGCAGAGGGTGTGACCAAGAAGAGGAGACAGTTGGTATCTTGGTATCTACTCTGTGATTGTTCAGCTTTCTCGTCAGTGAGAGAATTAGGAGAGCGCTGGCCTTATAGTAAGGGTGCTCCCGTTGGTTGACATCAATAGATTCTTTAAGCAATTGGGTAGTTGGAGTCATATCTCGGAATGATACCTCATGGATCAAGGATGTAATGGGTCATGAGTGCTGTAACTTTGAGTCACTCTTCATTATCTCCAGATTCCAGATTCGAGAATCCTATTTATTTTGACAGAATGCTTCAGCATGATATATTAAAAATATCTCCACTAGATATTGTACCATTAAAATTGGAAATCTGAATTATTGACACAACGTATTGCTACTACCCGTACTTACAGTCTTCGGAACACCTCCATAGCTGACGTTTAGGGATTATTAACTCGCGCGACACATCACTGTTGCCCGGGGGCCTTATTAACGGCGGCAGTTCTGAAGCAGCGCGCTCTAATAAAGTCTCGCATCCAGTATCCGGCATCTGCTGCAGACGCAAATGAGGTAAACTGAAGAGGTTTATTATTATGATTCCGCTAACGCCGCAAAGTCTGAGCGGTGATCCCACAAAGGCGCACGGAGTGGCGGAGCCGCCCCTGAACCGCCCGGGGCCGCCGCGCCACCCTCTACCCCTTCCGCCCCACCTCTCTCATCACTAGGCACGGCCGGGACTCTCGCTAATTATTTTATTGGGTGCGAACAGTCGTCGCCCTCCACACTCTCGGCTCGTTGCAATTATTGTAAAACTTAACTTCTAAGATTTCGTAATTCTACTCGGCACTCGTATAAAGCTGCATCCAGACTTTGTGAATTGGCGACCAAAGGACCCCGCACGTATTTAAAATTTGGCGAACAAACACATTGTTGGATGTGTTTGTCAAACAAAAAAATAAAAAAGTTAGACCAATACCCATTAGATAGTTAGAACAATTAAACCAATTCAAGCAATGTCAACAACAAAGCAAGCAAGTAAAAAACAGAAATACTGTTGCTATTTCTGTTTTTATGATCGCTATCCTGAATGACGGCGTATTTTTCATAAAGACTGAGGAATTCCAAAATCAACTGGTTACTCCATTTAGTTGATAATGATGGCGACATTTTTTTTTGTCAAATAAAAGAAAACAGTGAAAAGGCAGCAGAAGATCCACTTTTTACCAAGATAGAATACACAACAACACCCACAATACACAAAAACAAATAAGACTCTAAAGATATCATGCGCGACTTGTCTAGACTCTCAGGACGGAAAGACAAAGCTGATCGCATATCAAGGCCAATATTGCTACAACTCGTTGATGTGTGTCGAAAAAACAGCTTTCCTCTTATCTTGGCGATTGATTGGAGTTTATTGACCATGTGTGTTTCGTTCACACGGCGCTGCAAACTACCCAATGGCCAGTACTGCTTGATGTTTGCCGTGTCGTCTGAATACGCCTTTAGACCGGCTGAATGCAAAGTTTAAAAATAATCTCTCCTTCCTTCTGTCGTTTACCATGGAAGAAAATGGAGTTTGGAGTTCCGTCACGCCGTTATCCCATTTGGTAGTCCTAGGAAACTTTTTATTCTCCCGGGGTTGTTTACATCTGACGGTTTTGGACATGAACTCTGTCGAATAAGTTAAAGATCAAAGTTTCGGAGCAAGTTGTTAACACTGCAGCTTGCGCGTGATGAGAACGAATCTAAGATAATGAATATTGATTTTTCCGGTTAAGGTAAGACTAATTTTGATAAACGATGGTTAAGGTTATATTTGATAAAAAGGGTTAATATTTTTGGTCAGTAAGAAATAAAAAGATGGTGATGATTCTTTTATTGTTTTCATTTAACATTCCATTCAGATCATTAACAATAAATGACATTTGTGTGACATAATGATCATTACTGAAAGTAATCTAATCCCATCTAATTAAGGATGATACTTCGTTCCTTATTTATAGTTTTAGAAGAGAATTGAAACCGTTTTTCCTAACTAATCCCAGAAAAGTTTTTTTTCCTCTTAAGCTTGTCATGGCGCATTGGTAAATGGGGTAAGTTCTTTGCTATGTGGTCAACGAAAAGTATATTTTGATAATTGTCGTATTCTTTTTGTCTATGGAGTCTTCTGAACTTTTGTTGTGCCTTTTCATTTAAGTTCGAGTTTCTAGAATAAGTTTGTTAAAGGTATTGTATGCAGTTTTCGTAGAATAGAGGCAAAAGGATATAAATACTGATTTTTTTTGGTTAGTGAGGAATGATTAAATGCATGACTGCTTTATATTGATATGTATTATATTTTGTTTAACATTCTACGAAGTTTTCAGTATACTTAAAAACTACTTTTATACAAATACGAGGTGTGTAAATTATTAAGTAATGAAACTGATAGCGTAGCCCCCGATCTAGCAACACTACGGAGACGGGGTTTGGAAGGACGGTATGTCAACATGCAGTACACCTTCAGTACAAGTTTGAACTTGTTAGAGCCATTTGTTTGTTCTTTGTGACTGTTTTCGTAAACCATTTTTTTCTAGTTCGTTTTAAAAATGAGTGACATTAATTTTGAGCAACGATGTACTATTAGGTTTTGCTTGAGACTTGGACACTTTTGCAAGCATACTTTTGAAAAACTTACACGCCAGGAAGACAGTGTTTTACAAAAGCCCAGGTTTTCGGTGGTTTAAGGCATTCGTAGAAGGAAGAGAGTCGATTGAAGATGAACCACTCAGCGGAAGGCCTTCATCTTTAAGAACCGATGAAAATGTCGACAGAATACGGGATCTTGTGCGTTCAGATCGTCGGTTGACAACAAGAATGATCGGAGAAGAGATAAATTTTATCAAATCACACCACTGGTCATCAGATTTTGACTAACGAATTGGGGATGAGAAAAATCTGTGCAAAAATGGTTCCAAAAAAACTTTGGCAGGAACAAAAGGAAATTGATCCCCATTTTATGGAACATGTCAGTACTGGTGATGAGACTTGGGTGTTTGAATACGACCCGGAATACAAGCGCCAAAGCATGGAATGGCACACTTCAAGCTCTCCAAGACCCAAAAAAGCAAGAATGAGTAAGTCGAAGATCAAATGCTTGATGATTTGATGCTTTTTTGATAGCCAGGGAATTGTCCACAAAGAGTTTCTGTCTCCATGCCAAACAGTAAATCAACACTTTATACAGAGAGGTTCTTGAAAAACTTCGAAAAAGGGTCATGTGTATGAGACTAAACACCAAGAACAACTGGATGTTGCATCACGACAATGCGCCTTGTCATACAGCCCCTCCTTATTCGCCTGGCTTGAGTCCTTGTGACTTTTTTCTCTTCCCGAGACTGAAAAATCACCTCAATGAACATCATTTTCGGACTATAGAAAACATTCAAACGGCTGTAACCGACCAGCTGAAGGCTATTCCAGTATATGAGTTCCAGCACTGTTATGAGGAATGGAAGAACCGTCTCCAGCGCTGTGTGGCTTTCCAAGGAAGTTATTTTGAAGGAGACAATACTGAATTGTAATTCTATTCGAATAATAAAATTAAAAAAATCAGTCTCAGTACTTAATTTACACTCCTCGTATCCTATTCCAAAATACTAAAAAGTTGTTTCGTATTTAGGTATGACCGTAATCCATCACAGTCTAAAATATCCACATAATATAGTAGGTGTTAGTGAATAATGCTAATTATTATTTACGAACAGTACAGGTTTGAAGTCTTTCGGTGATTTCAGTGTCAGATTTTTTCTCTGTCTCCGCAGATTAAGCTCCAAAAGTTCAAATACACGCCAAACTGTTATTAAATTTCCAAAGTATCAACGAGATCGTAAACAAGTACAGAAAACTTTGTCGTAAGTATCGTGTGTACGTTATGTTAGCAGTGAAATCAATGTTTACCTCCTATCGCTCTTCGGCACCGGAATAAAGTTTTAATTTCATTTGTAAGTCAAACAGTGAGACCTCGCTGGCGTTGAAATCAAGAGAAACAGTAAATGCAGCTTTTTACTTATTTTAGATACGAGTGTTTATGTTTCGTAATACCACCAGATAGGCGAGACAGAAAATAGACTGTATAAGTTTTTAAATTGTGATACAAATAAAAAATTAATAGATAAAGTGAGATGATGTGATGACTGTTCAATATTTGTGTAGTGAAGTTCTTAGCTTTATCTGACAAAAGGTTAATGCGTGTAGCGTGTGACGTGTGGCTTGTGGCACGCATTGTCTACTTTTACGATCATTGACTTTGATGATATATTTTCAATGCTAGATTCAAAATTCGAAAGTGAACTAAAGTGTGGACTGAAGCCGACTCTGTTCATTAACGATTCGACGCACACGTAAAAAATCTCTCGTCTAATATTTTATTGTTATATCAAAGAACCAAGACTCCTGGAGATTCAGTAATAATATTTTGTCGAGTTTTGCCGGGTAGTAAAAACAAAAAACAACGATAATAGCTCGAAGCTAATTCGAAAAATAACATTTTCCTTAAGAGAAACAATAGTTCCTTAATGCTCTGCTGGAGTGCTGATTCCTATCAATTAAAAGGAAAGAAGAAAAATCGGAACACAGGAAAGTCCTCGATAAAGTTTGTACACGGCACTGGGATTGAATAAGATTGTTGGTTGCTTTTTGTGTTTAAGGAAAGTGTACTATTATTGTATTTATTAAGTGGATTTTTTTATGAAATTGAAATGAACGATTGTTTTTAGTCTCGTAATGTTATATTCAAGAATATTGGGTACTTTATGTATTCAAGCAGAAACTGATACGTTCACGTTCACGATTGGGTTTATTTTAGGCGACAAGCTATTTAGTTAACTATTTGAAACTAATAAAAAAAAGACGACCAAAGTACCTGTGAAGCTTCTTATTTATTTTGCATTTTTACGATTTATAAATAGGCAATGGATCGCTTCAGTGAGACGCAAATAAATGATATTTTAATAATGAGTATAGAGACATGCAGAGATTTCAAAATCAAGTTTGTGTACTGTTTAACGAATTGTACCCCAACAGATCTCCAATAAACTAGTGAACAGTAAGCCAGGTACCAACAGATTGGTAACGAAAATTCAAGTAACTGGTAGTGTTAAGGATTCCGCTAAATCAGTAGACCTAGAACTGCAACCGGAGGAGATAAAGCGTTGGATATCTTGCTCTCAGTACGCGAAAATCCAATCCAATCTTCCAGGGTCTTGGCACCTACTTTTGATGGTTCTCACCAGTCCGTTCAAATTTATTTAAGCGAGAAAAGCTACATCCATACAAAACCTTCTTCACGAGGTAAACGATGACGACTTCGATAGAAGGGATGCATTTTGTGAAGGCATGATGGAAATATGCAATAACAATAACAATAAAAGAAATATCCTTTTTTTCAGATGGAGCTACATTGAAGTTAAATGGTGTTGTTAATCGACATTATAGACGACATTGGTCAAGTCAGAACCCTCATTGGTTCCAAGAAGCGCATGCCCAAAATCCCCAAAACGTTCATGTTTGGGCAGGAATTGTTGGACCTTTCTTCAAAGAAGGAAATTGACATTCCCAAAAATATTTAGATCTTATAAGAAATCACATTATTCCATCTTGCAGACTGTTGTATCCTGATGAAAATAATGTTATTAACTAACAATTATGGTTCCAACAAGATGGGGCACCACCGTATTTAAATACACAAATTTCTAGGATGTTGGATATGCAGAGAAGGTGCAATTGACTGGCCAACGCGCTCCCCGATCTAAATTCCTTAGATCTTTTTCTGTGGGGCTATTTAAAATGTAAAGTGTATGTCAATCGACCAGATAACATTGAAGACTTGTAACAGAAAATATCGAATGGAATCCGGACTATTCCTGAAGATTTCCTACTAAATGTTATTGAAGAGTTTTGAGATCGGCTTAGGCATTGTTTATCGGCAAATAGAGGTCAATTTCTATACTTCCTCGCTAACTATTGCTTTGTTATTTCATTTTAATTAAAAAATAAATGATTAAGTAAACAATTACATTCTTGTACAAAAAATTAAATTTAACGTGTTTTGTGCGAAAACTTCTTTATGTAATCATATCAGTAACCATAATCAGCAACCATAACAGTAAAGAGAAATAGCTGCTCTTTCAGATAATTGTGAGAGAAAACCTACGGGTTGTCATTTATAAAAACAAAGATGGTCTCCATAAGTAACAACCAAACGCGAAAATACAACATTATTTCATGCTGACACAAACATGCCAAATAAACTGATGAAACACTTTTATTCGCGAACTTTTTTATATGCAGTTTGTGTAAAACCAACATCGGCCAGTTTTGAAAAAGGACAAAGTGAGACGACAGATAAGAAGATAGATAAGAAGCAACCGCATACGCGTCGAAGGTACTGGGAGATCGGCCCACTCACCACTACGCAGAGCGAGAAGTGTAGTGGAAGTAAACAATATTCTTGTGAAAAATTTTATTACAATGGATTATTCACGCGAAGAAAAATATCAGAACGTCATATAGCATGGCATTATAACGGCAATTCTGAACGTAAATTACAAGATTCATTTGCTAATACGTGTTCCCAAATAGGCCAAAATTTTCTAAAAACACTAGGTATCCAAAATATGACGCATAATCTTAATCCGTGTGGACGGATTCGGATTTCCGGATGCCTTCGGCCACAGGTGAAAGAAAACCCGACTGCTACTCTGGCACGGCATTATTTAAGAAGTCCTTATAATGCTGTGACTCTGGTTTCGGTGTCGAACGTGTGCCTGCATTTTGTTTTATAATAAATATTTAAAAATCATAAGAGATCGGATTACTTTAGTTTATTTTAGCTATTTATTTTCTGCTAGTGTGCTTACCAATGGACGTTTACGCGTGCATTACAACAGAATTTTAAACTAAAATAATATTATCCCCTCTCTTCGAATACACTTACATGTTGATTCGTACTGACTAGTGGTAGGTGGTGAATAATAATAATAATAACCCAGAAAACTCAGAACATTACCAAATCTAGGGCATGTGCGGTTGGATTGGCATCTATGCATCCACACGTATACTTAGTGTATTAGTGGTTGCATATCAAGTCCTGACAGAGAATGCGAGACAATTAAAAATCGTCTTCCCCGGCCGGGCCTCGAACAACGCGCACAGAGGTATCGCGACTGGAAAGACGGCGCTTTAACCCACTCGGTTACCCGTGCCCCTAATGGCCGGTGTAATTTTCCCACCTTCGTTGAGTAGGGATGGTTGCGTCTTACATGTCGTTTCACATATACTTGTCCTTTTTCACAAGCGGCCGATGTTGGCTTAACACACACTGTATACAAGGTTATTAAAAAGTTACAGGCATTATGCGTGACTTTTTTGCCGCGCCTTATAGTTTAAAGCGTACCGAATATCGTAGCAGACAGTATTTCAAAACGATTATTTTACAGAAACGAGCAATTAATGTCTAACAGCGTCAAGGACTTATCAGATGTTATTAATGCTCCCTCAGTAATAGTTGACAAATAGTTGTTTCTGATATAATTAATGAGCATCCCGTGTCACTTAACCGTTCCCATCGATAATATTTCACTACTGTCAGATGGAGGAGGTCGTTTATAAAATTTTGAAAGCAGCAAAAATAGCTACGTGCGCTTTTACTTTCCCTGGCGGAGGAGGCCATAAATTTTGTCCTGTAGGACGATATCGAATAATTTAATGTTTTCGATTCCGCCGTGTCGAGATATATTTCTGTTTTCTTTTTGCGACGTTACTTTAAGGTGGAGTAAAAGCAACGTTTCCATTTTCTATTATGACTATGTGCTTAATAAATTCATATAGGGCGTTTCATTAATATTGCATAAGAATTCAGGATGAGATTCCTTACATGTACATGAGCAAAAACTGTAAAGTTAAAGTTTCCAGTTTAATTTTTTTTGAACTGGAAAGTCCTGTGGAAAAATAAATTATATTTGTTTGAATTATGTTTTGTTTAATCTCCTGTTGAATTCGATAACTGTTTTCTAGTTTCTGATTACTGTTCTTTAGTTACATTTAAAAAGTCTTCATTAATTTCTTGGATTATTTTCTTGTATTAGATGGTCATTCTTATTGTAGTCGAAAATTCATTTTGTGGAAAATTATTCATTGTTTGAATTTCAACATCTAATAACTTTCTCAATTGAAAAATTACCACGTTTTAACAATCCAAACACTAGTCTGAGGGTTGCAAATTTGGAATTAAATTTACCTAGAGAAAGTATCCGACACTGTGTCAAAAATCACAAGATAAAACCTTTTAAATCCAAGTTTATTTATACTTTGGAACCAGGCGACAATGAAAAAAAACACGGCTAGAATTTTGTCTTTCTTTTCTTTTTTGTATCCAAGTAGAGTTTTTGATGCTCTATCCATTAAAAAAAGTCTCGTTCAAATCGGATAATAAATAACTTTTTTTACACCAGTGTCTCCATTCTTAATGGGTCACCCTGTATATATCTGATTTTTATCAGTTGAAAAACCAAAAAAAAAAAAAAACACTGATTAAGCTGTTATATCAAAACGTATTGAAATTATTATACGGTTTATTTACTTCTTTATATTTACGCAATTAAGTACAAAATTGATAACACAAAGGGAAATGCGATATAAATCTCGTATCCCATAATTATACACAATGAACATGCCAGATTGTTATAAAACAGTATTCAGTATTTAGAAACAATTCTGACTAGAATATTTATGGATTCTTTGCTTATTGTTAAATAATTTATTTTCAACATTAAAAAGATAATTAATTTAAAAAAATTGACAAAAGACATTGGTTGGTGTGTAAACATGCAAGTACAAAAAAAATCAGGAGAAATCATTAGTAAACGTTAATATGATGTTTTTTTTTATGACAGGAAACATTAGTAGAAAAAGAAACACGGAAGTTTTGAAATTGTTAAATAACATACAAAATAATTACAGATTTTTTTTCTCACAAACACCATTCGGTTACAAATAGTGCACTGTAATTTTTTGTGCAATAATATCAGTTATCATGACCTTGAATAAGTTCTCGCTGTTTTTTTTTTTTTTTTGTGAAAATGCTTTATTTAAAGTATGTGGTAAAAAACATGTCACTCAAAGTATTGTCCATCAATAGCCACTACTTCCTCCCACCTTTCTGGCAGCATATGAATTCCATGTGGGAAAAACGACACGTCTTTTGAGGCTATCCAAAAATCGACCCATTTTTTGGCATCTTCACAAGAACGGAAGTGCTGCTCAGCCAGGCCGCGTGCCATCGATCGAAATAAGTGATAATCGGAAGGGGCTATATCCGGTGAATACGGCGGGTGGGACAGGGCTTCCTATTTAAGCGTTTTCAAGTAGGTTTTTACCGGTTTTGCAACATGTAGCTGAGCGTTGTCATATAACAAAATCACCTTGTCATGTCTCTGCTCGTATAGCGGCCGTTTTTCCTTTAGGGCTAGGCTCAAACGCATCAAATGCAGTCGACGGCGATCTCCCGTGATAGTTTCGTTTGGTTTAAGCAGCTCATAATAAATTAAATAATAAATATCCTTGCTTCTGGATCATTCCTAATGCTTTACAATGTTTCGAAACTGTTGTGTCATCTACTCGTAATGATTTTGCAAGTCCATCTAGCGTCTGACATGGATCTTCATTAAGTATTTCCTTCAATTCTTCGTCTTTTCTTCTTTATCTCCAAGATCAAGCTTTGAAGCGTCGAAAGCGTCTCTGCATGTCGTTTTCGACAGAGCATGCTACCGTAAGTCTCAACAAGAATTCTGTGTGCTTCAGCTGCAGATTTCTTTTGAATAAAATAGTGCAATAAAATTCCCCGCAAATACTCTTTACTTGGCACAAAACGACATTTTTAGAACTAAGAAAAAAACTTTGTTTACACTATGGCGAACTAGCAAACCCTGAGTTCAAACTTACCGACAGTACTTCCTTGTAGATGCGTTACCATCTGAAATTACATGCACACAGTCCTGATGCTACCATCTGATCCAAGGAAACAACGAGAACCAATCAAGGTTCCAATTTTAACCCTCTTGTAGGATTACGCTTTCTAAGTGATTTTAAAAGTTCATTATTTTTATATTTTTTGTGGAATAGTATTAATCGTAGAAATTCAAGTTTAGGGCTGCTGCTACACACTAAAACAATATATTCGAATGTAGTATTAACTAATATTTTCATTTTATATTTAAATTACTTTTCTTACAGCTGTTAAGGGTAGCAATGGACCATTATTGCCTATTTCTTTTTCAAAATAGCGTTTCAAAGATGCTACTAATTCTTGCTAGCAACTGTTTAAATGTTTTTGCATTTCGCAAACGGAGGTCTGATAACTACAGCACTTGGATTGTTCTGAAAATAACAATTTTTCAATGCGAGAGAGCTCAAGTGAAGCAAGTAATACAAAACAACAACTTCGGACCTGCAGCCAGCTGCATAACAACGACTATCAAGCGCGAAATTTAAAATTCAATAAAACATTTCATTATAGTTTTTATTTCGTTTAGACGCGCATCGGTTTTTATTTTGTACCTGCATACATCAATTATTTATCTTTCTCGTAAATTACCAAAGCGAAATGGAGCATCTATGCAATTTAATATCCACCGCATTCATCAGTCATTCTCGCGACTATTACCGGGAGAATTTTTCATCGGCGGCATAATAAAAGGAAACCCTAAGAACCCCGCTAAACGCGCACTTAGGTTCTTAATCGTGCGACTCATTATTCAAATTAAACTTGCATGCGGTAAACATTTCTCGAGTCCGCGGTGGCGAGTCGTAGATTATCGGGGTGGCAGTGGCTTGAAAATACAGTCATTATATATAATTCACCGGCTCGGATACGCGAGGTGGTTAATTGGTTGGTCGCGAAAGAAATACAACATACGAGATGCGTAAATTAAGTAGTGATCTCGCAACACTGCGAAGACGGGACTTGGAACTTATTTGTTTGTTCTTTGTGACTGTTTTCGTAAACCGTTTTTTTCTAGTGCGTTTTAAAAAATGAGTGACATTAATTTTGAGCAACGATATGCTATCAGGTTTTGCTTCAGACTTGGACACAGCGCAACGGGTACTTTTGCAAAACTTCAACACGCCTACGGAGACAGTGTTTTTTAAGAGCCCAGGTTTTTTGGTGGTTTAAGGCATTCTCAGAAGAGTGTCGTTTGAAGATAAACCACCCAGCAGAACGCCTTCATCTTCAAGAACCGATGAAAATGTCGACAGGATACGGGATCTTTTGCGTTCATATCGTCGGTTGATGACAAGAATGATTGGGGAAAAGTTAAATTTGAACACACCACTGCTCATCAGAGTTTGACTAACGAATTAGGGATGAGAATGAACTGCTTCTAAAAACCTTTCGCAGGAATCAGGAGAGAAAGGTGTCTTGACTGTTTGGAACCGATTACAAATGATCCCCATTTTATGGAGTGCGCCAAAGCATGGAATGGCACACTTCAAGCTCTCCAAGACCCAAAAAAGCAAGAACGAACAAGTCGAAGACAAAATGCATGCTGATATGCTTTTTTGATAGCCAGGAAATTGTCCACAAAGTAAATCAAGACTTTTAAAGAGAGGTTCTTGAAAAACTTCGAAAAAGGGTCATTCTTGTGAGACCAAATATCAAGAACAACTGATTCACTTCCAGCTGATTTCTTATTCGCCTGACTTGGGACTTTTTTCTTTTTTTGGTCTTTCTATGGTCATTTTGGGACCATAGAAAACATTCAAACGACCAACTGAAGGCTATTCCAGTATATGAGTTCCAGCACTGCTATGAGGAATGGAAGAACCGTCCCCAGAGCTGTGTGGCTTCCCAAGGAAGTTATTTTGAAGGAGACAAAAAAACTGGACGTTTTCACTCCAGGATTCTGTTTGAATACAAAAAAAAACAGTTTCATTACTTAATTTACACACCTCGTATTTCATAAACGTTAAAGCTGGCACCAGCTTGAGCAACTACTCTGTCATAATTAGGGTTCGGAATGTTTGCCTTCACGCGTGTTGAACTGCATAGACTATCCTGCCTTCCTGCGCCGGGATGGCGTACTACTGCGCATACACGGGTCCTGGCGCGTTGTCGAACAGGGTCAATGCCGTACGTAGCACGGGAAAGAATACACGCGTACGTAATACAAGGTGCTTAAGAAATACGGTTTATACTTTCATTACCATAGAGGTTTATAGTGCCGACCAGGCCCCCAATCACACATCTTCGGATCCCAGTCATAATAATGTTAATATGACTGTTAATGTTAGATGGATATGTCACGTTAGTTGAAATGTTGGAACACTAGAAAATGTTATGTTTGAATTTCCCGCAAAATTTTGGGGTGGAGATAAATGACCGATGCACGTAAAGTTCTGACAATGTGCAATATGCAAAGGGCGAGCCAAAAAAATATTAGAAACTCGACTTGGGGCCTCGACTTGAAGTAAAAGTACCAGGGCTTGATTTTTGCCTTGAAAATATGGTTGTTTCAAATTTTGAAAATGTCTATTATGACGTCATCAAATATATTCCAATAAACATATTCGTTTCATTCAATATTTAAAAAAATACATATTTATACCAACACATTTATGTTAATACTTTTTTTTTTTGATAATCTGTTTTCCGTAAAAAACTATAACAATCATCATTTATATCATCAAGAAAAAAGTATCATGATGATATCATGTATTTTCAAATGGCAACACACAATGAAAAATGTCCTGTAGAATGGGCAGGAAACTCGCCAGACTTAACCCCTTTAGATTTGTTGGGATGGTTCATGGGGTCTTCTTAAAAGCAAAATATATAGAATCCCATCAAGAGACATGTAGACACTTAAAAGAAAAGATAAGAACATCATGTCGTATAGTATCTCTTAATATATTAAAACGGTTAATTTAACATAAGTGAATGCGTAGACCAACAATTCTAAAGATGGTTTATTACGGAGATAGAATACGATAACAGGCTGAAGTTGCTCGCCTATTTCAAGGAAAATTTATTGATTTCTCATATATATCCCAAGGTACAAATTAAAACTGAAAATCAGTTTCGCGAATAATAGACTAAAAAGGGTGTCAAAATTCCATTTAAACTTTCCCAAAATCCGAAACATATAATATTGAAAATAACTTTTAATTGAGCACGTACGATATTTTCCAAAACTTTCCTAATACAACTTTCAATCCTTCATACTAACTGAGATCTCAATGTGTTCAATCAGAGTCATATTCGCTTAGTTACCATGATTTTAATCGTGTTCAGTACATAACGTATATGTTATGTATTAAGTATGATCGACACATTGAAATTGGTTGATATCGATTTTCTAGGAACAGGATTAGGGATAATGCAGTCCCTCTTCTCTGCGTTCCCCTGATCCTTCATAGCGTTCCCTTTGTTTCAGCAAGTTTAATAATGAACATATACCAATCGGTAATGTGTTTTAATGTTATAATAATTGTAGAATCTAAATAGATTTACACCAGGTATTTCAAACATTGACAGTAGGTAGTTTATACTTTTCGATTAAAATTTTAACAAAACCCTGTGAATTAAATTGATCCCGTAAATAATTGCAGTTGTAATAGATTTATGATAGATTTTTTGATAAACTTTTTCGGAAGTTTTTGTTAAAAAAAACCCCTTAAGTTTGTTAAGTTTATTTATTTTATTTTAGTTATACAAAATAATTGAAATGGTTATTCATGCTCCCACTTTTTGAAGTTTGCATAAATTCCGATAATTTTTATACTATATTATTGAGTTTGTTTGTTTTTGATAGGGTTAGAGCATGTGAAATTCTGCGTCTAATAAATTAAATAACTATTAAATTATTAAATAACAGTTTTATTTCAAACTGAAACTGAACTCAGTTTGAAATAAAACTGGAAGTTTTCAAAAACGTGCGTTACTTCGAAAATATTAAATCCCTTTTAATGTTCGTGGGCTATTCACAGTATCTAATTGACGTAAAAACTTGAACTCTTGAACACTTTTCCACTTAACGTGGTAACACTTTTTTCTACTCGAGGCGCGTTTCGCCAACCCGATTAGTATCACCAGGAGATAATAAAAACTCTAATTTATTGAACAATTTTGGAATAATATTTCTTAGACATGAAAGAATTTTAAAATTGAATTCAACACTCTACCATCCCTAATATAATTTCCGTAAAAGTCACTATTCATGAAGGTTGAATAAAACACTTTGCGATTGAACTATCAACCGGGCTAGCGCCTGCAAGGTAGGCCACCCAAACAGACTTTCACTCGCAAAATTAGAGGAAACAGGAGCTATTTTGGTGGGCTACCTTGCAAGAGCTGACTCAGTCGAGAGTTCATGCGCCAAAATCGTAAAAACACACACTCAAAAATTTTCAAGGTCAAAAAAAGAGGGCTGTAAGACCCAAAAGGCGGATGATTAGGGATTGGCCGAAATGGTTTCGAGCATCCTCAGGAAGGGTTCCTGAGTCACCCCACGCCCTCAAGTAATGCCAGGACATGAATTCGCGACCACAAGATATCCCACATGTGCGGAACCATACGGGGTGGGTGGGAGCTTAGTGTAGAGGTGGCCTGGAGGGACGCTAGAGAAAAGTTGTCAAAGGGTGAAAGCGAGTTTTGGCATCCTACGTCAATTTATCAGTCAGTATTAGGACCAATGGATTCGCTTAAGACAAGTCCAATCATGCAAAATAATGCGTAACTGTAGAGGGGTGGTTCAGAGGGCCTAAAAAGGGTTGGAGGGATGGGGCAGCGGTCAAACGCTAAGAGCTTATTGGGGATGTCTTAATGTGAGCAAAGATAATGTTCGTACTTCCCAGCCTCCTTCTCAGCCCATCCTGTAGGTTATTAAATTGCTGGTAGAATCTTGTGAATTCAGATTTCGACATGGGGTTGGTTTTTGTGGTGTGGACGGCGAATACTTGAAGCCACAGTATAGCGACTTCGGCGCATTAAAACTAACCCTATAGGATACTGAAATTCGATAACCTCAGGTTTCTAGCCAGAATAAAGTGGCGCTAATCTAAAAAGTGTAACGCCGGACGTAAAGTCTAGAATACCCACTACGATAGATAAAGGCCCCATCAGACGGACCTTCAACGCTTATCTGGCCGAAACTCGTTTCTAAATAACTGAATGCGGACGGCCCGCAGAATTCCCTCATTGTCCATTGTTACATCCCTTCGGCCTACGGCGAACGGACGGCTGTCACTTTTCGCTGACGCGCGTCCGCCCCCTAAACAACTTGTCATCGTGTCGGAATTTTCATGATTTAGGGGTTCATTTATCACGTTGCATCCATCCCGCTCAATGGCTCATCCATCACCCGCGATCGTGCGCTGCTGCGGCCACCGGATGCCGGACACTGTTGCCAACTGAATGCAAACCGCAAGACGATACTTTTAGGCTCCCGCCGGTTTTGCAGAAACTTCAGGAAAAATTTATATATAAATACTATTATTATGGATTATAGCGGGTGTCCTAATATTCCGTGTACAACGTGCTCCTGACGTCAAAATAAGTCGATTTAACTTACCTATACAGGGTGAGTCAAACTTAACGCGACAAATGAAAGGTACGGATAGGGCATGTTATTCTAAGCAAAAAAGTTCTAATAAACATGTGTCCGGAAATGCTTCCTAAGAACGCTACGGACGTTTAAAGATGGCCGGCCCAAATTGGTTTTCTTGCCTTTTATTTCAAAAACTGCTTAAAATAATTGGTTTAACGTAACAAAACAAACTAAAATTTTACAAAAACTGCTCGAAATGTCCACCATCATTTTCAATGCAAAGTTGACATCTGCGAATGACTGATTAATTCACTCCGCTGCCTTATTAATTAAAAAGAGAAGCAGGCCTTGATAACAATTGAAAGTGTTTGTTTGACAGCCTTGTTTGACGTGTCGATTGAATTCAATTTGTCACTAATTTTAAGCTAGTTTATGAGTAAATTGCGGAAACATGCCAAATACCTACACTACAAGTGAATATGCGGATATTGTGTTTGTTTACGGGTACTGTGATGGTAATGCGCGCGCTGCTGTGAATGAGTACGCCCGAAGATTTCCAATGAGAAGAGTGCCCGACAAAGCGGTATTTACTAGAACATTTCAACGATTAAGAGAAACTGGGACAACTTCTTCGAAATCGCGAGCAGACGGTATTTTTGCACCCTTCATAATAATCGAAGAACAGAAAATATCCTAGAACACTTCGATCAAATACCTTCAAGTAGCACGAGGAGATGTTCTTTGCAATTAGGCTATTCCCAGAGCATTGTGAACCGAACTCTGAAAGCAGATGGTCGCCACCCCTATCATTTGCAGAAAGTTCAGAATTTGCTTCCTGAAGACCTACCTCGAAGAAGAGAATTTTCAGAGTGGTTCTTGGAACAAATAACAAACGATGCTTCTTACTATCGGAAGGTGATTTGGACGGACGAGGCAACTTTTACCCGTAGTGGTATCTTTAACCAACATAATGCGCATATTTGGGCCCATGAAAACCCGCATGCTGTAAAAGAACAACATTTTCAACATGAATTTTCGTGCAACGTTTGGATGGGGTTATGCGACGATACACTCATTGGTCCATATTTCTTGCCTCCAAGACTAAATGGTCCGGCCTTTCTTCATTTCCTGGAAAATGAATTTGAAGCAATATTAGATGACATGCCTCTAATTGATAGAGCAAACAGGTGGTTCCAGTTAGACGGTTGCCCAGCCCATTACACTCTACTAGTGCGGCAATGGCTTCACAACCATTTTTCAGGAAGATGGATTGGTCGCGGTCGAGACTGTCCCCGTCCTTGGCCTCCGCGTTCCCCGGACTTAACCACTATGGATTTTTATGTTTGGGGCAGAATGAAGAGCAAAGTTTATGCTGAGCCCGTCAACGACGAAGCTAGTCTCCGAGCGAGGATCTTGCAAGCTGCCCAAGAAATACCACTAGCGGAGTGTCGTGCAGCCGCGCAATCAGTCATTCGCAGATGTCAACTTTGCATTGAAAATGACGGTGGACATTTCGAGCAGTTTTTGAAATAAAAGGCAAGAAAATCAATTTGGGCCTGCCATCTTTGAACGTCCGTAGCGCTCTTAGGAAGCATTTCCGGACACATGTTTATTAGAACTTTTTTGCTTAGAATAACATGCCCTATCCGTACCTTTCGTTTGTCGCGTTAAGTTTGACTCGCCCTGTATACCAAGTTGTCTCGTTTAGCCGCTTGAGGCCGTCAAAGTTGACCTAAAATTTTGTTTTTTACCAATAACTTAGTAACGCCCTGTATGAACTTAATGAAATTTGGTGTGCTAGTATGTTCCGACAGATGGCACATTTTGACATTTGAATCGAAGTTATTCCAACAGGGTGCGAAAACTACCCCTACCCTTAAAGTAACCTGCTCGTATTTTTTTTTGGTGGGGGTGATACCGCTTCATCTATGTCTCAGTAAATGATTATTTAAGTTTGTTTATTTCGCTTTCGTCCAAAAATCAATTTTAAAGTGAAATCAATTAAATCGTATTAGAATCGACAATGATGTAATATAAAACATGAATTCAGCGAAAACGGTAAGGAATACAAAAATTTTAAAGGAGAGAAAATTTGTTAAAAAAATTGCTTATCTTTATGATAAAAATTTAGATGAAGCGGTATCACATCCACACAAAAAAATACGAGCAGGTTACTTTAAGGGTAAGGGTAGTTTTCGTACCCTGTTAATGGGTATAATAAATTTCGATTAAAATGTCAAAATGTACCATCTGTCGGAACATACTAACACACCAAATTTTCTTAAGTTCATACAGGGCCTTACTAAGTTATTGGCAAAAAACTAAAATTTTATGTCAACTTTGACGGCCTCTATCGGCTAAACGAGACAACTTGGTATATAGGTAAGTTTAGTTAAATCGACTTATTTTGACGTCAGGAGCATGTGGTAGCTCGTTGTACATGGAATATTGGGACACCCTGTATAATACAAATCTATAATAGCTTTTAAATTATTGTAATTAAGGGGGAAACCCTTTACAATGTTAAAAAAATCGATTTTTTTTCTTATTTCGAAAGTATAATGTATTGAGAGTATACTGGAAAGAGGAAAAATCTAAATATTACATATTTACGGAGTTATCGCACATATTCGGGGCTCTACATACCGTAAACTAGCGAGTGAGATAGCCGGAGAGCTTGGGGTGCAGTAACATTTCTTTCATAATACCTTTTGTGAAGAAAACCAGATCTTCGAGGAGGCTGAAGGTTTATTATATGCACCTGGAATCGCTGATTGATCGGTAAGTCACTAAAACCACAGTTTAAAGTAATCAGTTGTGTCATAAACACCGGTCCTCTATGAAGTTTTGGCTCACAGTTTTATTTTTTATATTAGAGTAATGAACCTGCGCAGTAGCTAGTTTTACTGCCAGTAAGAGATACTTACAGGGTTTGTTAAGTTTACTCCAAACGTGCACTGAACTTGAACCCGGAGATAATTGAATTATTAATGATTTGAAATTGAAGTATTAGAACGTCAAATACATATTTGTCTGTAACACACAAAGCAATAATCCAGATATTTTCTTGTTCTTGTAGGAACCAATATAGTTCGAGTAGGTAGTATATATAAGGTTAGTTGCGCAGTACCGTTATTTTAGGTCAGAATCAGATCATGCGCACTAAAAACTTGGAGACACGAGTGAAACAACTGATTACTTTAAACTGTGCTAAAACTAATAGTTTTAATGAATTGGAACTTTAAACGCGATTATCTCGGAACTGTATTTTCAAAAACTGTTCGTGCTGTAACTCAAAAATTTAATGACCGATTTGGCTGAAATTTTGAGAGATTTGTGTCTATATTATTATCGGAAGGATGTACCTAAAGTTTTAAAGATATCGCGTAATTACATTACTTTTTCGGGATAAAAATTGTCGAAAAAATAGTCGAGATTTTGAACATTTAATTAAACAGCCTACTTAATTACTGGTTTTATACTTTTTTATAATTCTATAGATTTGTCCTTCCTCTGCACATGTCAATATCTGAAAAAAAAATTTTTGGTTTCCGATCAACAGAAAAATTATGACAAATGCAGCACTTTTCGATGTCACGTCAAAGGCGCCTGAAGGAATATCCTATAAAGCCGCCTTTTGTGTAAAAAATAAAAAGAAAAAATGTTTTTCAACTCTTCAAAGTTATAATAAAATCATGTTAAAACTTTAAAATGGTGTGATTATGTTATCACCCTTAAAAAAAATTAATAAAAAAAGAATTTTCGGGCGTCCAAAGGGGTTTCCCCCTTAATGTCACAAAGAGTAGATATAGTGTTGAATATATGTATTACAAATAACGGGTGGGCCGTTAAAAAAGTTACACACAATTTTCGGTCTATAACTCCTGAACTACTTTTGAATTTCGATTAAGGTCTGGATATTAGTTCATGAATATACGCAGAGCTTAAGTTTCGAAGATGATCGTGCTCACTCATCGTGGTCCAGAGATGGATCCGAGAAAGAAAGGTTGGAAATCTGAGGTGTGATTTTGGTCAATATTGCATGAAAAGAGTGGAAAGACGACAAGAAGAATCATCGGTCTCGACTACAAGAGTCAATACGGCGGGATGGACTGGCCGACTTACCAGGACCTGAATCCTTGCGATTTCTGCCTATGGGGCTCAAGGATGCCATATGCAGGAAAGAGCATCGAGATTTTGCAGACCTGAGGGATAGAACCGTTCGCAACTGTCGCAAGATCACGACAGAAACTTGCGAGAGTGACTGGAGGCTCCCAGAGGAAGGAATTTCACGTAGAAAAGGTCAACCTTTGACCCAGTCGATCCAAATTTGATCTGAATCTCAGATAGTGCAAATAAAAAATGCAACTAGTACAATTAAAACAAAAAAAATTAAGAGTATGTAACTTTTTTTGGCCTACCAATACAATGGTGACTTATATATAAGATCAGTACGACTGAAACTGCAATAAAAAAATGTTATCTCTAGAATTTATACGAGGTATAGAATCAGATTGGTCATAGAATCCGAAGTAAGAGTTATTTTGAAACATAGAAAGCACATTTTTTTCATGAAAGCGAGAATAAATGCAAAAAAGTTGCCAAAACCGCAAAAGTGTTGCTTTTTGTGGGAAAAATCGGAGAGTGGGAATTTTTTTGACTCCAATAACTCCTTTTTTTTTTTTTTTTGGTTGCCAAATTCCAATTCATTGAATGAATTCGTGTTGAATAAATTCACTGGTCTTTAGCCTTGCTATCATTTTTAAAGTAATTTTCGATCACAAAAGCTTTTTGTTCTGCCGTGATCACCATATTTATTTTTTTTTAATAATAAACAGATCAGAACTTAACAGCTCCTAGAGTAATAAGATATGCGAGATCGATCCACGGTATACGTTTTGTTCTGATCTCCCGATATGTCTACTTCGTTTTTAGTTACGAGGCGCGTTCATAAAGTAAGGGCCGTTTGGTCACAGAAAAAAATGTACTCATAAGAAACAAATTTTATTGTCATATTTAGTTAGGTACAATCTTACTTTACTTCTCTACATAATCGCCGTTCACTTCTAAGCATTTTTCGTACCGCTGCACCAGCTTCTTTAACCCCTCTGCATAGAAGCTTGCCGCCTGAGAGTTGAACCAGTTGACAACGGCGTTTTTGAGTCCCTCTTCGGTTTCAAAACGTTGTCCACCGAGCCACTGTTTAAAATGCAAGAAGAGGAAGTAGTCGCTATGTGCAAGGTCGGGACTGTACGGTGGGTGGTCAAAAATTTCCCAACGAAAATCTTGAATTTTCTCATTGGTTTTGGCAGCAGTGTGAGGACGCTCGTTATCGTGGAGCAGGATTATACCAGATGACAGTTTCCCGCGGCGTTTGTTTTGGATCACACGTCTCAATTTTTTGAGCGTTTCGCAGTACACGTCAGCTGTAATTGTTGTCCCACTTTCCAAGAAATCAACCAAAAGAACACCGTCTTTGTCCCAAAAAACTGTAGCCATCAATTTTCGACTTGTGTACTGAGTTTGCTTAAAGTTTTTCGGTTTTGGTGAAGATGAGTGTCGCCACTGCATCGATTGCAGTTTTGTTTCTGGGTTGGCGTAGGATACCCACGTCTCGTCCCCAGTAACAATGTGAGAAAACAAATCATCTCCATCTTGTTGATAACGGGCCAAAAACTTTCGTCCACTAGACATTCTTTGCTCTTTGTGGTGGTCGGTGAGCATTTTTGGTACCCACCTTGCACACAATTTGCGGTATGCGAGGTTTTCTGTGACAATATTGTAAACAGTAGTGCGTCCAAGTTGAGGAAATGTGTTAGCCAGGCCACTAATCGTCAATCGACGATCAGATCGCAGTGTTTGGTCCACTTGTGAAACGATTTCATCGGTCTGGATACTGGGCCTGCCACTCCGCTCTTCGTCATGGACATTTGTTCGGCCATTTTTAAATCACGGCACCATTGTCTAACCTTTCCTTCACTCATAAATGTAGGTCCGTAAACCAGGCATAACTCCCGATGAATTTCAGCAGCCGACGATCCTTTTGCACATAAGAAACGAATCACAGAACGCACTTCACAGTTGGCGGGATCAACGATTTTCGCGGCCATTGTTCTTTGCATTCACGGATAACAATACGACTTCAGAATCAAAACAAATGACGCTGTAGCTTCGCAATAAGTCAGTAGATGGCGCTGCAGTAGTAAAACTGTGCTTCGAAGCGCCAATATTTATATATAAGCAAACGGCCCTTAGTTTATGAACGCGCCTCGTTAAAATAAATACATAAATAAAATTTGAACTTTGGACGGGCTACATTGAATGTACAATATTTTTTCATAAATTGTTTCAACAAGTCTGCGAAAGGTAATTGAAGTATCTGAGTTTTCTTCACTTATAAATACGACAAGGAATGATGTTTTGAAGAAACTAACATACGTGGTTCTTATTTAGAGTTAATGATCTCAGCTCTTGTTACGTTCAGTAGTATTGATTTTGGTACAGAACCACAAGTGTTTTACGACACGGAAGAGGTGCTTTGTATGTTTTTGTGATGCATGAAACGCAGCAGTTTATGTTGTTGGTTTTCTTGGTACGATAGATTCTTTAATTACATTAGTTTTGTCGTTTTATTTTTTTGTTATGGAATCCTTTTTAAATTTTTTGTTCAACGTTGGCTTCTAGTATATCGCCAGTCTTCTTTACGATATCCTTTTTTTGTTAAAAATCCGCCATTGTTTATTCTGGTATGTTGATATTTTTAGCGACTGCTTTAGCTCCTCATTGTATTTTGCGTGTTCCAACTTCAGAATCAAAGATCGACCCGATTATATTTCTATATAATATAATGAACTATATGCCAGTGCCCCGTTTGCCGTCCTCTCCAAATGTGGCCGTCCTGCGAGCATGCAGGAAGGAGTGGGGGTGAGGTCGCTCGTCTGAATGAAAAAAGTTTAAATTGAATTTTGGAAACTCCGTTATGAAATTCAATTTTACTAGGTCCCGTTTGCCGTCATTTTTTCTGCGCATTGACTGCCGCTGTGTCCGAGTGATTGCGCTTGGCAAACATAAAATAGAAAATTCGTTTAGTATTCCATTCGGACAGTTGTTTTGAGGGAAACAGTGCCAAATTAATTGAGTGGAATACATATGAAACGATGTTTTCAAAGGTGAATAGATCAAAAATTGGATGTTTTATATACAGTCTGACCCAAATTAGTTATGCATACATTGGTACACTCGACTCCCTCTTAAGTCACCAAATCCGTGCATCATCTTCTCGCTTAAGTCACGAAATTTGCTCTCTCTTAAGTCACGTTTAAAAGCAATCATAACCTCAACTTTTTCGTGTTTTTAGTTGCAAAAAGAATTTTTTAGAGACGTACCACAGCACTTGTTGTAATGAAAAATGAGCCAGCTGAACGAAAAAATCAACGTAAGTCTATCCAGTCGTGCGTGACAAAGTTCAATTTTCCGCTTGAGTGAATATTTTAAAGGTTAAATATTTTTTAAAAGACACCTAACCTATTTTAAAGGTTAGATGTCTATATTTAATGTACTTTTAATGTATTTTTTTTTTCAATACAAATTGTATTCATGTGAGAATCTAATTTCCAAACGTAGTTCTAAAACTTTTACAGGCGGCGACTTAAGCGGGAGTGTTTCGTGACGTAAGAGGGAGGAACGTGGTGACATAAGAGGAAATGAGAATTAAGCTAAGGTGACTTAAGAGAGAGTCGAGTGTATATCATCAATACATGTATAGGTATATGTAACAATAATCAAGAGGTTATTGTAATGTAGTGAATAATAATACAAAAAATTGTGTATTAAAAAAAAAGTTCAGGATTTACATACATACAGGGTTTGTCCGGAGAGTAATGTCAGTGAGCTTTGAAAAATGGTTTTTATTAGTTCTATGTGTACAAATCTTTATAAACTTTCAAAATACATTCCTCCTGCGTCCACACATCGGTTACAGCGGGTCTTCCACGCATCAAAAGCCGCACGGTAGTCGTTTTCCGGAATCGCCTTTAAAGCGTCGGTGCAAGCCTTCTGAATGTTTTTTACCGACCCAAAATGCTGTCCTTTCATTGGGGGTTTGAGGCGCGGAAACAGAAAAAGTCTGGGGGGGGCACATTGGGGCTGTAGGGAGGCTTGGGAACAACGGTGATGCCTGCCTTGACGAGATAATCGGCCACGAGGAAGCAGGTGTGCGAAGGCGCATTGTCGTGGTGAAGCTTCCAGGATTTTGAGATGTCTGGGCGGACGCGTTTCACCCTGCGTTTCAGCCGCTTCAGCACCTCGACGTAAAACTTTCCGGTTACGGTTGTCCCCTGCGGAACGAACTCATGATGGACCAATCCCCGGCAATCAAAAAAGACAATCAGCATTGTCTTGATCTTTGACCTGAACATCCTGGCCTTCTTGGGGCGAGGGGAGTTCGACGTGTGCCATTCCGCACTTTGACTCTTCGTCTCCGGATCGTACTCAAAGACCCAACTTTCGTCCCCGGTAATGACGTCATCAAGGAAAGCGGGGTTGTCTTCTCAAGTGTCCAAAAGTTCTGGGCAGGTTTCGACGCGCCTCGCTTTTTGATCGTCCGTTAGCACTTTTGGCACGAGCTTCGCGCACACCTTCCTCATTCCTAAAGACTCCGACACAATTTCGTGAACAATGGTTTTCGTAATGTCTAATGTTTCGGAAATTAAACGGACACTTAGACGACGGTCAGTGTTCAACAAGTCACGAACACGTTTCACATTGTCGTCGGAACTGGAGGTTGATGGCCGTCCAGCGCGGTTCTCGTCGTTGACATCTTCCCGACCTTCTGCGAAGGCCTTGTGCCACCGGGAAATTTGCCTGTCCGAAGGACAATCGACGCCGAAAGCCTTATTCGACATTGGAATGGTTTTCGCAGCACTCTTCTCCAGTTTCACACAAAACTTGATCGCCATCCGTTGCTCAAGCGAACGTTGCATTTTTTCTTGCACCGGGTCACTGTAACGACTCTCAAAGAACGAGTGATGCGACCGCTAAAACGACCGGTAGCCAACTGACGCTTGTTGGATCTTGTTGCCAGATCCCCCCACCACAATCACAGCACGTAAAGCGCGGGCTGGCGCGTACAGTATCGGAAAAAAAATCACTGACATTACTTTCCGGACAAACCCTGTATATATGTATGTATGTATGCATGAATTTTCATTCTATTTAGTGTCTACCGAATGAGCTTTTAGTAAACATCAAAATTAAACGTTGTGATATTATACGAAATCTTCAAATCTCACACAATTTCTGTGTCAGCTTTAAAGAACGACCTAGATATGGAACGACGTGACAAAACACGAGATTCATCGCAGGAATTTCAGCGATTGTCATGAGAGAGGAGCGTATGGCTGGCAGTAAACCGATATTCGCGAAGTCTGAAAAGACAAGGGCATGCCTTAGGCTGACAAGATTTTCTTGTCAGCCTAAGCAAGAAAAGCAGCAGCTGAGACATGTTCCGATATTCTGTTCCGCTCATTAGACGCGTTTGATGGATACATGGATACAGTAGACAGGTTGATTTCCTGTCTTTAAAGTAATTCCATTTTGGTTCTAGATTTTTGGAAATGTTTTCAAAAAATGTTTTCGTTTGAGGTTACATATTTTGCTATTATAGCCTTCTATTTAGGTCCAATAAATGACTCTCCAAAATGTGGATGTGGATCCCATGCTCCTTACGAAATTACGAGAATTCCACCAGCAGCTATCGTTATCTACTTCTTCTTAATACATTCTTGTTAGAATCTGTGGATTTTCTACATTCGTAATTACCATATTCTACATTTTGTTAAAGTTGTTTTTTATGGATACATTGCAATAGAATTTTGTAAAAAAAAAAACACGAAAAAAGTCTGATAAAACCAAACATTACGGCATATTAAAAAAAGAACAGATATGGATTATTAATCATCACTTTTTAAAAATTGCTTTCCTGTGGCCAGATCTATTGGCAGTAACACTCACAAAACAATAACACTCAAAAAACCATTTTCTCTTTTGTACTCTACAAGCACTGTCAAGACAATCGCGATGATTGATATTGAGATGCATACATTGAATCGAATCCCAGCAAATAAATCATTGTACCGAAATTTGTCTAATACGACCCTGCTATTTTATCGGGAGATCTCAAAATTTGAGGTATGCTTCATCATACCATCCATGTAAGGAATAGGTTCGTTCTTCGATATGTTACGTTTTAAAAAAAATGCATGCCTCTTTTCGCAAAGTTATTCCTATGGTGTTGGAATATGTGATATTCTTTTTCAAAGGAAAGATCGATGTTCCCGTAGTGCTAGCAGGGAGTGTACTTTTTAGGATTACAGTATTTTCTGAAGTGTATTAATAAAATTATAAATAACTGATATGGCGCGAGTAGATTTATGGACGATCGCGCTACGACGGAACAAAGAAAGTTCATAACTCGATAAACATACAATATGAAGTCCTGCTATGTTAACTTTTCTTGTTACTCCCGGGAAAGCGGAAAAGTATTTCCCGCTGGCCCAACTCGCCATTCCGGGAGCATTATTATTGTTTTATGAGCATCAATAGCTAATGTAATCAGCACATTCGCTGTGGAAGAAGATAATGAAGTAATTTTTTACGAGGTACGCTTTACTGGAGTCGTTATAAATCTACAGAGCATGCCATGGAAAAGCTAAATATACTTCAGGATATATTCCTGAAGTACATTTAGCTTTTGTAGAAGATAAACCCTTTATCAGAAGATAAAACCTACAACAGCAGTGTTAGAAAAACTGTACTAGGTTTCGACATTCTTTTATATATATTTATATTAATTAGGCATTCTCAAGCCTAATAAAGCAAGCTTACAATTATTATTCTGGATTTGGTAAATGTTATTATCGATTATATACATACGACATGATTTGATGAAGACATATTCATCAACCCATATCGTGGATTTGTCTAGAATGAAGTAGAAATATTTCCCGAGCAACATACGTGATCTGGCCACTGTAATGGAAGAAATGTTGCTAGCATAGATAGAAGAGTAGATGAAAGACAACTGGCATTCCTATAGGTCTTGAAGTAAAGAGAATCAGACACGATATGAAGATCTACCCATTTGGATATACACGGTGGAGACTTTAACTGGAATATATTCGCTAGCGGGGTGGTGAATGATTTTTCAAAAAATTCCCGAGACACGTCAACTTTTAAATGTATTTACCTACATTTTGAAAGTAATGTGAAAAATATAGCCCTTCAGGGGTGGCTGAAACCACCCTCGACATGATTTTTTCAAATGCAACCCTATGGCTTGTGACCCCTCATTGTAAAGCTGGAGGAAAGAGGAATCCAACGCACTGATCAAATTTTAATTTTTAGTATATTTGTAGGGTTGCATACAATTAAAACGTAATTTTATAGTTTAATTTATTTTTAACGCAACAATTTCGTACTCAAAATGTGTGTTGTTTAGTTTTGGAATGTAAACCTTACTTTTCATATGTCCCCACAAAAAATTCCAAGCAATTTTTTGCCACAACTGATATTTGTTATTTTTTGCTAGTGTTTTTACACGGCCGCAAAGAGTAATTTAGTTTGTATGCAGAGTTGTATCAGAGTTTGAAACGAAGTGTTATTTCAAATTGGTGAAAATGTCTTATTTAACTGAATCACTAAAAATCGAAATTTTGATGATGATTGGATATGGTGATAGGGCGCGAACTCAATGCGAAGTTGTTCGCTTGTTTCGAGAAACGCATCCTGACTTGCCACCACTAAATCAAGGTATCATTAGTAAAATTGAGGCACAATATCGAGAGATGGGTCATGTAAGGAAAGTACCGAGTAAGAGGCAGGCTGTTGTTGATGACGACACGAAGTTGAATTTGTTGCTTGCTCTAGAAGAAAATCCAATCACTCCAGCCCGTCAACTGGCCCGCGATAGTAATCTTAATCACAAAACATTTTTAAAAATACTTAAATATGAGAAAAAACGCCCATATTAAATGCAAGCTGTTCAAGAGCTACTTGAAGATGATCCAGATCGACGATCAAAACCAGTTATCTTTAGAGTGGATAGTTTTCTCTGACGAGGCTACTTTTACATTAAATGGGCACGTAAATCGCCAAAATTGTCGTTACTGGAATTTCATACTTAGCGCCCACAGAAAACTAATGCGTGGGCCGGAATAATACAAGATAGAATTGTAGGACCATTTTTCTTTGATGACACTCTTAATGGAGCAAGACACTTGCGTTTACTCCAGCACGAACTAATGCCAGTGCTATGTCATTTATTTCCAAACCCCTTAAACCCTAACTTGACCGACGAGAGGTTATGGTTTCAGCAAGATGGGGCCCCACCACACTATGCTGCCATTGTTCGTCGTCGTTAGCAGATCTGCAGGAAAGGATAAGAAAGGAAATCGGAAAAATAACACCGCAAATGTTGCATAATGTAAGGGACGAAACCTACTACAGACTGGGATGCTGCCAACAAGTGAATGGTGCACATTTTGAACAATTGTTACGTTGAAAATAAATTTAATTTTTAAATTGTTTTAATTGTATGCAACCCTACAAACATACTAAAAATTATTGTTTGATGAATGTTTGTACAACACAGTCACTATTGCTCCAATACGTCTCGCCTAAAAGCCATAGTTAGTTTGAACAAGAATACTAAGTCCATCAGCTTTAGTAGTGCTGATCTGTAGAACTGATCAGTAGAACTGATCAGTAGAACTGATTAGTAGAACTGATGCTGAAGATAGCATATATCTTCAAAGTACACCATGATAGGCTAGGAATTTACTTTAGGTTTTATGTTATGATTTAGTTTCCATGGTATTCTGACTATACCATACCAGTTTCCATTGTTCTATCCAAACCGGTGGATCCCGCAACTTCCATTTAATCTCGAGATTAATTAATATCCCCTACGTTGGCAGTGCACCTGAGTCGTCTCCGACAAGTGCTATTTACCGAAGAGATTACCCTCAGCCGCTTCGTCCAGAATCAATCAGCAGCCGGTCGATAATTGGTAATCTCGATAAAACCAACCCCCCACAACATTTACACGTCTCGACGTCGTGCGCTAGTCATGCAATAATGAGTGCCCCATTGTCGTACGCTCTCCGCTTTGATGATGTTGCCTGCCCTCCTGAGGTCTTCGGAATTATCTTGGGCTCTCGGGCCGGCGGCCACTTGCAGCGCGGATGCTCGAAATAAAGAGGACGCAATCGATAGCGGAATCGAGGATACGCTCCGCGGAAGAACAAAGATATACTCATTAATTGAAAACATCGCGGGGTGCGGAGAGGCGGCGCTTTATGCTCGTTGCGGCCGCTTGTTCGCGTTTTATTTAAAAATAGAGTGACTGTGAATTATCATCGACACATAATTTCTCTTGTCGTAGGTTTGGAGTAGGGTTTTCTTCCCGGGAATTCTCGATCTCGACATATGGAGCGTTTAAATAAATATGACCTTAAATGTGTCATACCCTAACCTCAACCAAAGCCTAGTATGAAAATAACAAGCATTTTAAGAGTAAAGGACCATGCACACACACTACACAGGATTCTGGATACCGGTTAAATTTTCCGGACGGAAAGACGGACTCCTAAGGGTTTTTTTAGGTCGTAGAAATCATTTCTTTGATTTATTTGGTCATATGAACCGTTGTAAGTGAACCCTTGTGAAAATACCATGTTTAAAAAGGGTCGGGTTTGAAAATTCAAAACTGTTTCTTGGTGGGTTTTCCTGGTAGGTCAATAAAAAATGATTTTCAAGATCGTCCACTTCCTCGCGGTGAGAATCGGGCAACTTTGAATATTCAAAGGCAAAGGGCGTTTTCATTTTTTGTGGAAAGCTGATCTTTATTCCGAGTTCTTAACACGTTGTAACCATGTACACCTACTTCATACCCTCAAAAGGTTGCATACGATAAAATGGACCACAAACAATTGTGTAGATGACAAAAAAAACGCAGAACCACTTTTCGAAGTTCTCTTAGATCAATGTCTCTTAAAAATATTGCATTTTCACCATGGGCAATCCCGATTTCTTCGGCTGAAAGAGTTGCATAAGATCAAATAGAACCCGAAACTAGAATAACCAATAAAAATCTCTAAGAAATAGTTTTGAATATTCAAATCTGATCCATTTTAAATATGCCTTTTTCACCCTCTACAACCCTTATTTCACCCCCTTACCAGGTTTGATATGATAAAATAAACCGGAAAAATAAATTCTGCGACCTAAAAAAACCCTAAATTCGTCTCCGAAAAATTTAATCGGTATCCAGAATCCTGTGTATTGTGTGCGTGGTCCTTTGTTTCTAGTTGGTTGTAAAAAAAGTATGTTTTATCCAAACGTTTTCCAATATGGCATGACATGTAAACCCATTTGACTATTTTAACTAAAGGCAAGTTGCTGTAATTGGTAGATATTTACTTTCAATTTGATGGTTCAGATTCAAATTTCATCAGCTTCATCTTTTTTGCCTTTAATATGGGTTAGTTGAAATAGAAATGAGATAAAAGTAGTCATTTTAATGAATAAACATGTTATTTAAAAAGTTGTTGAAATAGCCCTCACGTCATGCTAAACATATTTGACACCTTTTTTGAATAGAACCGATAGTACTTTTTTTAGATGAGGAGTAGTGTTAAACTCATTTATTTTTTCCAATTATTCTCCTTCGATTGATTGCACACTACACACCAACATGAAGGACGGTTTTACAAAAAAAAAGGTCTAGTCTCTTGCCTGCTTTAATAACCATTGAGATGAAATCATGCTTAATCGAAGAAGCCAATTATTCTATGTTGAAGTCTTTCTTTGAAACAGTATGACAGATACCAATATGTACACTGGTCGGTTGTGATAGAACACCCACATAAATTTTGGGAGCATCTTCCATAACTTGACGTCACATCAGGAAACTGTTCTCGAAACTCAAGTTCCAACAATTTTCGAGAGAAAATTAAAAACAAAAAATAGTTTAGTAAACAAAAAAAGTAACAAAAGTAAATAAGAAAGTACTTATTAACTTTGCATCTGCATAACAATATATTTTACAAGAAATAAAGAAGATGCATTAATATTTCGTGAGTTTTACGAGTTCATTCAGTTCCATGTTACATTTATTTTTCATGATTTATTACTTCACATATGATTTTTTGTATGAATTTTTAACATACGAGGTGTGTAAATTAAGTAATGAGACTGATTTTTTATTTATTTTTTTATTCGAATAGAATTATAATGCAGTATTGTGTTCTTCAAAATCACTTCCTTGGGAAGCCACACAGCACTGGAAACGGTTTTTCCATTCCTCATAGCAGTGCTGGATAACTCATATACTGGAATGGCCATTAGCTGGTCGGTTACAGCCGTTTGAATGTTTTATATGGTTCCAAAATGACTTCCTTTGATGTGATTTTTCAATCTCGGGAAGACAAAAAAGTCACAAGGACTCAAGTCATGCGAATAAATAGGCTGAGGAGCCACAGGAATGTTTTTACTGATTAAAAACTTGTTTATTGAAATGGCTGTGTGACAATGCGCATTGTCGTGATCCAACATCCAGTTGTTTTTGACGTTTGGTCTCACACGCATGACCCTTTTTCGAAGTTTTTCACTAACCGACGATCTGAAAGCACAGGAACAAATATTCTAACGACATTTTCATCGGTTCTTGAAGATGAAGGCCTTCCGCTGCGTGGTTCATCTTCAATCGACTCTCTTCCTTCTGAGAATGCCTTAAACCACCGAAAAATACTGTCTCCGCAGGCGAGATGAAGTTTTACAAAAGTATCCTTTGCGCTGTAACCAAGTCTGACGCAAAACCTGATAGCACACCATTGCTGAAAATTAATGTCACTCACTTTTTAAAACGCACCAGAAAAAACTGGTTCATGAAAACAGTCACAAAGAACAAACAAATGACTAACAAATCCAAACTTATACTGAAGGTCCATTACATGTTAACCTAGCTCCCTTCCAAAGCCCTTCTCCGCAGTATTGCTAGATCGGTCGCTACGTTGACAGTATCATTACCTACTTAATTTACACACCTCGTAGATAGGTATTTTTTTCTTTCTTGTTCATTTTTCATTCTTTTCAATGTCAGTTTGCGAAGCACTTCATGCATGTCAACTATTGTGTTCAGTGCACTTAGAGAGATTAGAGTTTTAATATCAGTAGCTTCAACGTGAGTGCTACTCGTTTTATTTTGTTGATGACTCGTTATTGCGAGTATTTATTTCTATCCGAGAAACACTAATAATAGTTAATATCAGACGATAAAAACAGTTATCGTATCGTTATTTTTACTGATAGGTAGATACTCGTACTATCGTTATATCAATCCCAATTTCGTTATATCAATCCAATTTTCTACTGTTTGCGATATTTATAAAACATTTTGAATAATTAATATCAATTCTCTGTTTGTTCCATGTACATATTCCTCAATGCTACGTATTCGTTATATCGATGTATTCATATTAATTGGTCCTTTACGTTTACCCAATAAATTTAATGTACTTTACTCACAATCTTTGCAGTTTAAAAACTTATAAATATCTACATTTCCAGTACTGTATTTGTATATGTATCTAAAGGTTTCCTTAGTTTACATTCAAAATTACAAGTTAGCATCTTTATAGCAACTTTTTTCTTTGTACGCATCTCAAATGTTTCAAGTTTCCATTCAATAATATTTAAAATTACCTTTGTTTGCAACATTTTGATTACATGATGTGACAGGGGTTGCTCAAATTTAATTAGGTGACTGGACCATATGATTTGACTCCCTGTCAGTGGCTAAAGTAGTTAAGATGTTTTTAGATGTTTAAAAATTTCAAAAAATAGATACAAAAAAAGTAGATATTTTCTAACAAACATCATTCGGTTACAAATAGTGCAGTATAGTTTTTTGTACATAAATATCAATTGTTATAAATGTTACGAATAGTCCTTGTATTCAATGCTACAACATTTGTAACCCTCTTGGTTGGATTACGCCTTCTAGGTGATTTCAAAAGTTCATTGTTATTTGCTTTTTATGAAATAGAATTAACCGTAGAAAAATTCAAGTTTAACGCACGCTAATATAATATAGTAACTGTAATATAATAACTGTAATATAATATCTGTAGTTTATATATTAATTTTATATTTAAATTACCTTTCTAACAGCTGTTAAGGACAGCTAATGGACCATTATTGTCTCGTTTTCAAAATAGCGTATCAAATATGCTACTAACTCTTGGCAGTAGCTGTTTAACTGTACTGGCATTTCACAAACGGAAGTCTGACAACTGTAATACTATGATTGTTCTGAAAATAACATTTTTTCAATGCAAGATAAAAGTTTTAAGCTCAACAAACAAAACAAACCACTATTAAAGCCAATGTGAGGTTCAGATAATTTGAAACTGTCAACAAATGTCAAATAATACAACAATTTCGAATCTGCTGCGAACTGCATAATAACGAAATCGAGCGCGAAATTTAAAATTCAATAAAGCATTCCGTTCTAGTTTTTATTACAATATAATTGTGTGGTGGTATCACTGCACAAATTTAACAGCGTCATCGGTGACGTGCATCGGATTTTATTTTGTACAATGTATATGTATAATATTAACTATTAACGATCTAAGCATAGTCACGAACGTCACCCAAACTAATGAATCCATATCCGGTCTCCCCCATTGCCCAAATAAAAAAACGCACGCAATTAACGTAGGATTTTATGATCTTGGCCGCGATTTTCTTCGCTAATATAATTTAGCTCCCTCAAGTAATAAGACAGCTTTCCACGCAAAAAAGGAATTATTACGAGTCGAGACAAAACCTAATTCACTTTTTCCCTATGTTATCGCGACACTGCGCTCTGAATAACGAGCGGGGTGTGGGGGAGGGGGAAGGGCAGTAACTAGTTAATATTTCTAATACGTAGGTCGCATGTCAAACCGTCATTAAGGAAGAAAAATTGTTGGTAGTTAAATGTATTAGACACTGTGGAGTTTCCTTTTATTGAAAGGACATCAATCTGAAACTATATAGCACGAGGGACAGAAGTGATTGTTACACTAATTTGTATGCATTCTTTATTCTACAATCGAATATAAAAAGATAAGCAAACGTGTCTATTATACGTGCCTATGTATGGGTCAATGAAAGGTAACGATGTATATACAGGTATGAGAAACGTTCAGCTTGAGACAGTAGATTAACAGCTGAAAGATTCGGCGTGGAAGGGAATAGGCCACGCCTTGAGTCGCCTATGACGGGTATGGTTAATGTCGCACAGTTTGAAATGACGAACAATAAAATACTGGTAGGGAAGCAGCATATGCGCGGAAACACTTTGCTGTGTAGGTGTAGAATTTCCAAGCCTGTATAATTTTGGAAAGTGGTTCGCCACCGTAACTTTTGTTTTCTGAGGTGAAGTAATGACATCTTAGAATTAGACGTAAGGCATAAATCTACATTTATTGATATAGTCGTCAGTTTTCACTCACTTGCTGATTACCTCATGTTTTTCAAGATCGTGTTATAAACAGACAATGAAAATTAATTGCCACCAAAATAGCCTGATCTGAACCTAGCGAATTTTCGGCTTTAGGATTGTTTAAAAAAATTATATAATTGTGAGGAAAGTTCGGTGCTTTTACACCACCAAAATTAAGATCACATTGAACAGTTACGGTACCCAGTGTTGGACATTAGAAGTCCTGTTATTCTAATTCGGTTCGTATTGATTTTTTGATTGCTTGATTTGTTGAAGTTTGTGTAATAAGTTTGTGCAATAAGTTGAAATATCCTTTATTTATGATAACACTATTTGTCAATTTTAGGTTCTGAAATGTTAATAATGAAAAATAAATATCTGTAATTGCCGACATTCCCTACTATAAGATAAAAACTTACTAATAAATACGTACAATTTTTTGCTTGACAATCGAACGACAAAAACGAGCAAGCAGCAAAAAAACTTGTGAAATTTAAGAAGTTGGCCATTATCAGCGTCAGTGAAATTACCTAGAAACGTGCTTGTCATTGTAACAGTAGTTAACAGTTATCAGTGTTAAACTTTTTTAGGAGAAAATTATTCAGCGCTGCTCCAAAATAATGTTGTACCGACGATGGCAAACTTGTATCCGGCTGAAGGAAACCCACAACTTCCAGGTAATGCAATATGGTTCCAGCAGGATGGTGCACCAGCACATTACGAAGTCAATGTCCGGCAATATCTCCACACAATCTTTCCAAATTGCTGGACAGGGAGACGTGGTTCTGTAGAATGGCCTGCACGATCACCTTATCTCACGCCGTTAGACTTCTTTCTATGGGGATATGTAAAAGGTATGGTCTACAAAACCAAACCCGACGATTTAGCCGACTTAAGAAGAAGAATAGCACTTGCAATTAGGTCGATTACCCCGCAGATGTTAAATAACGTTAAAGACATTTCAGTTTACGTTTAGGATGTTGCCAAGATGCTGGAGGCATGCATTTTGAACATCTGCTGCATTAATAATTATTTGTTTTTTATTTTAATGTAACGAATTTCATAGGCTGGAGAAACTTTTTTTCTTGTTAATTTCTGCAAGGGAATTTAAAACCACAGCAGATTTGAATAGAGAATGGAGAGACCTTTCAAATGAAGTATCACAAGCCCCTACTTCCAATTTAGGAGTTGTAGCTGTCACCTGAAGGGGGTTGAATTTAGGGATGACATTTTTACGTCGCAAGATGTCATTTTAGAATCAGAAATTGAAGTGTCTCAGAATTAAAAAAATGCATAATAATGGAGCTACTGAATGTATTCCATTTGGTTGTTCCACACTGTATATAAAGTTTTATATTGCTTTATCTCCATCATTTTTTAATTTCTTTGGTACGTTTTTACAGCACTCAGTTACTCAGTTAAGTTTTAGTTACATTAAATATACATTTTTATAAAAACATTTAAATCAGTAGTTCAGGTACTATGTATTATGACCTTCAAGTACAGTTATGATCTTGAAATGCAGTACCAGAACTAGCGTTGTATATCTACTTGTTATATTTAAGAGCGTTTGGAGTGAAATAAACTTAAAATGCAGGGAATGTTTCCCGGCCCTCGGCCGCCTCATACAAATTTCCCTGGCGTGGAATTCAATATGTCGGCAATTAATAGAGTAAGTCCTGGCGGCTTAGAATAATTGCCCGCCCCGGCAATAATGATAACCCCGGACCGGCGGTGCAGGGCTAAACGGGCCGTCACCGCAAGCCGAGGATTGCCGCGATTCCTGTGAAAATTAGATCCCCAACCTATCCCGTACGGATTACCGGTCTCCCGGACACGTCGGGACCTCCGAAATCCCGGATTACTCTTCTTCCGGCGGCGGCGACGGCGACGCTTAAATTAACGGTGTAAATGATTTTCGCATCAAATATCAAAATTAGGGGTGGCTCGGGAATGTCGAGATTATTCAGATGAAGTCCCTTCCCCCTTGCGGGAATATTTTTAGCACTTTTACCCTTGAGACGGGGGCGTACTGAGGTTGTATTATGTCACAGTTGAATACTCAAATAACTTAAAAAATATCATTTTTTTATTACGATACGGATTTTTTTTAAATTCAAAGATTTGTAAAAGTGACTAAGCCGAAAAGATGGTCAGGTGTCGTCAACGTGGTGAGGAGCATCTCAGTCCTTCGTAGCCTAGGGTCAATGGTGCACAGGAGGTCAGGTAGCTTAAGGGTCAAGCTGCTTACCTGCAGTCATAAAATTTGAAAAAATCGATTTTTGGAAAATGTCACTGTGCGAAAGTATGGTCTTTTGACTATTCAATTCCAAAGTTTAAAGTCGGTACGAGAATAGGAACCTATTTTTCTTGACCGCCAAAGCGAACGCAGCACCCAGGGCGCGCGGCTCTTGCTGCCAGCCCACCAGGTGCTCTGTCTCTTATTATTCGTGCTAGCCTGCTGGCCTTTTTAAAAGGTCAAAAACGTATTAAGCCTGGTTCTCAGAGCTTCGTCATGTCGCCGCGACATTTCCCCCACTACTTAAAAAAATGTTTATTACTTGCAGTAGCCGCGACACGGAATACCACAGTTTGAATTTGAAATATTGCAGTTTGTCACAAAACATATAAATAGACAGTTTGTATTTGTGGAAGTTCTGGATATACTCTTGATATCTCCAAATAGCTTGAAATTTGGTATACGAATGTTTTTTGGTGTGCTGAGCACGAATCTGCGTATGAAAATACCCGCAAGTGCCCGAAAGTGTCCGTAAGTGCCTCGAAGAGCCCAAGTAAGGTTAAAATATGCACAATTACGATTTCTGTGGCGCCGCAAAATAAACACTTATATAGGCGCAAGTATATTCGTATAGAACAGGCCAAAATAAACACTTTTTATTCTTGTAAAAAAGTCGATATCTCGCTTGGTTTTCGAAATATCGAGGGTGGAAGTTTTAAATTGTAATATTGGCGTATACCAGTTCATATGTGGCATTTGAAATGGTTTATTTGAAAAACTGATTTTTGTCAATGAACATAGAAAACCTAGCGTAGCATGGTTTTCTATGTTGTTGAGATTGACGAGTGTAAAAGTGGACGTCGAAAGTACGAACGTGGACGAATTATCGAAGGATCATGGATTCTCGGAATGATCGTACGCGGAGAACCAGAAAAAATACAGGATCGAAAGTTGCCCAGAGAATAAGAGAGACGAAGCAACTTTGCTTTCTTTTAATAAAAAAACACATAGCGCCGAATACTGAAATCCATACTGATAAGCGAGATATCCAACACTTTCATATAGCGATTTTGACGCATTTTAACCTTACTTGTGGGCACTTACGGACCCTTGCGGGCACTTGCGGATATTTTTATATGCAGATTCGTACTCAGCACACCAAAAACCCCCGTATACCAAATTTTAAACGATTTGGAGATAGTCCGTATACGGAAGTACAGCCGAAGTGGATATATTTGTCACGCCGATACCATGAAAAAATGGCCATTTACATAACCACAGTAAGAAGAGCGACTCGCGACAGATTGTGTAGTTGAAATATTTCAACTACACACAGCAGTCGCAGCGACAGTAAAATAAACTTGGTGGGATGTAGGGGAAATTAAATAAAACGTTTTTATTGGTCGGCGATGTGTCGCCAGCGACACGACGAAGCTCTGAGAACCAGGCTTGATCTATCATCGTGGCGCCATCTGCAATCAGTTTAAAAAATATTTAAAGAAGAAGAAGAACTTTAAGGAATTTTTAAAGAAGAACTTTAAACGCGTTTTTCTCGAAACGAAATTTTCCAAATCGGTGGCCAGGATTACATATAAACTTCTCAATGGGTTTTAATGAAATTTTTTGGAATTGTTGGCGATAACATTGGCTCGTGATTGAACGTAGGATTTTAATTTCTGATAAAAATGAATATATTTTTTTTAAGGTTAAAAGGGTCGAATTTTAGGCCAAAAAAACAGCTCTTTTCTTCAAACGGTCGCCATTTTGCGTAGAATCACCGGGAATTTATTTCCAACGTTCAATCACTAGCCGATTTGATGTAGAATAAAGCGCAACTTTGCTTGTTTGTTGCTCCGTGCTCCCAACGACACGACATAACTCCGCCATTTTTTACTATAGGTACAGCTATGTGCAAAAAATAGCACCATAGTGAATACTCAAATTAACTCCATAATCATGTATTGACTGTTCTGCTATATGCATTCAAAAGTGTTCTTTTAAAAAATTTAAAGAAAAAGAAGAAAAAAGAGGCCGAAAGAAAAAACTATATTTAACTGATGAAAGAAGCATCCTAAGACTAACAAAAAAATCCTTTTATAATGTCAACTCAAATTAAAAAGGAATTCTCAATGTAGACACATCTACAATAAGAAGAAGGCTCATAGAGAAAAACTGGATGGCCAGAACTCCTAGGAAAGTACCGTTACTCAAGAAGAAACATCTTCGTGACAGAATTAAATTCGCTTGGGAACATTTAAACTGGCCTCTCGCACAATGGACAAATATCCTCTGGACCGATGAGTCGAAAATTTAGTTATTTGGGACTCCAGGCTGTAGAACATTTGTCCGCAGACCAACAAGAGATGAACTTAAACCCCAGTATACAGTCAAGACCGTTAAACATGGCAGAGCAAAAATTAATATGTGGGTTTCTTTCTCGTATCATGGTACTGCAGCAGGACAATGATCCAAAAGATATCAGCAGACTAGCAAGACTTTTTTGTACAACATCGAGTTCAGGTTATGGAATGGCCCGCTCATTCACCAGACCTGAACCTAATTGAAAATCTTTGGGCAGATGTTAAAAAAGCTGTTTTTAAAGCAAAACCGAATAATACAGCAGAATTATGGTATGCTGTGCAATCAGCGTGGGAGGCTATTCCATTAGAGCGTTGTCAAGCGCTGGTTGACTCTATGCCACGGCTTTGTGCTGCTGATTTGAAAAACAAAGGTTATACAACAAAGTATTAATATGTTACAGTTTAACTTTTTTAATTTTATTTGATTCCTTGTATAGTAATTTGTATGTTTCACGAGCAGTGCTATTTTTTTTTGCACAGTAAAAACTTGAGATATTATAAGTTAACTGAATGTGCTATATTTATTTTTAGTTTATTTGGAACAATATGTTATATATATAATGCTTTGGTATAGCATTACTCTTTTGTAATAAAAAGCTAAACAGATGCAACTAAGGCTTACCTTTGCAAATGCTGCCTTTAATTGATTAAAACAATATCATGCAGTTTACCTCCACTAAATACTAAGTTCGGTTTGATGAAGAATTTTGTAATGCATAAAAACGGTGAATACTTTTTTATTGTAATGTGTTTTGTATTGTTTTTTATTGAAAATGTTTTTTAGATGTCAGTTTATTGATCTACAAATACGTGAGTGAAACACCACAAGTTCAATCGAAAGTTAAGTGCCAGAAAGTAAGTGGAGTTTGAAGCCTGGATTTCACTAACAAATTTTAGAAATGGGTGTTTAGGAATCCAAAAAGGCGAACAGTTAACAATTTGTTAATTTGTTATATGCCTACAAAGAGATTGGATGCATAATGTCGCTCAATATTCTCATTTGGACTTTTTGCGATGCGATATACTGTAGTATGTATGTAAATGTCATTATCCCTAAACCAAACTGATTCCCAATCCACCACTGACTATCTCAACTACTGTGGACGCTTAACGCGCGCTTTATTTTTCTGACTCCCCCTTTTGACTGTACTGGCTACGCCTCTGACTTCTGTGCAAAGTCCTCCGGGGTCTCCCGCATTCTATCGGACGCGACACAGATAACGCCCTTAATTTACGGCCACTATAAAACAGATTAATGGTGGACCCTGGAATATTTAAAATTATTGTAAAGGCGAAAGGTTGCCTCGCGTCTCGTAGCGTGTGTATGTATGCTTACCGCTTTGGATTTATGTTTCGGCGGTAGTTTGTAATATCAGTCCGACGGGACCCGACTTGTTTTTAGCCGCCTTTTGTTTATCATCGCGTGAGAGCGATGCAGTGTGTGATTTAATTAGTTGACGAGGTCCAACGAAGTCGTCATGTTTGTTGTCGACGACACAGACGTACGTATAAAAACTTGGAAATGTTTTCCACAACTCTGAAACACTACAATTAATCTCATATCTCGCCGCATGAATCATAAAGAAACATAAGGTAGGTCAGGAATTAAAGGCCTTGTATATGTTTAATCAAAGTGCCAATGGTGCTTCGTTTAATCCGGTAGAAAGTGCCAAAATGCCTTCAATATCGGTCATTGATCGACCAACAATAAACCATTTATTTGGACCTTATGGGCAACCTGGTGCAAAGACATTTTCACATTTTAGGAACGTATTACCTTTTTGATAAACTTGTAATAACGCCATATCCTAACCGGAATAAAATGTTAACTTCAATCAAGACTACAGAGAGCTGCAGGACTTTCCACCACCTCGCTAGCGATTGGTTACCCCTCACTCTTATGTTGGATTTTTCAAAATATTTTTAGTGATAACATCTCTATATTTTAAAGATAACATCTCTAAGACCACCGTTGCCTCCTAGATCTTGCGTCTTCTATGCAAGCGTCGTTTATTGAATTTATCTCATCACGAATTATCTCATTGTGTTAAGGAGTATTTGGAGACGAGTCGAGTATACTGTAGACTATAAGAGATGCAACATCGCCAAATTTTGAAATCGGGCTATACAACAACAATAATTATTCTAGCTGCGTGCACTGTCTTCCAGTCATTTTGGAAACAGACTGCATTTTGTTCCATTCTTTGTGGCTCCGTGGTCACAAATGTTTCCAACAGTTCTTCGTATCAAACTGAATTGACTACAACGGTGTAGCCGTTTCCTTAAAAAAGTGTGGTCTGATCATTCCAAATGTGGATACTCGTCACCATACTGTTAACATTTGGTCATGAAGTGGGTTTTCGTGCATTTGTCTTGTTTTCTGTCAGGTTGTTTGCTTATTAACGTACCCAATGAGTTGAAATGAACTTCTTGGGACATGATCTGTTTATTAAGAATTTCTGCTTCGTTGTCCAATATTTTCAAAAATTTCCGGCAAAAATCGAGCCGACTAACTGAACTACCTGTGAGTAGAAACAAATTGAAATGGGTACTGCACTGTCCACTCATGCCGACATCTCACCACGGTTGGGATGACGGATGATGGAGATTGTAGGAAGTGTGGAGAGGAGGGAGGAATGTCCTTCCAAATATTATGCGAGTGTACAGCTTTGGTTAAGCGTTCGATCTTTGGAGCTGCAACAATAGAACCAAAAGAGGTAAGCTCCACTGGAAACTGTCGTTAAATTCCTTAAGGAAAGAGGACTAATAGAATGAACATTGGAAGTGTAATTGGCAGTGTAAACAAGTACCGAATGACAGAACATTGTGGACAATGTCCAATGGCAATTCTGACTCTTTCAATAATCTCATGTATATGAATTGCACCCAGGAATTTTGAACCCATTTCATTGAAATATCCTACTCATCTCAATATGTAACATCATTTTGATGGTACATCAGAATGTACTTATCAATCCTCCTTGATTCTATCATATTTCTAGTACGCTGAATCATGCTTTTGGTATAGTACTCTACAAAAATGCGTTCAAATATAGTCCCTCTCAACTTTAGTCTTCACTGGAGTCACTCGACTCGCTTTATCTTGTACGTATTTATAAATATTTATAAATGTACGTTACTTAACGTTTATAAATGCGTTCTGCCCGAATTCTAGCTCGCCAGGCTTCCGCGAGGAATGCCAGTAATAACGAAATTAATTATTCAGCCCTTATTACTGTATTCACGCCGTAGCCGGCGACGAAAACGCCGAGGAGCTCCGCGTTTTGATAATATTCACGGTTCGCGCGGGCTCTGTGCACGACGACGACGAACATCGGATCCTAAATTCGCACGTAATTTCACGAACGTCGGAAATGTGGCACGTCGAGCAATTCGACCGCGTGTATCACGATAATACGACATTGGTCTCGATTTACTGCGTAATTAAGGTGTATTTACTGGTGACGTCTCGAGCTCTTTGGAAGTTGATTTTTCGAATGGAACTTCGGGTGAATAGAAGCCTCTGAATGGAAATATATAAGATAGATGGAACGAGCAAAAAGGCAAACTCCGAATTTTGTGGTAGTAAATGTGAATAATCCTAAACTCAAAGAGTACGAAAGAGAGAATTACAAAGATGTAATTTTAAAATCATATTTGAGAGTCCCATACCTTTTGGGTTTCAACCACCACTCAATAAGTTCGTAGGATGATTATAAAATAACAACTTTTAGGCAAAATTTGACTTTATTCATCAACATATTCTCCTTCAAGGGTGATACATTAATTCCAACACTTCTCTAACATTTATACGTCTTTTTTTATAGAATGATTTGCCCAACCATTCAAAATACGCCTCAGTTTACGCGATCACCTCCTCGCTGAAGTCATATTTCTTTTAGGGGAGCATTTTTTTGAGATTGAGGGAGAACAAGTAATAGTCGCTGGGGGCTAAATCTGGAGAATACGGTAAATATGGAAGCAATTCGAAGTGCAATTCGTGTAATTTTGCCATTATTGATATCGAGTTGTGACACGATGCATTGTCTTAGTGAAAGAGCATTTTTTTTTGAATAAAAAACTGCTCTTTCTGCTATTGCTATTTTTTCGCGATTTGGTTTTTCAAACGCACTAATAATACTATGTAATATTCACTTTTGATTATTTTCCCTTTTGAAGATAGTCAATGAATATTATTACATCCCAAAGTTTTTTGGGATGTAATAATATTTTTGTATTTTGGTCGGTTTGGACGGCTTTCGCCAGCTGCTGTCCACTCAGCAGATTACCGATTTGATTATGGTGTGTAGTGATGGATCCATGTTTCATCCATTGTCACATATTCCATGAAAAAATAATTTTTATTTTGTCTAAACGGCTCCAAACAGCCTTCTGAATCATCAACACGTTGTTGTTGGTCAACAGTCAGAAAACGCGGTAACCACGTCGAACAGAGCTTTCTTATGGACAAATACTCATGCGAAATAGTGAATACACTGCCTTCTGATATCTTCTGAAAGTGTCAGCTATCTCACGCACATTCAGTTTACGGTCTTCCAAAACGGTTTTGTGCAATTTTGTATGGATTTTTCTGGAACAACTGTCGAATTTGGGCGATCAGAGCGTTCAGCATTATCGGTGTTTGTACTATCTCGTTTAAAATCAACAAAACACTTTTCTACCATTTGTCTCAATGGAGCAAAGTCCGAATGACACTTGTCAAGCCATTGATTTGCTTGAACGGTATTTTTTCCGATTAAAAAGCAATGCTTTACAACACACGAAATTCAGATCATTTCAAAAATTGCAATAGTCTCTAAAACTACTGAAACTTCTAAACTAAAGGTCGGAAGTCATGAAATTTTGACACATGTCGGTTGAAGATTGGTACTATTTACAAATCATATGGATTTGTCAATTGTGGCACCATCTATACAGTAAGCGGTACCCTAATGCGTACATAGCCGTATGAAGGGCAATTGATAATTTAACTTCTTTATTGAGCATTGTAAACATGAGGTGAGAACCAATCGCGATCTAGTCGCTAGCACAGACGTATGAAAGGCATCCGGTCTGTTAGTAGGGCTCTTTGAGTTAAAATTTGGAAATACCATTTTATATTTTATTCTGGTCTAGTGCCTGATTATAAAAGTGCGTTATTAGGAGCACTACATAGATATTGTAGAAGCACTACATACATTGGATATGGATATTTATCACATTTACCAAAAAGTTCAAATAGTTAAATGGTATTTTGGTGGTCGGTCTGTAAGGGATATCAAAGCCATTTTAACGAAAAATTTCTCAATAGGCGAGTCCCCGAGCGCCGTCGCAGTTTGAATTTGACATGCGCAGATGCTACTAACATGAACATGGTGATTACGTCAGATTTCGGCGAATCTCAACAGAGGCGGACTCGGGTCATTATTATTACAAAACGATAGTTCACATAAAATTAAAACGTACTAAGGGGCTAACGATTACAAAATGGAGCCGTATTTAGGTGTGGTAATGTTAGTGGTTCCGAAACATGGCACTTAAACAAACTTACCCATGAAGCTCATAGAATTTCGACCTAAAATGCGAAGAAATTTGATTCACAAGTTATAAAGTTATAATGAAAGTTAGATTTTTAATGGCCAGTTATAAAAGTGGAGCATACAGGATCCATGTTGTTGTCATAGATCACAATAGGCGATAGCAGTACACTATTACTTTCTTCGTCTCTTGTTAGACAATTGCGGTTTCCTTACAATTGATTAGAATTTACTTCATCAATTTTACCTTTAAACCGACAAAATATTCGAGTCTTACTTGCCAAATTTTTATACCTGCCAAACGGATATTTGGAACAGGTCTGCCCTTGAAGGAATACTCGGTTTTCCAGGGTATACCTGTTCCAAATTCCTGCTCCCATAATACCTGTTTTGAGACAAGGAAGACTCCAATGTTTCGTCAGATTAAAGGTAAAATTAATTAAGCAACACAAAATCAGCTGTAATAAAACTGCAACTGTTTAACAAAAGACGAAAACAGTTGCAAAAATATGCCCTGCAAAATATCACACGCCAGTTAAAAAGTAATGTATTCTTATGTATTTTCTGTGTATCGCTTTGCAAAAATAGTGACCTGAGCCCGACTCTGACCTGAGCTACGATTCGCCGCAACGTTGCGCTTTAGATTTTCGCTAAAAACCCCCACCAAGCCCCGCCGGCCCAAGTAAATTCGCCTAACTATGACATAAAAATGTATCATTTAATATGTTGTTAATATCCACCTATGTACGCATTAGGCTGCCGCTTACTGTATATCATCCTACGAACTTATTGAGTAATGTGTAGTATAGTCACACTGAGATGTATGACTGTATTCTATAGCTTGAAGGAAATATATGGTGTGAATATTTGAAATAAAATTCAATAATGGAACAAATGGTTTTAAATATTTTTTAGTAGCGCAAATTAATACCAAAACACTTTTGTGCACTTAACGCATGCATTCGCCAACACTTTTCGATCATCAGGATCATCTCCTGATGATGGAAAAGTATTCAGGTGTCAATTTGTCTCTACATCGAAGGTTTAAATTCTCCTCTAATAATAACAGTTATTTTTTTGTTTCTGAATCATTCAGTGATTTATGTTCTTAAAGTACAAGCTTAGTCTCGTTCACATAATGGCGGCTCAGTTTTGGGTCAGAAACTTCTGTATTGTCAGGGAACGGTGGTCATCGTAGGGGAAACCATACGGGGAGCCTGAACCTCGCGAAACTTCCGCTTAATGGATTTTTAAAGGAAAACTAAACGGAAGGGATTATTTCGCAGAATTAGAACAATGTTTCGCTACACTGAGAAATACACTCGAGGCGGTTGCGGAGTTAATACCCTCGATGTAGTTCGAAGTTGAAGGGTTTTAAGCTTTGCTCCATTTTTAGAGTAATCCGTATGAAATAGCTGCCTAGAGTAAGTGAAGAAAATAAATCATATATCAGAAAGTTTGAGTACGTTAAAAAAATGTAGTTCAGCAGGTGAGATTAACAATGGAAATAATTTGTATATAATAATATGTGTAATTGGTGATTTAATAAAATGTGGGTTTATGTCCAGGGATTTTAACAAAAGTTACAGTTCTTTCATTTCGTTACGTAAAATTTTGAATTCTTCATTAAACGTGTGGTTTTGGTAAGTATATTAAATTTGTTGCAAATATTGAATCCGTGTTTTTATTATGTCAGTTTTTCTCTTTTTTTATTATTGCAATTTTTGTCTTCTTCATCATTTAATTCTTTAGAAAAAGGGTCTCATATCTCCTATGGGAAGCTCCCTCACTGTGGCCATGGAAGTCCAACTCTCTTCTAATATCAACTCTCTAATTGATGAAATAGCTAAATGATTACAACGCAGATGATCAACTGTCTCCTCTAGTTCTCCTGTTCGTACCCTCTGCAAGGGGATGTTTCACTTCGCAACATGTTGTATCAATGGTTCCACAATTGACAGTGTCCTGTCACTATTCTTACTACAAGGCGTAAGTTTTTCCTCTTCATAGCTATATATGTCCTCGCTGGGGTATTGTATAAATGACCTATTTAGCAAAATGACAGCTGGTTGTTTCATCCCATACTTTCCTGAATATCTCGTGGATGTTTCCCTCGATCATTAGTATCATTGTTGCAAACGACTATAGATAGACTTGTCACCCTTCTAGCCAATTTGTCAGCTTCCTTATTGAATTTGCACTATGCATGGCCTTTCCCCCAACTCACATATATACTGTTAGAGTTGCTTGCATCCACTAGTGCTTGATGGCATTTCCATACAAACCGCAACACTGTTTTATGGAATTTTAAGGTCAGTATTGTTCGTCCACTGTCTGTGTAGATGTTTGTTGATTAACCTGTAATGTTCTTACGGGTAATCTATCTTACAGCTATGGTTAACACCGCCAGATCCGTTTATAACACACTGACGCGACCATCCGTAGTCCAGTTCGTTTGAATTACCAGACATTTTTTTTTAGGAAATCATAATTATAAATGAATTTTGTATAGAAATGCATATGGAAATGAACCCTGAAGTTTTCAACGAATGGTGAATCTGCTTTGATAAACATTATTAGTAAATAACGAATAAAAAGTACCCAAGTACGGACCTGAAATGTCCTCGAAAAAATCCGACTTCCGCTAATAAGCAATAATCTGTAGAAAATCTCACCCTGCACATACTTGGATTGTTTCGCTCCACATTTCTCGAGAAAATTACTCCGTGATGAAGACCCCACGCCCCTCGCTTTACCAAAACGGGGGTTCTAACGCTCGGCTTAAATATCGCTATCCAAAATCGCTCTCTTCGCTGAAGATATCATATTCTTAAGTCTTCAAAACGGATCCTTTGAAACGGGATATAAAAACAACTCCGTAGTCTACGGCGGGTGTTACGGGTGCAAGTTTCAATTACATCCACCGCCGTCATCGGAAAAGTAACAGTGCCTCGCGTACATCATTTTATAATGGGGGATCATATTCTTAACGGTGAAAATGTATTTCCGCCGGCATTGTGTACGGAGTAGATTGAGTCGCTTATCTGTTATTATTTTCTGCTATTCCCGCTCCACGTCAAGTTGCGTTCGTGCTAGTCGCGGAGGAAAATAGGATAAATGTGCGGAGAGGGGGTTTCAGGGCTACACAACAGAGGTAAACCCTAGTGGGGAATTAAATCGTTTAGAAAATATAATCTACATTGTAAACTACAGTAGGGTCGTTTTGGATAAATTCAATATTTTCCAAATTAAAAATAATTTAGAAAAATCCTTGGACACGTCAATTTTTATTTCCAGTTGCGCATCTTTCGATATAATTAGATGTAGCAGACACGTCGCCATTTTTGTAGGGTGTTCTATAAAAAAATGTAGATGCTAACGCTTGATTTAATTATAGCGCGGTTAGTACCTAGCAACATATAAAAACAAGTAAATCAATTAGTCTCCAAATTGTAGTAAAATATTCATAAATGTTGTGCAGTATACGATATAAGACATCTAAATCATAGCGGTGATATCACTATTTTTTTTTTTGTACATGACGTCAATATATAATAATTTTTAATAGAATACCCTACATATTGTTTTTTTTCCACTTTTAAAATCTCCAGTAACAGCCAATTCCAAAAATATATCGATTCCAAAGGAGGGGTTTCGATAAGACCCTTTACCGGCCCCCTGAAATTTTTTTTATTTTAATATTGTGTTTATAGGACTACACTTAAAATTTACAAATATATATATCATTAGCCAATATTCGCTCTATTTATGTGTTTAAGGTATATGTTTGATTTATAGTTGATGAGAATGAAGTGACAAAATATACTAAATAATATTATAACTATCGTTGTTTTTTTTTTTTTGACAAAGCAAAGTAATACAAGGTGCAAAAAAACATTAATATATTATGTAGAGTCCTCTTCTTCTTGATCTAACCATCCAGCTGCAGCATCTTGAATACAATCTTCGTAGTGAGAAGAGTACTTTACTTGTTGACGCTCCGAATGCCTATAATAGCTAAGGAACCACAACACTGAAGCTATGTGAGCACAATATCCAACAACACGTGCTCCAACCTTGCACTGGCAATACCAAGATGTAACTCCAGTAGGATGATATTGTATCCATAAGTTATATATTTTTGATGAGGTGTGACGACTTTGGATTAGAACTCTTATGATATCGGGATATTCTTTGTGAAAAAAAAAAACTTATATAGTCCTTGATTATCAACATGCTCAGTAGAGTATGAATCAGCTTGTTTCAACTGATAAACCCCTAAGGTTAAATGTTTCAGTTCTTCGATGGTTAAACACGGGAAATTCCGATAACGCATCATCCGTCACTTCTTGCCAAACAACCTTTTTTCTTGCCCAATTTTCCTGTATTACTTTATTCCGTAATTCATTTGGATATTTAGATAGTTAACATTCTTTCTGCAATTATTGCAGCACTTTGATCATCTGTGATTCTTGGCGGCCGGAATGCATTCAAAATACTACATATAATCCTTACATAGTCCCCAATGTATGGAACTTGAGAATTTGGGATAATATTAGCTAGTGATTTAATATATAAATAAAGGAAATATAAAAAATGGTTATTGTGGGTTATCCCTAAGAGATAGACATATACCATCGCGGACGTTTTTGTAGACCTTTTTAAGGTGTACAATATTGTAGTACATTATTTTGATCTATCTCGTAGGGTTCAGCCAGCGTTTGCAATGTAAGCGGAAAAAATGTGTTTATTTACGACATCACATTAGAAACCTCTAAAATTATCAGTGTTTCTCTACTATATTATGCATGTATTATACATATAAACCTTCCTCTTGAATCACTCTATCTATTAAAAAAAAACCGCATCAAAATCCGTTGCGTAGTTTTAAAGATCTATGCATACATAGGGACAGACAGCGGGAAGCGACTTTGTTTTATACTATGGTATGATTATCCGAAATCCAATTAATTTATTTTTTACCATGAGCGCAGTATAGTAACACGTCAGTTTTTATATATGTAATAGCTTATGTATTTGTGCACCACATATATGAAAATCGTTTTGTTACTCGGTTGTGTTGTATATGAAATAACTAGATAAAGATTGCAAAAACCACAAAAATCACGTGTTGTTGTAAAAGAATTCAAGTTAAGTGGTTCTTTTCATAAAGATCCTATTAAATAACACAAACAATATATGTATTTTTAAAAAACTTTATACTTTTCACATTATAAAAAAATAGAATGATTCAGATAATAACCTTTAAAAAATCATGATTTTGGGGGGCCGGTAAAGGGTCTTATCGAAACCCCTCCTTTTTGGGGGTTTTGTATTTATTAAATCGATGCAAAATTTCAGAATAAAAAATAATTGACTGTTATTTTCAGTTTGACCTGAAATGCCATCAACCAAATGTTGTCTTTTTTTTTTTAAATCACACTACAGAAATGGACATTCTCCCTCTAAGAGTCATTGCGACTGTGCAGAGGGAGAATACACATGGAAAAGACGTAGGACACACAACCAAACCCTGTGACAGGTGCCAATTGCCATAGGTGGGATTCGAACCCGCGCAGATAATAGCTCTCGGAGTAATCACCACCTTCTCACCTGGCGCTTTACCCACTGAGCTATCGCTGCGTTTTTTTTTTATATTTTTTTTTTTTTTTGGCTTTAGGTCCTATACCATGCAGCCAGTCACAAGAGGAAATGTAATCAACCAATTTAAAACCTAACCTAATAAAACCTAACCTAACATAATTCTATAGAAACACCAACAAAACCCAAAAATTTATAAAAACGATAAGGAAAGACGGGGACACACTCTTCACATCCTGGGGTCGATCAGGATGATTTTATACATTAGACACTACAGGGGAGACCTCGGTAAATAGGGAGAACAACACAAGTAAAGACATAGGGATTTTTTTTTATATGAAATATTATTTATTTTATATGGGACACTTTGTATATTATTGCATTTTTTGATTCTACGAAATATATTAATAAATTTTCACATATTCTCGAGAAAATCGCATTTAAAAATGTAAGAAATCAATTTTTAAGTTGAACCACTAAGTTTTGTTTAAATTTTATCTTTTTAGATAAGTTTTATCTAAAATTATTTATTTGTGAGTTGATTTGAAATTGTCTTTAACTCACAATTGAATCACTTTAGACCATAAGTGTTATACATTTTTGAAATTAGCTATTACTAGAAAAATCAAGAGTAGAAAAAATACCGGGTGTTCTATTTGAATTAGGCTTTTTCTATTTAAATTAGAGTTTTCATAAATATAGTTAGGTATTTGTGCCCTATATTTTAACACCAAAATTGTTATGATGTTAATAAACGGTGCCTACTTCACTAAGATTATATAGAGTATTCATTTTTTCGATGGGTTTGAGTTGGTAACTTATAAACCGTAATATACATGAGGTAATAATTTGTGACACACTATATAAACGTAGTGGTGTACCACGCCAAATGGATTGTGTAATGACTGTTTTCACACACCAATTTTTCTCACATTCTCACAATAACTTGTACAAGTTGGCCTTCAATTTATTTGAACAAGTGTAGAACAAAATTGTTCCCAATTTATTGTCCGCAATAAATTGTAGAATTTAGAACGTGCTCTAATTTTTTGGCCAATTTTAGGGATATTTCAACCTCAGAATAAGATGAGCAATTTTAGCAACAGGGACAAACATATGATAACTCTTAGGGTTTAGTCATTGAGAGCTGGCAGTGTTGAAATTGGCCAATAAATTGTTACAAATATTGAAAAGTGTAAACAGTTACTAAAATTGGAAAAATTTATTGAAAAATAAATTCTACAATTTATTGTGCAATAAATTGGTATGTGTTAAACAGTCTTTAGATTTCAACACAACTCATGACTTTGAAGCTTTTTTCTAACCTCCACGTGAATTTAGGTTCATGAGATAAAGCAACAACTTTTTAATTTAGAGTAACTTTCCAAAAAGTCAAATAGACATATACATTTCCTTATCAGTTTATCTAATAATGCGTTCGTGTAGCTGCTGCACATGGCTTATCCTGCAAAAATTAACGGCTTATAGTTGTTTTTTACTCATCCCACTTTTTCATTCATCTACTCCTTTTAAAAAGTGTACTCCGGAGACCGCGCTAATTTCCACTTGATAAAATTTCCCATACAAAAAAAGTTAATTTCGGGTGATTTTTCTTCATTATCGTCCGCCCCGAGTTAGTATCTAGACGATCTACGAAATAGGGTAATCCTTTGTTGCCGAAATGAGCGGCTCGGCCCTTCTCCTCGCGGTGCTAAGCAGGGAGAGCTCGAAACTTCGCTAGATCTCTCCCTTATCTCGAATAAATTCACTCGGGTGTGGCAGCTATCAGTTGCCCCCACGACAAATTTACAAGTAAGATAATAATGGATTGTTACTTTTTTCCATTTTTAACAATGCACTGATCTCCATAAAAATCGCAACACCCGGTATTAGTTAAGCAATTCATTTGGAACGTTCACGTTTTCATAGGTTTGTTTCAACAATAGTTTAGAAACGTTCAGAATTTTACTGAATTTGCGCAAAGCCATTTTACAGTTCCAAGTTGATTTAAAAATTCAGAACTTACAGTGCAGTGTTCCAAGAATGAGTGGATCTTGTTCAGAACTGGTTCTGAACCGTCCTAAAAGGATTAAGACGATTTAATTCTGAATCAGTTTAAAGTGCTAAATAACCTCACTTATTTCTTTTGTTATAAATTTTATCAGTAATGAAAGATGACAACTATTTACTTACTTTACAATTCATCCAGTTTTCCAGTTTATAGTATATTATACAATATGACTGAAAAATACATCCAAATATTTCACCCTGTTAATCGTTGGACTTTGAAAATAAATGTAAAAATATTAGTTATCCCCAGAAAGTCATACAGTTTGAAAAAAAAATTGTTTTGTTTTTGTTTTAAATGTACTACGGCACTGGAGTTCGCCAGTTTGTAAGCTATAGCTAACCGCGAGGCAGTGTGCACTGTGCAGTGTGCAGGTCATGGTTCGGATTGGTTCGGCGAGAGTCGCCAGTTGGGTCGAGAGTCACGTGGCTGTCGCGATGGGTGATGCCGATGACGACAGAACAGTTGCTTTTCTTCCTAGTGAGTTTGCACACCTACGTACCTGCTGAACGAACGAAAAATCGTAGTTTATTTAGTTTTAACCGAGGTTTTAAGTTTTAACCATGCCGAACTTTACTAATCAAGAGTTAACGGACATTGTTTTGGTGCTGTTCTTTGTTATGGTGCATCTGGAAATAACGCGTTACAGGCCCAAAGAAGGTATCAACAAATGTTTCCAAATCGCCAAGTTCCAGAAGTTCGGACATTTGTGTCTACAGTACAACGGTTAAGAGACTATGGAAGTTTCGCCCCACGGGTGCATGATCGTGGTAGAACACGTTCAAGAAGAGTAATGGATGATGAAGAACAAATTTTAGAAGCCGTTGAAGATGACCCATCATTGAGTACTAGGAGGCTTGCCCATCAAGTTAGGGTTTCACAATTCACTGTCTGGCGAACACTGCGTGAACAAGGACTTTATCCGTATCACGTCCAAAAGGTACAGGCATTACAACCCGGGGACGAATTCCAACGAATGCAATTTTGTGAGTGGTTACTGGAAAAGTGTAATAACCAACCCAACTTTTTACGTTACGTACTTTTCACGGACGAAGCTGGTTTTACCAAAACGGGGGGTTTTTAATATGCACAACACGCATGTTTGGTGCGATGAAAATCCACATGCGTATCGTAATTTTCGGGATCAACGAAATTTTTCGGTGAATGTTTGGTGCGGCATTGTTGGTGATGTTTTAATAGGACCCCACATTTTACCTGACAGGCTGACCGGTAACGGATATTTAAATTTTCTGCAACACGTGTTGCCAAATTTATTAGAAGAAGTGCCTTTAGGCATTTTAAGACAAATGTGGTATATTCACGATGGTGCTCCACCGCATTTCGCTCGGCAAGTGAGAGATTTCCTTAACGTGGAGTATCCGAATCGATGGATAGGCAGAAATGGACCGATTCATTGGCCTGCTAGATCTCCGGACTTAACTCCGTGCGATTTTTATTTATGGGGACATATGAAGCAACTAGTGTACAGTGAACCAGTGAATTCTATCGAGGAGTTAACAGCGCGAATACGGGTATCCGCTGAAACTATTCGCGAAGATCCAACTGTCTTTGGTCGAGTTCGGGCTTCCCTAGAACGTAGAGCTCGGGACTGCATAGACAACAATGGGTTGCAGTTTCAGCACTTGCCATGGTCAGAAATGTAAGTGTTTACAATGTTTTTTTTAACCCGTTTATGATAATTGCTAACTAATGGCAACGTCGCGCGTCGCTCCGCCTCCGCCGATGTCTTCGCCTTAACCGTAGGTATAGGGGGGCGAGAGGTTTCACCTTAATAAATTATTTTCGCTTCAAATTTTATTTAAACCCAAGAGATATGCTTACTATCTTGTTTTTAAATATAGGTTTAAATATTTGGATGTATTTCTCAGTCACCCTGTATATCGAGGTGGAACTAAGAAACTATTAGCTTTAATATTAAAAATTATCCCACCTGGAATTATGTTCAATTCGAGCAAAAAATATTTCCAAAAATTAATTAACGAATTTCCTACGCTGGAGAAACGTATCTTTTTTTCCTGTTAATTTCTGCAATAAAATTTAAAACCATAGCAGTTTTGAATAGAGAATGAAAAGACCTTTCAAATGAAATATCACAAGCCCCTACTTCCAGTTAATGTAGGGGTTGTAGCTGTCACCTGAAGGGGGTTGAATTAAGGGATGGCATTTTTACGTCGCAAGATGTCATTTTAGAATTAGAAATTGCTTGGTTGCCGGGGGCTTATTTTGCGATTTTATACATAGGTTAGGATTATCAAACAAAATGTGGAACCTATTCTACTCACGTTTTGAACTGAATTTTCTGTTGGAACAAACCTAATTATTATACAAATGAAGATTAATGTTTCAACTAGAAATTTTAACATTATCTTGGTGTTTGTTGAGATTTTCATATAAAAAAGGTTTTTGCTTAACCGAAATACCTTATTGCCTGTCTCAGTTTTATATTTCTGGAGTAAACATAGGTCACCTTTGGTTTTTCTTAGGGCAATTTGAATACAGCTAATTATATTAGCTTCAGAAGTTTTATAATTTTTATGTTTTACTATCTATCGCAGTGCCATATGTTCGGAGGCTGACTCATTGTTGACTATTTTTTAACTGTTTTATCTTTGTTATATGTATCTAGCGCATATTACGTGAAACTTAAAAATAAATCGCTTAACTAATACTTGGTGTTGCGGTTTTTATTCAAGTATATTTTGCAGTCCGTTTCCAAGATTTTCTGGAGGCGTGCTGGACTTTTGAAATAAAAAGTTTTCACAAGTTTTGTTTCCAGAACAAGTTTTTTTTTTTGCCCTTTTACCCTTACATTTGGGTCTAGTAATAACCCCCTAAACACTGGTGTTAACCTCATCTTTCCTTACAAAAATACGAGTGTTACAAGTTCCACCAGCCGCCACTGGTTGCATCGCCTATATTTTTGTAATTTTGGCATTTTCTCCTTACTGTTATCAGTATTAGCGCCTACAGAGACCTCCAACGATTCGATTTTACGCGAGAGAAGGCTATTCTGGCCCAGCGACCAGAGGCTATTCCGGAACGTAGCAATCGGAGGAGGCGATGGATCTCTAGGGTCCGGACACGTTATACGCAAATGTGTTCTAATCTAATCTCCATCCGGAATGGCCTACTTCGAATTCATGTCCCGTACGGGGGCGGCGGCGGCGGCGGGCACACCACTGACAAATATCTATAAGAATAACGTTTCGAACATGCTTTTCATATTTTAAGGCGTTAAATGTTTTATTCACCGGCAGCCGGTCTTAAAACATTTTAATGAAGTGCCGGGGGTAGATGGGATGTCACGTCGCCGGCCGACTGTAGTGCCGTCTCCGATGTTATGCCTTCGAATTTATGCCGAAAAGTTTAATCTGATTATCCGAATGAGGCTGGTTTGAATATAGAATGCTATCTTTGTATACAGGTAACATTTGAATTTCATATATGATTTTATAATCTATTCACAAAAATTAAGGGAGCAAAAAAGAATCTAAAATTTTCCCCCCTTTTTGAAGGGCTGTTTCCTTGTAAGCGAAAAATGGTCGTATCACGAATGTAAAAAACTCCAAGACTCTAGTTTTCGGATCTGTAGGCCAACATTTTTTAGAAGCCACGGTTTTAACACAATCCGAAGAAATAGCGGGAAAATGTTTTTTTCCAAATTTTTAGCTTTTTTGTCGCTCGATGGGCTCGGAAAAAATGTTTTCGGTTAAACGACCATATGGACCAGATAGCCTGTTTATTCAGCTTCAATTTCCTTTTTTTAATTGGTTGATACGTCCATCTGTCGCGAAGATATCCGAAATTGAACGATAAAGGACATTTTTGCCTTCAACCATCGATATCTCAGCAATCTATGATCATACTTCCGTATGATCATAGATTGAAGGGCAGTTTCGGAAACTGAAATAAACTTCCTATAAAATTCTGACAAGTAATTTAAAAAAAAAATTCCACCCTCAATATAGATCGAAGGAAATTTTTCTCGGCCACTGTCGTCGTTGTTGTTTGGGGAATTCCCGGCGCCCTTTCGCATGAACAAAAGGTTCTTAACGAATGCATGAACGAATAATCGGCCCGGAAAAACCGCTCGATGGATCGATCTGCAGATTTACAGGGCTATTGGGGGTACATTGAGATATAAAAATTCCTAAAAGTCCTAGGCTCCCCATCAATATTTGCTAAGATGCAATCGATTTACCAAAACATGGGAAAAAGCCACTTTTTTCACCTTTATTCAAGTCGATATTGAGGGTGGAATTTTTTTTTTTAATGATATAATTTTAGTAAACATCTTGACATGAGTAAGTTTATTCCAGTTTCCGAAACTGCCCTTCAATTTCCTGTACCAACCAATCATTGGTATTGCTGAAATATCGATGGTTGAAGACAAAAGGCTCCTTTTTCGTTCAATTTCGGATATCTCCGCGACAAATGGACGTAGCAAACAATTAAAAATAGGAAATTGAGGCTGAATATATAAGCTATCTGGTCCATATGGTTGTATAACCGAAAACAATTTTTCCGAGCCCGAGAAAAATTTGGAATTTTTTTTTGCGCTATTTCTTCGGATTGCGTTAAAACCGTGGCTTCTAAAAATTCGGCTTACAGATCCGAAAACTAGAGTCCTGAAACTTCGAAATGATTTTTTTTAAATTCGTGATACGACCATTCTTCACTTAGATACAGCCAGTCAAAAATCTGGGAAAATGTAGATTTATTTTGCTCCCTCAATTTTTATGGGTATGAGTAGTGTATTCTATAATAATTCTTCTATACCCTCGTTTCATTCACATACACTAACTACTGATTACAGGGACACTTCAGACAGGGACATTCATATACACAAATAATATCTGAAAAATAATGTTATATGGTACAAATTAAACCATTCCTTTTGTTTATTTGTAACTAGCGACCCGCCCCGGCTTCGCACGGTTTACGACATCACATTAGAAACCTCTAAAATTATCATGGTTTCTCTACTATATTATGCATGTATTATACATATAAACCTTCCTCTTGAATCACTCTATCTATTAAAAAAAAAACGCAGGCCTTCGACGCGCCATTTATAGGCACGAGTCGCCGGCCGGTACCGCCGCAACCGCCATGTCCCTGTATTTTAAATCTGTAATATCTTCGCAAATATTAATTTAAATTACATGCTGTAAAGGGCCATATTGATCTATATTAAATGCACAATGTATTTAAGGTACCTAATTGGATAAGGATTAATGCTGTATTGCTTAAAATCGCTTCTTAAATAAGCCAATATTTCTCGTAAAAAGTAAAGGATAAAAAATGATTATTGTGGGTTATCCCCAAGAGATAGACATATACCATGGCGGACTTTTTTGTAGACCTTTTTAAGGTGTACAATACTGTAGTGCATTATTTTGATCTATCTCGTAGGGATCAGCCAGCGTTTGCAATGTAAGCGCAAAAAAATGTGTTTATTTACGACATCACATTAGAAACCTCTAAAATTATCAGTGTTTCTCTACTATATTATGCATGTATTATACATATAAACCTTCCTCTTGAATCACTCTACACTGACAGACAGCGGGAAGCGACTTTGTTTTATACTATGTTATGATTATGATAAAATAGTACACTCTCTACTACGTAATTAATATTAATTGAAACGATGTTTCATTGTACGTTAATTCAATATTTTACAATAAATACTGTACACATAGGGAATGAAAGCAGAAATTGTTATATTTTGTATAAAAATCCAATATCTGCATTACTATCATATCTAATTAAATAGCTAATAATATATGCAGTCGGGAATTAATTAAACAAATAATTTAAAATTTTCGCTAGCGCTTTAACTCTATAAAATTAGTCAGATATGTATTTTCCTGTATACAAGGTGTTTCAGATTTTTGTAGCAGGACTTTAACACCTCATAGATTTTTTAAAATGAATACAAAAAGCTCATGTAAACATTGGTCTTCAAAGGCTAAGTTTTTAAGATACAGAGTCTTCAAATTAAATTTTAAAAACAGATTGTTTTAAATATTGTAAACATTTTTTTCTTTACTATCAAGTTTTGCTTCAGACTTGGTTACAGCGCAACGGATACTTTTGCAAAACTTCAATACGCTTACCGTTTTTCAAGGGCCCAGGTTTTTCGGTGGTTTAAAGTATTCTCAGAAGGAAGAGAGTCGATTGAAGGACTTCGCCTTCATCTTCAAGAACCGATGAAAATGTCAATATAATCTTGTGCGCTCAGATTGTCGGTTGACAAGAATTATCGGGGAAGAGTTAAATTTGAATCACACCGCTGTTCATCAGATTTTGTCTAACAAATTTGGGGATGAGAAAAATCTGCGCCGAAGAGCAAAAATGGTTCCAAAAAACCTTTCGCAGGAACAAAAATAGCCATAAATATAACAAATACCTACAAGCTAAAAATAACAGACTGTACTTCTAGAAGCGTTCAAGACTGCGGCTACAAAAGATATGAGCACAATTTGAGGTGTGTCTACTGCGGCCAAAGGCAAACTTACTGTTGCTGTAACGTAAGTTATTGTTAAGCAAATACCAAATTGTTTACCTCTCAATTAGTCCCCTAACTTCTTAACCTATTAAGCTTAAAATCTAATCAGACCCACATTTCATTACTATGTACAAATGTATCAAATTCCAAGTCGATATCTTCAATTAGTAAAAAGTTATTCTGTCTAGTTCTAGACGTGTTCTAGACTTGTAGAACTAATTTCTCTTGATACCTCATAACCTTAAGTCTACTAGGGGATTAAATTTTCCACTGATAATTCTCTTTCACTTGGCTACATAGATGTGCGAGCAATACTAATTAAAGCTGAGCATCACAAACACCGCTGGAGTAAGAAAAATTTGTCTCTCATATTAATTTTCTGTCACCTCGTCGATTTAATTATGCCCCCTTCTTTTTCCGGGCATAAACGGAGTTTAATTAAAAATTATGAGGTGCGATTTTCTCCGGAGCTAATAAAACATCGAGATCACAAAGGCTAAACGTTTGACGATTCTTTTTGCGCCTTAAATACCTTGTTTACTCCGTTTAGACGCCGTTACCTGCTGATTTTTTATTACGTTTGATGGAACTCGGAAAATCGTTTATGATTTTCGTCGTTTAACCGATCAATTGGAAAAAAAGGTTTTGTTCCAAAACGGACGAAAGGAATTTCCATGACAGATTGTAATTTATAAAATAGTGTCATGCTTGATATGCGTCTCTTATGATTATGTTTCAAAAAGTGTGCATTTTATAATATCAACGGAATCTGAAAGTACTATCCAACTCCATCAAAATATATTTCGGTGTTTGTAAAATATTTTTTTTACCAGTGAGAAATCGAGCGCAAAATCTAACAAACCTAAGTTTATAACATACAGGTACATACACGGTGGAGACTTTAACTGGAATATATTCGCTAGCGGGGTGGTGAATGATTTTTCAAAAAATTCCCGAGACACGTAAACTTTTAAATGTATTTACCTACATTTTGCAAGTAATGTGAAAAATATAGCCCTTCAGGGGTGGCTGAAACCACCCTCGACATGATTTTTTCAAATGCAACCCTATGGCTTGTGATCCCTCATTGTAAAGCTGGTGGAAAGAGGAATCCAACGCACTGATCAAATTTTAATTTTTAGTATGTTTGTAGGGTTGCATACAATTAAAACGTAATTTTATAGTTTAATTTATTTTTAACGCAACAATTTCGTACTCAAAATGTGTGTTGTTTAGTTTTGGAACGTAAACCTTACTTTTCATATGTCCCCACAAAAAATTCCAAGCAATTTTTTGCCACAACTGATATTTGTTATTTTTTGCTAGTGTTTTTACACGGCCGCAAAGAGTAATTTAGTTTGTATGCTGTATTCAGAGTTTGAAACGAAGTGTTATTTCAAATTGGTGAAAATGTCTTATTTAACTGAATCGCTAAAAATCGAAATTTTGATGATGATTGGATATGGTGATAGGGCGCCCCCCCCCCCGCCAGCCAAGGGGGGGGGGAAGGCCCGGAGGGGGGGGGGGGGGGGCCCCGAGGGGGCGAAAAACCCCCCCGCGGCGATTTATTGATGACTTGTATTGATCAAAACCAGTTATCTTTAGAGTGGATAGTTTTCTCTGACGAGGCTACTTTTACATTAAATGGGCACGTAAATCGCCAAAATTGTCGTTACTGGGCTGAAGAGAACCCCCATTGGATGAGGGAACTTCATACTCAGCGCCCACAGAAAATTAATGTGTGGGCCGGAATAATACAAGATAGAATTGTAGGACCATTTTTCTTTGATGACACTCTTAATGGAGCAAGATACTTGCGTTTACTTCAGCACGAACTAATGCCAGTGCTATGTCATTTATTTCCAAACCCCTTAAACCCTAACTTGACCGACGAGAGGTTATGGTCTCAGCAAGATGGGGCCCCACCACACTATGCTGCCATTGTTCGTCAGTATCTGGACAGAATTTTTCCCGGTAGGTGGATTGGGAGGCGAGGTAATATTGAGTGGCCAGCAAAATCTCCAGATCTTACACCACTGGATTTCTTTTTGTGGGGACATCTTAAAAAGTGGGGTTTACATTCAGAAACCCAACAACATAGCAGATCTGCAGGAAAGGATAAGAGAGGAAATCGGAAAAATAACACCGCAAATGTTGCATAATGTAAGGGACGAAACCTATCACAGACTGGGATGCTGCCAACAAGTGAATGGTGCACATTTTTGAACAATTGTTACGTTGAAAATAAATTTAATTTTTAAATTGTTTTAATTGTAATCAACCCTACAAACATACTAAAAATTAAAATTTGATCAGTGCGTTGGATTCCTCTTTCCACCAGCTTTACAATGAGGGGTCACAAGCCATAGGATTGCATTTGAAAAAATCATGTCGAGGGTGGTTTCAGCCACCCCTGAAGGGCTATATTTTTCACATTACTTGCAAAATGTAGGTAAATACATTTAAAAGTTGACGTGTCTCGGGAATTTTTTTGAAAAATCATTCACCACCCCGCTAGCAAATATATTCCAGTTAAAGTCTCCACCGTGTATAAACGGTTCGTCAAAATTAACTTAACAGGATTTAGATTAACGCCATATGCATTCTATTCGAGTTAGAAACTTGCGGTTTTTAGTTTTCTGTAGCTTATAGGGTTGGTTTGAATGCCCTGAAGGCGCTACGTTGTGACTTCGGTTCGCCGTCCATCCAAAATAACCATGTCGGAATTTGATTTCGCAAGATTGACGGCTATTCAAGACGAGGTCTGTTCAAAAAGTATCGCGTTTGTGTTTTTTTCAAAATATTTATTTATTCCTCGAAGCTTAAAAAAATCATTTTTTGTGATCTTGTTCAGCTCCTCCTTCGATGCCGTCTTTATACCTCAATCTGGCGAAGCGTCGTCCTTTCATGGGCCTGTTTAGTTTTGGGAACAGGTAAAGTAGCAGGGGGCCAGGTCAGGGAATACGGTGGCTGCGGCATCATTAGTGTGTTGTTTTAACAGGGGCGTTATCACGGTGCACAAGCCACTTTTTGTTCTTCCACAAATCCGGGCGTTTCTGGCGGATTGCTTCGCGCAAATTGCGCATAACTTGCAGGTGATATTCCCTATTGACCGTACTACCCTGTGGCAAGAACTCATGATGCACCACGCCCCTGCAATCAAAGAAAACTGTGATCAAAACCTTCACCTGCGACTTAACTTGGCGCGCATTTTTCGGTCTTGGCTCATCCGGCACCTTCCATTGGGATGATTGAGCTTTTGTTTCCACGTCATAACCATAAACCCATGATTGGTCACCAGTTATGACCCTCTGGAGCAAATTTGGGTCGTCGCGGACCGACTCCAACAGCTCCTGAGCAATGTTAATGCGATGCTGTTTTTGGTCGAAATTCGATATGTTTAGGTCCTCAGCAACATCTCTAACGGTGATTCGACGATTGACCAATACTATTTTCTTCACTTTATCAATGTTTTCGTCTGTTGTTGACCTGCTCGGGCGTCCGGCACGCTCTTCGTCGTTTACATCTTCTCTGCCCTCTGAGAACATTTTGTATTATCGATAAACGTTGCCACCGTCCAAGGTAGCTTCACTATATGCCACAGTCAACATTCGGAAAGCGTCCGCGCACTTAATTTTGTTTTTCACAAAAAAATTGATACAGATTCGTTGATCCATTTTTTGGAATAGGCAAAAATCGAAGACGAGCCAAAACACGTCCAAGCAAAATAGCTGTCAAAAATTAACTAAACATTCAAAATGACCTTGTCAGCATAAGTGAGGGACATGAGTACCAACATAACGCCACAAAAAAATCGAAAGTCGAATATACGTAGCCAGCGTAAATTCAAAATTCGCGATACTTTTTGAACAGACCTTACACGATGGACTAACAAGGAAGGTACTCGGACGCGAACTCTCCGATTTCAATGATTTTTATATATGTTGTAGAACATGAAAAAATAAGAGACAGGTATTTTTTATGTGCCGAAAAACATTCTAAGGGGGTGAAAATAACCCCTAAAGTTTACCCCCAAAAACACATTTTTTTTAAATATCTCGAATTCAATTCAATTTTTTTCGATGAAACACAATGGAAATTGCTCCTTATAAAAAGTACAATTAATCCTTTATGATTTGATTATTAAATGTTGCAACCCCTATTTTTCAGGGGGTGAAATGTATTTTTTTTTCGTAATTTTCGATAATAAAAATTCGCAAATTGCTTGAAAAATAATATTTTTGTATACTTGACGTCAAAATAAAGTTTACGTGTTTCGGCATTTTCCTTAAAAATGCCCCCAAAAATGGTGAACCACCTCTAACACTATTGAAGAGTGAACTTGAATAAGGAGCTAAGTACCAAAAACAGGAAATTTTATTTTTTTCCTTAAAAAGGTGTTAAATAGCGTGTTTCATGTCCCCTAGAAGGGGCTAAGTTCCAAACGAATATTTGTTTCCGTAGTTGGCTCAGCAAATGGCGCATCAGTGTAAGTTGAGAGCGTCATTTCCTATTAAAGGGCAAAGTGCCATCAGTATTAGGTCTATTCACAGAAATTACTATGAAATTTCTCGTTAGCGGTCACATCTACTTACCAAACGATCGTCATTTCGTACAAATTGAAGAACAAGACTTAAAAAAATGCTTCGTGCCTGAGGACATAGAACAACTCATCAAAGATATCAAATCAATACAGCCATATAAAGTTGTAAAAATGGAACCCAGACATTTTTTAAACTTGCAACAAGCTGCGGATTCCTTAATATCTACTACCAAGCTTTCAATATCGACGTTGTCACAGATACGAGTTACGAAAGATAACCCAGGATACGTGTTTATTAAGAAATCGCACAGTGACATCGAAAGTTAACAAAAGATGAAAGTTCTTAAGAAAAATATTTCTAAGACCAAGTAAAAAAACATCCAGATAGTTGGACAGTAATCAAAACCAGAGCTTAATGCAGCTAAAAAGCAACTTTGCGTGCTATGATTCCATATCTTCATTTACCAGAGCACCAGGAGTTCTACAGAAAACTTACAGCATAGTTGCCGGCACTTACCTACCATGAAAAAAGCTAGCGGTACTTTTCTATTTTTTTCATTTTCTTTTGTTTGTCTTAAAAACATTTTTGATTTTTGTGTGCTTTTTTTACTATGCATGTCTTAAAAGGTTGCAAATAAACAGTTTTGTCAAATTACAAACATTTTTATTCATAAATAGTTAAACTTATCGGTTTTTTTATTCTCCTGAAAATTTAGCTTTTTGGCACTTAGCCCCTTATTCAAGTCTATTCTTCAATTCAATTATTCCAGGCATTATATTTTCGTGAAAATTGGTATACGGGGGTTTTCGAGGGCGCTGATTACAAATCTGATCTGAAAAAATTTTCACGAAAATTTTTTTGTGTTCCATTAATTTTATTTAATAAACGTACCAAGTTTCATGTCGATTGATCAACTTATTTTCTTTTTTATAAAAATAATAAAATAGAATATGAATTGCTTACGACCTCTTTAAACAAATTAATAAGTATACAAGTAAATTTTGATTTGTTTATATTCACACAAATGTTACAATATGGCTTGTTAAAAATATAGGCAATTTAATACAGCCGTATAAGTAACTTTTTTTTTTCAGTAGGAAAATGCTACTACTTTTGGCTACTACTACTGCCTACTGCGCATCGCTATCAGTAGGCAGACGTAATCGTATTCCCAACGTTGCTCAGTGAGCATTGGCGGTACAGATACGTATCTAAAAATTTATAAGCCTATTGCGAATGTAGAATACTCGATGGGACCCTTCGGCCGAAAACTAAAAGAACGCCCTGTACGTGCCCGAGTTACTGGAGCTGTCGACCGGTGCAATTCTATCCGTAATTAGTTTTAGGGACGTGCTAATTAAAGATTTTAGTCGCATAAAGGTCGCAAAAAATTCGCTAAATAAAAATTTAGTCGCATTAAGAAAATTTCAGATTTTTGAAAAAAAAATGGTCGCCCATATTGGATCCGCAATTCTGAATTCACAGAATCCGACTACAGATTTGTGATCAGCATCCTCGAAAACCCCCGTATACCAATTTTCACGAAAACTTAGTGCCTGGAATAATTTAATTGTGATTGTAAGATTCAGTTTTAGAGTCATTGTGCTGTTATTAGCGTCCTATCTAGGAGTCTCTTTATCTTATAAATATGTATTAAAGAAGGCAACAAAACATTCGATGTTTCGGCGAGACTATTGCTTGCTTTCCTGAATGCATTTTTCAGAAAATGATATTTAAACAATACATTTTCACAGGGAAGTTTTAGAGCAAATTAATCTCTTTAATTACATCAGAGTATCCAACATTACCATTTACCACGCGTGTTGCTTTTACAAAAGCGAAAGATAAATTGCTTCTTGTGTAAAATGTTCTAATGGGTGGACATAAATTTACTGGTATCCCAAGAAATAGTTAATGGTAGGTTCAGTCTTTTTGTACACACAGTGCTTGTTAGATTGTTTTATCTTGACCACCCCATTTTATTCGCAAACTTATTATGTTCCTACCTCTAAGACCAGGATATGGCGTGTATGAAAGAAAGAAAATACCACTTTTTTACATTATTTTTAGAAACACCAGTTTTATGGCAAGTTGGAAAACCCAATTTTGAAAATAAATGCCAGAAGATATACTGGAAACAATTAATTAAGGGTTACTTTCACCCCCTTAGAATGTTTTTCGGCACATAAAAAAACATATATTTCTACATTCTACAACATATATAAAAATCATTGAAATCGAAGCCTTCGGGTCCGAGTACCTTCCTTGTAAGAAGGACGCTGTCGGGTAAAAACTACATCCCGGCACACATTAAGACCTCCTAGATAAGTTCTGTGTATTTGGTCGCTGTCCCATTTCTTCAACCCATTTTCAGACCCACTAAGCCACCCGCTTGCATTGACGCAGGGCAGCAATAAAAAATTGCCTTGGACAACCTTGTATAAAGAGCAAATTTTGTATTATTTAGGTACCCTATTTTGATCGAACGTGGGTTGTCGTCTCAAATGCCATCAAAAATCTTTGCAACTCCCGACTTTCTTGTCCGCATTAATATAATTTTCATAATAAAGCCCCATTCCGCTTATCTTGCATCTCCAGGTGGTGCAGCCGCCGTAATCCCGCCATCCTGCGGGAAAGATGGCACGCCATCCATAATAATAATCTCGCTCCCGGTAAAAACCAAACAATAAATTCGTGGATATTCCTCGACGGCCGGCCCTCTCCAGCAGATAAGGCCGGACCGGCCATTTTTCAATATTATTTATATTTTTAGCGACTTATCTTTTTTATTTTCCTCCTATCTTTACGGATCTGGCCCAATTGAATTTTCGCCTTCGCGCCGCCCGAGTGCCGTTTTATGGTGTCCCATTTTCGCATATATTTTATTTATGAGGTCGAGTTGATTTCAATACCTCACTGGCTGCGATCGTAGCCCCGGGAATCTCTGAGGACGCCAATAAAATTCTATCACGCGCTATCGTAGTGTTTTATTTTTATAAGGGCGCCCGTTAGAGTTTAGTGTCTGGTGGATTTTGAGGTCGTTCAATCGTCAGGTGAGTACGACGACGTCGCCTGCGTCAGAAGTGGGATCTTTTCGTTTTTGTTTTTTTTTTGGTTGGTTGTTAGAAAAACTACATATTCACACAAAGTTCCATATTGGGAACTTATCCATGTTATTCCAGTAAAAAAGAAGGATCACGCTTACATGAGAAAGAAGTCTAAAGATGGCGTGGAAGTTGAAAATGATGTGGAAGTTGAAAAGAGCAAAACCAAAATAAACATTAAAATAAACCGAAATTTACCGAAGAGACCAATATAGTGTGTTCTATTTTGTTCATTATTTAGAGTGATTTTTATGAGCTTCTGACTTTGAGTCCAACATTGACTCTATTTGGGTTTTGCCCCATTTTTTTTTACAAGCTTTTATTTAACTTGCAACGTATGTTTGTTTGTTTGTATGTATGTTCGGGTCAAATCTTGCAACTGAATTTTAAAGCAGTTATCCTCAACCGATTGAGATGAAATTTTGCATACACGTTTAGTTTGGATGACAATGCATGGTTAGCTAAGTTATGTCATTCTAAATTCAAACTGGCGGACGGTCTAAGATGGCGGAATAGTTATTTTTTGCGCACTCCCATGATATGGGTATCAAATGAAAGGGTTCGCTGAGAAGAATACGAAAAATAAAATGACCACTCTAAATCCAATATGGCGGACCGCCCAAGATGGCGGACTAGTTATTTTTAAGCACTCTCATTATGTGGGTATCAAGTGGAAGGGTTTGCTAAGAAGAATACGAATAAACTGACGTCTGCGTTCAACCCTTCGAGGAGATGATGTACTACTGCCCGGCTAAACAGTAAGACTTAGCGGGGTCGTGTCTTAACTAATATCAACCTATACCCTACGCACATTCTAGCGGTGGTGAAAAAAATTCAAAATGGCGAAAAACAAGATGGCCACCATACCAATTTTAAAGAGTTATAACTTGGTATAGGTTAGGGATAGTATGAATAGGTTGAGAAACATTTAGATACAAAAACACGACGATAACTAAAAAAATAAAAAATAAATTAATAATATCTTTTTTTTAAACAAGCTTTTATTTAAATGCTCTAAAAGAAGAAAATAAACTTTAAATTGAATCAAACCCATCAATTTATTACATTACACAATTTATATGATATAAAACCTTGTTACGAGATTTACTTGTGTAGATAAACAAGAATGTAATAATTATGTAACGTGATCTTGACATAAGAAAATCTAAGAAAAAAAGTATGTATTTTATAAAACAGGTAAATCCATCTACACAAGTAAATCTCGTGACAAGCTTTTATATCATATAAATTGTGTAATGTAATAAATTGATGGGTTTAATTCAGTTTAAAGTTTATTTTCTTCTTTTTAGAGCATTTAAATAAAAGCTTGTCTTTAAAAAAAATTGTTATTAATTTATTTAAAACTGCATACCCTTTCTTAATCCATTATTCAGTTAAATATTTATCCTTCTAAATCCTTTTCATATTCCGGTTTATTTTAAGAAGCAAATGGTCCATAAAAATTACCCTCATTCAATGCCAGTAATGAAAATATATTTCCGCTTCGGGAATAGTTGCGTTACGACATCATAAAATTATAATATTTAAAACTATGTGAGATTCCGTCGCTGCTATTTCTGTTATTCGAGCAATTTCGCTCGCGAGATCAAGTAGACTGTAATAAAGGGCTTAATGAAGTGCACCTTACAGGCTCGAAACAACGCTCGTAACGATTTATAAAATTTAAAGCCTTCGTCGGCGCCATTTGCAACATTTATTCTCGTTTGAAGTTATGACGGTTCCGTTGAACTCGATATATTAAAAATACAATGCAACTTCAGCCGTTGCTGGCGACAATGGCATCTACGTATTTCTTACTTTGCGCAAAGAAAACATATATTACACATATACCTAAACCAAGAGCCCAGTAATTTTTTCTACCTTGAAGACCTACACGATATGTTTTATAATCGATTCCTCATGAAAACCTGTCCCCAAAATGACAACTGTGCCAGTGCAAATCCTGCCCAAAGCATTTTTTATTAATTAATAATTGGCCCTTTTTTTTCAAATATGTACCTTTTGTGACCTACACACTTCTAAAAAGCACTAGAGTATTCATATGAATGCATAAAATAAGAAAAACTCACGGTGCCGGGTCGCATTCTGCCGCAACTCTCGGCACCGTGGCGATAAAGGGGGTGGCAAAACATGTTTAACTACCTTTTGCATCCTACCCAAAATAGTCCTTAACAAAAATCGTAGGCAGGGACCTAATGAATTGTAAAAACCAACGGTGCCATTTGTCATGTTGCCGGAAACCGTCGGCATCGTGGTTTTTTTTCGGCGCGCGCTCCGACCAATTTTTGTTATCGCCGCGCTCCTGTACGCGAGTGATTTCTTTTTGTTTTTGAATAAATCGAATATTTTATAGTCTCGCGTCATTATTTGATGCAATTACAATTTCAACAAATCTTGATTAGCAATTATTTCGAATTCAGTTTTCCAAAAATGTACGTATTAGTTTGACTATTTCTTTTTCAATTACACAGGTATTAAAATATTCAATCAATAAAAAAATTTAATTTTACACAGCAAATAAGTGGTTTTCACGACTTTGAAAGTGTTAAAAATTCAAAAGTAGAAAGAGTTGCCAAATCTGTTGCCAAACACCGTTGGTTTTTGCAATTCATTAGGTCCCTGTCTACGATTTTTGTTAAGGACTTTTTTGTGTAGGATGCAAAAGGTAGTTAACTACGTTTTGCCAACCCCTTTATCGCCACGGTGCCGAGGGTTGCGGCAGAATGGGACCCGGCACTGTGAGTTTTTCCTATTTTATGCATTCATATGAACACTCTAGTGCTTTTTAGAAGTGTGTAGGTCACAAAAGGTACATATTTGAAAAAAAAGGGCCAATTATCAATTAATAAAAAATGCTTTCGGCAGGATTTGCACTGGCACCGTTGTCATTTTGGGGACAGGTTTTCATGACGAATCGATTATAAAACATTAGAATCGTGTAGGTCTTCAAGGTAGAAAAAATTACTGGGCTCTTGGAATCATATGTACATCCGTCTTCAAAGTATTCCGTGGAATCGATCTCGCCCACCTTGAATTACTGCATGTCGTCTAAGCTCAGTCCAAGAATTGCTACCAAATGACCAGCCGCGGCGAATGCAATTTTCAGAATAGTGTATGGGTAAATTGCATAATAATGAAGACGTCTTTGAAAAACATTTTTTACTGGCGAGGCATGGTTTTGCCTTTTTTTGTTATGTCAATTACCAACAAATGAGAATGTGGAGCTCTGCAAATACACATTTCACTTGCATCAGTTTAAGACAGTGACCTTTCTTTTTAATTACTCGAGTACCAAAATAGTATAGACTGCGCGTTTACCTGATTTTAATCTCATTGAACTTATGCGTTAAAAATATTATGGAGTTTTGTCGTAACAAGCAGTCGAAGATTTGGCAGACGCTATCCCAGGCGGGTGGGACAGTATTGATCAAAATCTAATAGACCGTGTAAAGAAAATATGGCCCAAAGATCAAAATGATCAGGATATAAGGACTACTAAATATTACATTTTGTAATATTTTTGGCACTGACCTAAAACCACTGATAAACAGAAATTGTTTTGTTTCTAAAAGTAATACATACATGCAATAATAGACAAATTTGTGTCAATAGTAAAAACCTATCGTGGATGGAAACAAAACGTTGCAAATGAGACAGATGTATATGGATAGAGTAACGCGGAATTAACCAGATATAATGTTTGCATACGCTGCATTGCAGAGTACGTTAAATGTTGAATATAAGCACCATACTGCTAACAAAAAGGTAATTTGTGCAATCACGAAATGATTTTGTTCCCTATTTTGCCAGATACATCATTCTACATACATGGTTTCTATTCCAAATGACTATTCTTGGGGAATTATCTGATTCATTGGCAGTCTAATAAGCACAAAAATTACTTTGGCGTCACTTTTGTCATCCAGACAGCGGGTTCTTTGTGACGTTGTGGTTGTGACTCCCAACATCGAGATTGTGAAACTTTCGATGTACCATGCCTTGATAATAAAAAAATTAACTTTCGACTGACTTTGGCTCGTTTCTTTCGGATTCGGCTCATCGTCATAGCGCCATTCCGATGATTGACGACTTGTTGGCATGTCGTACTCGTAGACCCATGTTTCCTCTCCAGTTGTGATGAGTTTCATGAAGTTTTGGTTCACTATCGGCTCTAGAAACCATGTCAAAAACAACCTGCTCCCGATGCTCTTTTCGATATATGGCGATTTATGCCTTTAGCACTTATGTTTTGATTTTGTCGATGTTATCGGCTGTCGTAGAGGTCGATGGCCGACCAGAGCGAGGCAAATCTTCGACGATTTCACGGCCCGCTTTGAACTCCTTATGCCACTAGTAAGTCTGTGTTTTGGACATACAGGAATCACCAAAGTCCTAATTTAACATTGTCAATGAATCGGCACACGAAATTTCGCTTGCGGCACAAAATTTTGAACAAACGCATTGTTCCTCTATTTTTTCCAGTGTACAATTTGCCGAGCACACTTGAGGTCGTCTATTACTAACAGCTGCTGTAAACATACTGAGTGACAGATAACGCTCTAAACAGACTTGGTCCTTAAGGAAGGGGTATCCCCTTCCTTAACCTGAACAAAAAAAACATTATACCGATTCCTTTTAAGCGGTTCATATAAATCCAAATTTCCGGATACTTTTAATTCAATGTGCGTGTGTCACCTATAACTTTCAAAACAACATCAGAAGGTAAAACAATAATTAAAACTGCTATAAGATTATCCGTTCACCACCCCTTTAGCTGCATCCTTGCCTTTTAAAATCCCAATTCCATTAATAATATACAATTTCACGCCATGACACAATTTTCAAAGGCAAACGTATATTAATATGAAAAACATATTGCTACTACATTGAAATAGGTGTATAAATGTTACACAAATTATTTTTATGTTGGTTATATGAACGAGCGAATTTTGGAAATACGATGTGTATGATAATACCCTCATTTCAATAAACTGCAACGTTCGCTGATGGCTGTTAAAACATCACGTTAAATCCTAAACAGACGCGCTGTACTCAGCAATTATGAAATTCGAAATTAAAATATACTGACGAATTGACAAGGGGGATTATTAATATTTTAAAAGGCCCGTACGTTTGCGCCCGGCTTATGCGAGATATCGCATGTATATAGAGGAATATTAAATGCCAATTCCAGGGATTTACATCGTCCAGATTTATAATGTGGCAGCGGTAAAATTTTAAATCCCGAACAAACCAGTCGGTGCAATTTTTGCCCTGGACGCTATTAATGTTGCGCCAGCCGTAATCGTTATAAACAATTACATGCCAAATAAAAATCTACTCGATTTGATACATTTTAAATGATATTTTCGTTTATGAGGTCGGCTGGTAAAAACAATGATCTTTTTTAAAAAACTAGAGCAGATCGTATGAAGGATTAATATCCTATTTCGAATGTGAAATTTGTCCCGTCAATTTTAATTTAGGAATGTCAAGGGAGCGACCCACAAAACTACAGTATCCTGTTCGCTTTTTGTAATTTTTAGGCAATATACGAGGTGCGTAAATTAAGTAATAAGACTGGCAACGTAGCGCCCAGCCTAGCAACACTGCGGAGGCGGGACTTAGAAGGGCGGTAGTTTAACATGTAATGCACTTTCAGTACAAGTTTGAACTTGTTTGAGTCATTTGTTAGTTCTTTGTGACCGTTTTCGTAAACCGTTTTTTTTTTCTAGTGCGTTTTAAAAATGAGTGACATTAATTTTGAGCAACGGTTTTGCTTCAGACTTGAACACAGCGCAACGGATACTTTTGCCAAACTTCAAGACGTCTACGGAGGCAGTGTTTTTTCAAGAGCCCAGGTTTTTCGCTGTGGCTTAAGTCATTCTTAGTAGGAAGAGAGTCGATTGCAGATGAACCACTTAGCGGAAGGCCTTCATCTTCAAGAACCAATGAAAATGTCGATAGAATAATCTTGTGCGTTCAGATCGTCGGTTGACGATAAGAATGATCAAGGAAGGGTTAAATTTGAATCACACCACTTTATCAGATTTTAACTAATGAATTAGGGATGAAAAAAATCTGCGCAAAAATTATTCCAAAAAACATTTCGCAGGAACAAAAGGACATCAGGAGAGAAAGGTGTTTTAACTTCCCCATTTTATGGAACGTGTCATTACTGGTGATGAGACCTGGGTGTTTGAGTACGACCCAGAAATCAAGCGCCAAAGCATGGAATGGCACACTTCAAGCTCTCCAAGACACAAAAAAGCAAGAATGAAGTCGAAGATCAAATGTATGCTGATTTACTTTTTTGAATGCCAGGGAATTGTCCACAAAGAGTTTGTGCCTCCACGCCAAAGTGTAAATCAACACTTTTACAGAGAGGTTCTTGAAAAACTTCGAAAAAGGGTCATGCGTGTGAGACCAAACGTCAAGAACAACTGGATGTTGCATCACGACAATGCGTCTTGTCACACAGCCATTTCAGTAAACGAGTTTTTAGCCAGTAAAAACATTCCTGTGGCTCCTCAGCCTCCTTATTCGCCTAACTTGGGTCCTTGTAGTCCAAATTTTAAGTAGTGTTATAATCTGAGTTGTTATGCACGTAAAACGTTTGAGAAGCAAAATAAATGTTATGATTTTGTTACTGCTTTAAAATGTTATGTGTAATTTCAGAAGAAGTATATTTTTTTGTTGATATCCAAGAAATTATAAAAACATATGTTAATTCTTAATTATAAATTAATAAAATTATATAAAATGTTTTGGATATCAAAATGTTTCGCTCAAAATAGGCATATAGGCGTAAAATGTCATCAGAAACATAATTTCTTAGTTAAATTTTTCGAAATAATTAACAATTAACAATTAAATTAAATATCAATTTAGGCCATTTTATAACGAATTCTTTGGAATTTTTTTTATTGACAGTTGCCAGATGTTAGCTGTCAACTTTGAATTGGTGCATTGTAAGTTATTTTGGAAGCAGAAATGATTGCCACCAAGAGTTTTTATCAAACTTTAATATTAAAAAACAAATTCATATGGTTCCAACTTTATGGCGGACACTGTATAAATGTTTTAAGGGCCTTACCATTTCTGTTACATCGCATTAATTTGTCACCCTTAACGTGCCATCTAAACGTTGTCTGTATAGTCTGCGGACATCCTGTATATACGACCACTTAAGGGGGTAAATACAATTAGTTAGTCAAAAAAACCTTTTTTTCTCTCTCTAAAAATAGTAAATTTCCCGTAGAATACCCTCGTGAAAGTTTCAGAGCGAAATTCGAACTCCTTATATTTTTTTCGTCATTTTTCGAGAACGCCTTTTTCAGCGCGCAGCAGGTATACGAGAGCGGTCGGCCCTATTGAAAGTTTTATCTATTGTGTGTTACTTTGAAATACCCAAGGTCAGATTTGTATACCTGAGAATTATACAACAGATGAATAACAGCATGTACGAAGAGATTGGAAGGCCTTTTGTATGCCCCTGGAATCGCTGACTGAGTCATAAGTACCATTATTCGGTGTTCAAAACTTTAAACGAATTTTACTCAAAACAACATTTTCAAAATTGGGAACCACGATTACTCAAAAATTACTCGGCCGATTTAGCTGAAACTTTCAGGGTTTCTTCTTTATACTCTTAGCTTGTCTGTAAAACTAAATGTTTTGGAATTTTATGTTGCAAAATTTAATTATTAATGCAAAAAGTGTGAAAACATACGGAAAATCACCGATTTTCTCGAAAAAACTTCTGCCAAACGTAGATTTTTTTAAATTTTTTGAGGTTTACCGACAAATTATATGTATTTTTTTTAACATAAGTTTTATTTCCTGGACTGTTACAGATGAAAATTACAACGTCCAGACTGTTGCCGTTTTTTTTTTGTAGGGCCACTTTGCGCCAGTGTACAGCCGCAATTTTTTTTTGAAAAATATTTTTTTTTAATTCTTCATATCTTAACAAATATACAAACTTTTGTAATGATTTAATAAAACCCTATTGGTAAAAAAAAATGTTTTTTAATGCGTAATTTTAGCCCGTCTAATTGTATATACCCCCTTAAGTTATTTTGGAAGCAGAAGTGATTGTCACCAAAAACTTTTTATCAAACCCTAATATTAAAAAAAAATCCCAAGTGGTTCCAACTTTATGGCGGACACTGTATAAATGTTTTTAACCCTTTACGCTCAAGTGCACTGTCAAGAGACATGAATTTAAAGGATCATATTACTGATAGAAAAAATAAAGAAAAAGTAACTAAAACCATGTATTCCTATGTTTTCGAGGTCTCTATTTCAAATGGAATGGAATCGTTAAAATTTTCAAAAAAAGATTCTTTTTTTTTTAAATCGCAATTTATGTTATCGTCCTTTATACTACTCAAAAACAAATACAAACGTGCACTCGAAACGTGTACTTGAAGGAAACGATTGAGAACAATTTAATTTTCTCATTTTTTCAGGTCAAAATAACTAGATATGGCAAAATTCAAAGGGTGATATTTCCTTTTTTTTACCAGTTGCGGCATCATTGACGCAAAAGAAGAATTTTGAAAAATTAATCCTTTCGGGTTTTGGATGGTAGATAAGACATGGCGACCATTTTGAAGCGAATTTCGATATCCTGAATTTTGAGACTCTGATATCGGGATCGTGATTAGCGACCCCGAAAACCCCTGGTGTACAAAGTTTGAAGCAAAATAATCGAAAATTTGGATATTTGATTCTGGATGGTGGCCATATTGGATCAGCCATCTTGAATTTTAAATTCTGATATCAGGGTCGTGATTAGCGTCCCCAAAACCCCCAAAGTACTAATAATTTTTCAAAATTCATTTCTTTTGCGTCAATGATGCCGCAACTGGTAAAAAACGAGAAATATCACCCTTTGAATTTTGCCATATCTAATTATTTTAACCTCAAAAATGAGAAAATTAAATTGTTCTTATTGCGTTTCCTTCAAGTACACGTCTCGAATGCACGTTTGTATTTGTTTTTGAGTAGTATAAAGGACGATAACAAAGCTGAAATTGCGATTTAAAAAAAAAAGAATCTTGAAAAAAATCGCGTTTTTTTTAATAGTTTTTGTTAAAAATTGAAGGTTACGTCAATTTTTTTGCAAATATTAACGATTTCATTCGAAAGAGCGACCTCGAAAACATAGGAAAACATGGTTTTAGTTATTTTTTCTTTATTTTTTCTATCAATAATAGGAGCCTCTAAGTTCATGTCTGTTGACAGTACACTTGGGCGTTAAAGGGTTAAAGGCCTTACCATTTCTGTTACATCGCATTCATTTGTCACCCTTAACGTGCCATCGAAACGTTGTCTGCAGTGGCGGTGCGTGATATTTCAGTTAGCCATATCTTGAAAACGACGCATGGGACCCACTTCACTTTTTTAGGTGATGACTATACACATTTTACAGAAAGGATTTATAGTGAAAAAACCGTCAGCAAAGTTTGCGAAAAAAATTTTCAAAAACACTGGAGCACTCCCTGGGTTCTCAGTAACGCTCTGTGGGATATTTGTAGTATATTTTTTTCATAATCTAGAAACAAATATAAGGAGACGTTTTTCGATTCGTTACAAAATATTTTTGTTTCAAAAAGTTATGGCCATTTTAATTTTGGGAAACAAAATGTTCGTCTAAAATTAAAATTAAAATGGCCATAACTTTTTGAAACAAAAATATTTTGCAACAAATCGAAAAACGTCTCCTTATATTTATTTCTAGATTATGAAAAAAAAAATATACTGCAAATATCCCACAGAGCGTTACTGAGAACCCAGGGAGTGCTCCAGTGTTTTTGAAAATTTTTTCGCAAACTTTGCTGACGATTTTTTCACTATAAATCCTTTCTGTAAGAGGTGTATAGTCATCACCTAAAAAGTGAAGTGGGTCCCATGCGTCGTTTTCAAGATATGGCTAACTGAAATATCACGCACCGCCACTGGTTGTCTGTATAGCTTGCGGACACCCTGTATATACGACCCCTTAACATTCCTAACGAGGCGGTAATTGTATGTATAAACTCCGTTCAGGTCCCGAGGAATATTTACGGCCGTCGTCCGATCGATACATTTCGGGGGGAGTGCGAACGATAGTGGGCCGCCGAGCGAACGGTGGGGCCTCCTAATGAATCCGGCGCCCGGGGCCGCGAAAATTCTGTTCCGAAACATTTGCTTTGAGCGCGCGCCCCGAAACAGAAACGTCGACTTTTCCGCCTAATCTCTGGATTTACGTTATTAAATTAGAATGGGGCCAGGTGGCGGAGGAGGGGGTGGTGGGGTAGCGCGGAGTTCGTCCATAATTCACCGGAGGACCTTCGAAGGCCGCGCGGTATTAGTTAACGAAGTCGGGGAGAGGGGGAAGCTGCGGGTTGCATAGGCACAAGAATTAGACTTGTCGAAGGAGTTTATATTAATCCACTCTTGGTAGACCCGAAAGAAAGAGCACTGTAAAGTCCACCTATTTTGATTTGAGAATGATAAATACGCCTGGGGAACAACAAAAGCGGTGCAAATTTATGATTCCATGGGCGTGCTCGAATAATAACTTTTAGGGATAGGTAATAATAAGTAATTAAAGTCGCTTTTAGGTATTCATATATGTTTAAAATAATACGCTGACTTTGACAACGTAAGTCTTTATTTTTAAATTCATCGTACTCGACATTTTCGCTGGTTATATCTGAAGCTACGTTATTTTCATCCGTTTAAAAAGGCCTCCAGAAAGCCATGTTCATGAAAGAGGTGTTGACTAAAAATATCGATTTTTTAATTATGACGCAAATAAAATAAAAGTTTGTATAATTTAAACCTTTTAAAAACCCACTTCGCCGTTATTGTAGGCGCACAGAATATAAGACATCCAAACAACGTTTTTTTGTATGCAGTCGGTCAAAGATAGCGTGGTTATAACCCGTGTTTTACCGCCAACGTAATGAACTCGGTCGGCTGGATCGAAGGTCTGGCGGCATATTTCCCCTACCAAAATAGCGACAATGACCAATGGAGTGTAGATTCCGCTCACATCTTAGGTTGACATACCTCGTCAAGTCAACGTTGATTGCGATACGGTATATACGGGTAACAGATCAGTATAGAAAGCGTACTTAGTTCCATACAAAGTGTTAATAAACTGATATATCCTTATCCTACCTCGTATAAGTACCTATTTTCAATTTAGAATGGAAATTCTATACAAGTAAAGAGACATCCAAAAGAACGTCATCAAATTTGGCGATGAACGAGAGAGATAAAATAGTGGTCATGTCGAGCTTTTCGATTATGTCATGAACTTTTGACAAGCGACTGATCCAATTGTAAAATAAATAATGACTGTCATATAAGGAGACAGCTTTGACAATTAAATAAGGTTAATTAATATAAGTTAGAATAGAAATGGATGGCTTGATATAATAATGAGCCATCCAAAAAAACGTCATCAAAGTTTGCCGAGTAAAAAAATAAGTTTTTTATTCTATTTTATCCATCCAGACATCCAAAATAAAAGAGAGCAAAAAGAGACATCCAAAAAAAAAACGTCATCAAAGTTGGCCGAGAAAAAAAAGCCGTATTTCTATTCTTAATCGAATTTATAACCTTATTTGCTTGTCAAGACTGTCACATCATATGACAGTCATTGTTTATTTTACAAATTGTGACGGTCACTTGTCAAAAGTTTGACATAACCGAAAAGCTTAGACATGACCGCTGTTTCTATCTCTCTCGTTCATGGCCAGAGTTGACGTTTTTTTTTTGGGATGTCTCTATATTATGTGACAGCCATTATTTATTTTAGAATTGTGGCAGCCACTTGTCAAACACTTGACAACAACAAAATTTCGCTTTGAGCTTCGACATAACCGCTATTTCCATTTCTTTCGTTCATAGCCAGATTTTATGACCTTTTTTTTTTTGGATGGCTCTTTATAATGAAGATGGGACATTCCACATCAACCGGGACAGGGTCCGCTCAAAAATAAGCGCTACGGAAAAACGTTTTTAAGTTACCCTACAAATTATACTACCCAGCAAATGTTTTTCCCATTTTTTTTATTTTTTTTTTCGAATCAGAATGATATTCAAAAAAAATTTTTGGGGGGCAAGCTTTTAAAAAATTTTTTCAGCTTAATTTCCGAATATGTCTCAGCGATCCAGAACGTTCGAAAAAAGCCACTCTGCTGTATTATTACAGTTTTATTGATAGTTTTCGTCGGTACAAATGAGTTATACGTTCTCGATATATATATAGATAGCGTTAGTCAATCTTAAAGAAGCTAAAATAGGACGCTACAATAGCCTTATTATTTATATGATTAAATACGTTTTCAAACTTTAAATGCGGTTTTCTCGAAAGTGTGATTTTCAAATTGGCGTACAACGTAGCTAGCTCAATTTTTATCCCATAGACTTGAAATTTTAATTATAGCTTCTTATATAGATCATCTATTGAAGTAATGAAGTACAAAAAACTGGACGTTCTCCACGAAACACCGAACTACTACACTTTTCTCGACGCGCGTTTCGCCAACCAAGTTGGCATCTTCAGGAGAAGATTAATAGTTCGGTGTTTCGTGGAAAACGTCAAGTTTTTTGTTTCTACGCCGAAGGTTCCAGTACCCATTCCAGGATAATGAAGTACACACGATTTTTGCGATTGATAAATGATTAGATTTGCAGTAAATAATTTGAGGAAGTTTTTTTTTAAGAAAAAAAATGAAAAATATTAAAATTGATGTCAGTATACGAATATCAAAAAAAAAATCAAAACATCGGTACTTCCAAAGAAAAACTAATGTAGATTAAGAAGAAAAAAAAATGTTTTTGTTTCTAAGAGATGTACGAAGACTGCTACAGTGAACGCCGATTTCCACCTCCAGAAAAAATTTTGTTTCATATTACTTGGAGCTACAATGCCATTTTGTAACTTTATTGTAAATAAAAAAATACCTTGGCATACATCAACACCTACAGAATCAAGTGTCAAAATTTCATTTTGATCCATTACATAGGTATCGAAAAAAAATCCCAAAATAAGCTTCATTTTTCAGTGCGCCTGGGTAGTATACCCCTTAAGGTCTCAAAATATTCGTATGCTCAATAGCTTTCGAACGAAAACTAGCCGTTTTCTAGTTTTTTGTTTAATTCAATATGGCGAACCAAAAATGGCACCTATATATAGATATTTCCAAGAAATAGCTCAAACCCTGGCATATAGACCTCTGCATATAAAGCTCTATCTACATACATATATGTATGTAGATAAAGCATTTTATTTTAAAGTATAATAAATAAAAAGTATAACAAAGTATGATACGATGGGTATCATATTTTATTATACTTTTAACTTTATATTTATATTTATATTTTATATTTACTTTTGTATCATATAGACCTCTGCATATAAAGCTCTATCTACATACATATATGTATGTAGATAAAGCATTTTATTTTAAAGTATAATAAATTAAAATAAAGTATGATACCCATCGTATCATACTTTATTATACTTTTAACTTTATATTTATATTTATATTTTATATTTACTTTTGTATCATATATACCTCTGCATATAAAGCTCTATCTACATACATATATGTATGTAGATAAAGCATTATATTTTAAAAGTATAATAAATAAAAAGTATAATAGAGTATGATACGATGGGTATCGTAACAGGCAACTAGCCTAATACGTGAAGCGAAGAAGAAGAAGAAGATGAAGAAGAAGAAGAAGAATAAGAAGAAGAAGAAGAAGAAGAAGAAGAATTTTAAAGTATTAGTAAGCTTTACTTTTTGTGGTCTGTTGAATCGAAATTTCGGGGTCTCAAAATCTGAAATGGTCGGAAAATGACTATCAGCCGTTTTTTGTTATTTTTTCAGCATATTACTCTATCGACTAAATGAACTAAGCTAATGTTGTACTTTACGCTGAATTCGATTTTTGGAGTCCAGAATTTAAAAAAATATTAGAGTCGTGAGATAGCGCCAATATTTGGCCATGTTTTAACAATCATTTTCAGTTAAAAAGGATTTTTTTCTCAAACTATTTTTATGTTTATCGACATGGAAAATTATATTTTATGGTTCTTAAAATTAAAAAAAATTAAAGGGTAATGGGATAGGGTCAATATATGACAATTTGTTGGTATTTTTCTCATTTTTGGCATTTTTTGCCACAATTTTCAGTCTAAAAGAACCAAACCAAAAACGCGAAACATTTGAAAACCTTAAAAACATTTTTTCGCAGCACATACATATTTTTGGGCAGATCACTGTCCCGGTTGACATGGAATGTCCCAAATACATTTAAAATAATAAAGATAGATAGTTTTAATTCTTTTAAAAGCACATAGATTTGCTCATTAACAACTTTATATCTTCACATAAATAGTTACATTAAAAATGAGTTTCATTTATTAAGTATTGTGGTACAGTTTTCTTCATTTTCACCATTTTCTCGTTATTAGTTGTACCAGAAACTAGAAATCTACTTATAGACATTAATATTATATGCTGCTTTCATTTTATTGCCCCTCCTAGATTACAGCGCAGAAGAGCAAAAAATTGAAAGGGTTTGTCTCACCGTGCCATAAAACAAGGTCGTTGTTCTATCGCAGGACGTCGTATACCACGGACAGAATTACCTTATCCATATTTTATGCAAGCCCTCGAAACACAAAACTTACTGAATGTTATCTAGCTAACTGGGACAGCCGTCGAGAATCACAATGAGCTTTGTATGCCATAAATAGAGAAATGCTAGAGTTGACGTTGTGGAAAGCTAAATGTATCCATATTGTTTCGAATTGTCATCTGTCGGAGATTATAGGACTTGTATTGATACAAAAAAACACGTTGTACTATCTCACTTTTGCTCATAGCAGTAGATTGCACAAATACCTGTATATTTAATGTTCTAAAAGGCATATAGCTCGAGTTTATATACTTATCCAAATGAAAGTATAACATTATTTTACATTTGAGGAGTGTAAATTAAGTAATGAGACTGGCAACGCAGCGCCCGATCTAGCAACACAGCGGCGACGGGACTTGGAAGGGCCAGTGGCGGCTTGTGGGTGTGTTACATGGGTGGGCACAGGGCACAGGGTGTTTCAGTAGGATTACTTATTAGCTGCCAATGGCGCCGCAGGCGAAAATTTTTAAAATTTTTAAGGTCATGCGTCTTACTGACACTTCAGAATTTCAATGAAAAATTCTTTTATACAAAAATATAGACTTTCACAAGAATAATTTTTGGGATTTGGTAGCTTTTTGAAGAATTTAGTCACGAATATTGAGGGCTTAAATATATTAAAATAATGAGTGCCAACATGTGAAAAAAATTTGATATAGGTATCTTACCGTTATTTGTAGAGGAAATCAGCTCGCCTGTCCTTATTGTTCACAAAAATGTTAATCGCCGTTTCATTAAAGTCCCGGATTTGTTTCACAAAATTTAATACAATTAATTATTTGGATTAAAATATGTCTGTTTTTATCCACATTTTCATTGTGACGTCTTATATTTTCACGATAAGCACTATCAAGCTGTTGCCTATGTCTACCTTTCCCAACATACTAAAATCTAAGATGTTATGTAAATGTTTTTCATTGTAGCTAGCATGTTTCTTAGCTCGTTCATTTAAATGTTTTAAATCACTCACCCCTTCTTGAGTCCATGCACTTTGGTTGCCACCCATCACTAAACAAATAAAACAAAACAGTTTGTTTCTTTTAGTACACCCACATAACCACTTAAATCTGTCGTAGACACTACTATTAAAATTTCGTGAATAAATTCGCGATTTTCCTACGTCTGTTTTGGAAATAATCAAATCGGGTATCGGCCTTCCTAACCGTTTAATTTCCGTTTGGATCTCCTATGTAATATCTTTATTAGTCAATAAAAAGTCCACCGAATTCATTTTGAAACGTTTCACAATTAAAAACAGTAAAAAACACACTTCTCAGCGAAGAAAATAAACAACAAAACTAAAAACGGTCACTCAACAAGTGTGACCCGTTCAGCTGATTTTCGACCGATTTAACGACGTTTTATCTGCAATGGTCGCCAAACTTTACCAGTCACCGAAAAAGCCCGATTAAAAACGAGGGCTGGGAAACTGCGTGCCCTCGCCCACACACGCGAAATGCGAGGAATTCAGACTACGGTGGCTCGGTGCTCGATCGATAGTCTGTCATATATATGTGATAAACATCATTATTTGTAGTATAAAAGGAATAATAATTAGAATATGAATAGTTTGTCGTATACAATTAATTGATATTATTGTAACAGTAATTTATAGTAAATTAACACAAAAGAAATATTTTCTATTGAAATTTGGGCTGGGCACGTGCCCCTGTGCCCTTTAGCACCAGCTGCCACTGGGAAGGGCGGTAGGTTAACATGTAGTGCACCTCCAGTACAAGTTTGAACTTGTTAGAGTCATCTGTTTGTTTTTTGTGACGTTTTCGGAAACCGTTTTTTTCTAGTGCGTTTTAATAGTGAGTGACATTAATTTTGAGCAACGGTGTGGTTTCAGGTTTCAGGTTCTGCTTGGACACAGCGCAATGGATATTGCAAAATAAGTGACATTTTTTACGGTTATCTTAAACACAAAGTTAGGTCTAAGTAACAAAAAAAAACGATATTAAAAAAAGATATTTAGTACAAGCATTTTAGCATACACTTTCTTTACTTTAAACCCACGACATTCTGAAACACTAGTAAAAATAGTCTGGAGCGAAAAAAAAATATGTTGTTAAATTTAGATAGTTGTGCTTAGTTACAAAGAGACCTATTAAAAAAAATATATATTTGAGGCGACTTCTTAAAAATATTAAGGCGCAACACCGATTTTAATCTTTGGTGAAATTGCATCTTGATGCATCTGATTCAGCTGTAATCAGATGCAGTTTTTTGTGCCATTTGCATTTGCATTTTTTATTCACTTTTCAAATGACAGAGATATCGCCTGTTAACGGCATTCTGGGACATCCGATATTTCATTTGTCTAGAACTGGCTGGGAATTGTATCTCGGAAATTCCAGTAAACGACTGTCGCTCTTTTAGACGGCGGAAAAGTGAATGAAAACCCGGTCATATTTTCTAGCCCGAGGCGATAGAGAGAAGGCGGCAAACTATGCAAAATGCCGGGAAATTGATATTTAATATTCCGAAAGTAAGCAGCATGTTTGATGAGAATTTTCGGGATATAAATTTTTTATTAGTTTTAAACTGAAATTACATGAGATTGCAGTTTTTTTGCCGTCGGACGCTGGAATGTCGCGGGATCCATAAAAATTAATAAACCCGACCCGCTGAACTTTCGTCCTGGACTTTTTTCCGTGAAGCTAGCAGAGGTAAATATAACACGAGTTCGTTCATCTAAAAGCACAGTTAATTGTATGGTGGAGCAGATGTTGGTGGACAACTGTTTTAAGATGTTGGATCAGGTGGTCGGAAGAAGGTGTTGATGGTAGTCGCCGAGGATCAGGACACCCTAGGAGGACTACAGATAGTGAAGAATGTCATCTGATAGTGTTGGCGGTAAGAGACGGTAAGAGGCGGTAAGGTTAAATAAATAGTGTTAGTTGAAAGTGCGAGTTTAATTTTTCACACCTGAAGAACCCGTAGTGAACAAAACGTTACATTATTATTTCATTTTCCAGTATATGGTTTGGTGTACACTGTTGGCAAAGTCACATCTCTCGTCTGTAAATTGTAAATTCATTGATTAGAAGGGGTGCCATAGTTCAATAACATTCTACCCTTCATGGTGGCCCAATAATGGTCAGTCGATAATGTTTTCTGTCCTCTTTTTCCAATAAATGAGACAAATTTGGCAATGTGGCTTCCCAGTACGAAAGATGTGCGTTTGCCAACGTTGTAGGTACACATGTAACAAAAATATTATCATTTGTGATAAAAATATTTGGAGAACTTGCTATAAACAAAGTAGGCTATGCTTTCAGTGACAGAACTTGTAAAAACTAGTCGTAACAGAAGATTTTCCAGTAATTGTGAAAAAAATTTATATTGACGAATAAGATCCTATGCCTACACCTTACTCCAATTCATTGTGTTCGCAGGTTGGAATGATACTGTTTTAGCGACGAGTCCCGATTATGTTTGTGGCCTCATGATGAACGTAGAAGAGTGAGATGTTTCCGTCGAAAATGGAGAACTTCAGAACAAGCCAAACTGCTCTTACACGTGGAGTTGGATGGGGGTGGAGTTAGATATCCTTCGGGAAATTTGAATCCAGCCAATGCTTTAGTTATACAGCTAATGTTTTAGAACCTGCTGCAGTGCCATGTCTTTTGGAAAAAGTTCATGTACATGTGCTTCCATAGCCTGCACGTTTCCTTGATCGCTAACTAATCGAACATGTCTGGGATATGATCAGTACCATTTACTCAATTCCCCAGAAAATCTCAACGATCCTCGGATTCACATACAAGATGTTTGAGAGACTACTCATATATCCCAGGGTGACATGGATCATTTGATTCAGAATGATCATCACAATATTTTTTTAACTGTTGTTTATTTTTAAATGAAAACGTAATCATTTATTTGTTTGATACAGGTACATATTATGTGAAAATTTCAAATAAACTGACTAACTGGGTGTTGTGGTTTGTATTTAAATCAGTGTACAATCGCGTGACTGTTGATGAAGATAATAAGATTCATAATGAGGGCGTGTTCCCGTATAACCAGATACCACACGGTGGCCTTTCTATTTTGAGGCTCCTCATAAAATATGTATTGGATAATTTCTGTCTGGGTCAAGACACGACCTCCCTCGCATTAATAGTAGGTACAGTACATTCGTGTTTTATGGGCCGATGAAAATTCGCGATAAAATGGTAATGCTTTATATGTCCAATAATAAAAATAATGTAGTATGGCTTCGTTAGTTTTGGAGAAAATGTAAATACATCTGCATAGAAAATTACATTTTGTAAGCGGTATGTGACCTATGCTAATTCAGAGGCAGTGGAATAATGAGTTTTGTTACTATTTTTGGACGCATAAAAGCTGACAGAAGGACATACGAGAGACCAAAAAGACAGGAGTAAAAATGTGTTAATAATGTGCATACTCTCGCATGTAGCATTCAGAAACACCGACCAGTAATCTTTCTGCGTTTCTTCTCGTTAAACGTGAGCGATTTGGCCTGTACATATGGTTATAGCAGAAAAATGATCGTTCCACATCTACTGGAGTTAAAAGTGCAAATTAAAAATAGTTCACATGGAAAAAGGATAACACACCACGCACTAATCAAAAACACGTATCACAAACAGCCGTTTGTTGTCACTGACATCACATACAGAGTATAATGCACGTGTTACTACTTTTGAGGAATGGTTTATTTAAATTTGAATTTAAATTATTCGTGCGTTAGCAGCGCCATTATGCGTAGTAAAGCGCGTGCGCTAACTACAAAACGTCCAACGGAAACGGTCAGCTCTTCAATTCAGTTTAGTTAAGTTTCAAGTTCATATAGCATTTGCGGCATTTAGCTGCCTAAAAGTGTTTGTGTTTGAAAAAAAATTGTTACTTGTGTTTAGTACATGTATATTAAATGTAAAGTGGATCTCCCCTCGACGAAGTAAATTGTTAGAAACGAAGCTCAGTAGTTTCTCCTCAAAACCCCCATACACTCCACCATTCTATAGTCTTCACCTTCGAAGACCCCCACGACTCAAACCAAAGGAGTTGCACCTCGGTAACTCACAACAACTACTATTTCTATACTTTTAGCCATTTTTTGCGGAACTCGTTTAGTAGCTGGGGGCGAAATATCTGAAACACCTGAAATTAGTATCCGCAATTAACGCAAAAATTTGTTGCGTCGTCCACTGTCAGCCACAGAAATTTTTGGCGTATATCTTCTTTGATATTGTCCATGACACGTTGATATGTCTTCTATAAACATTTCTCTCTTTTCTAATAATATTAGTAATATTTTGTTGATGGATATTCGAATCTAAATATCTTTCACACTCTCGGCGTCTACGAAATATATATCGACAATTGCAAGGAAAACATGAAATATGTGATCCGTCGACGTACTTACAATCAAATTACAATCATGATTTATTGTAAAATGACTGTAGTTTTTAATAATATTTTTCAGTTTATTTACAAATGGTAACGACTGTGCCATTATTGCAAAAAATCTCAGAAAATCAGATAATATGTAAATACACTACACGGACTGTAAAACAAATATTTACATGGTGCCAAATACGTATGTACACACGTTTATTGGTTAATCACTCACGACACATAAAATCATTTTAAACTCGGCGTGTTACTGTTTTACTCGCTAGGCTAAATACACGTAAAACTGCATACAGGCTTCCCCTCGAACCCGGAACGGGAGAGTCCCAGTGCATGTTACCAGGCACGGTCATTGGCGTACGTACGTGCGGGCAAGAAATATACGCGTACATAATTCACAAGGCGCTTTAAAAATACGGTTTATATTTAGTGTTTTCAAAAATTCAATCGAGTGAAACAAAAAAACGGCTGGCTGGATTGAATTGAATCTCTGTAGGGTTTTTGTGGGTATATTGAACTGTAAACGGAATACTTAACATCAGTGGTTCATCGATATTTTTGATTCAGCGCTTGATTTTCCGAAAAACCACCAACAGCACTTTTTTATTGCTTTTGAAAAAGCATACATCTACAGAGAATGGAAATACATTGGAATGGAATTTCCATGTGTATGGAAATACACATGGAAATACATCTACAATTCTACAGAGAATGGAATTTTTTTTTTTCGAAGAACCAATGGCGAATTCTTGTTGAGAATTAATTCAAGTTCTCGAAACCCACCTTTAACTTTTTGTGCGATCATTGGTTGCTGAGATATCGATAATAATAATCAGTCATATCGATAATCAAAATGATCCTTTTCCATTCAAAAACCGATATCTCGGCGAGAAATGGTCGTATCAAAGTCTTTAAAAAAAAGGAATTAAAGCTGAATAAACAAGTTATCTGGCCATATGGTGGTTAAGTCAAAAACATTTTTTTAAGTTCGTAGACCACAAAAAAAATTCGAATTTTTTTTTGTCGGTGGTTTTCTTTGGATTACTTGAAAATCGCTGATGCTAAAAAATTTCGAAGTTCAGATCCAAAAACTAGATACTTGAAGCTACAATTTCCTTTTTTTAAATTTTCTGTGCGACCATTTTTCTCCAAGTTACGGCCTGTTGAAAATAATCTAAAAATTTGGAATTTTCTTTGATCCCTTAATATTTTCCACTAGGTACTTTAATTATCACACAGTTGTACATAGCGTTGTAGCACACTTTCCGTCTCTAATGATGATATCCGAGATCGGCTTGCTGTGTGTTACTCTGTGAACATCGAATGGTGGACGGGTACATGCAAATTGCCCTCAATCTTCATATGATCGAAGAACCTTTCCCACTTCGAGCAGTAAATAAAAACGCAAATAGCGTGCAATTTCCTCTCTCAACCCTCAATGGAACGGAGTAAATCATCTAAGGGTTACATAAATTAAAGAACCGTCTACATTTGCATAAGGCTTTCCAATTTAAAACTTATTAAATTTTTAAATGGGGGCCGCGGAAAAATTCCAGAAAAGCTTAAAAGCCACGGCGCATTCCGCGTTCACCCCCGCCGCGCTCCCCCCCCCTCCTCGCCCGCCTTTGAAATATCGCTCTGTTTGCTCTGGAGCGCTGGAAATTAATTTCGGGCATTAATGAGAAGTGTAACATCTGGGAAAGTAATAAACCTTGTATCATTATATATCACACGTTATTGAAACTTGCCTCGAATTAATTTAGAAATTCAACGTGGCCTGGGCCCGCCGTGTAATTGAGGGCTTTTCTTGCTCGCGGAAATCGAGACGGCGCGGCGGGAAAATCTCCGGAATTGTTCATTCGGCATTATTTATGATCGAATAACCTGATTATTTCGTCTATATAGCTGTGCTCCAGGGACGCAATAGACGAAGGAAAGTTTTTGCCTGGTCTCCGCACGAATTTCGTGCTTGATTCAACCTCAATAGCGGTTTGACTTTACTTCCACATCTACGTTGTCGAAAATTGCTTTCAACATTGAAAAGTATCGTACAGTGAAGCAAAACGCTTGATTGTTGGCAAAAAATATAAACATTTATTAACTCTTTAACTTGTTAGATAAATAATTGTGGTCAAAGCTCGTTCTTTGAACGTTGTATTTCTGGGGTCACAAGGTTACAGTTAGCGTTACTCTTGTCAAACAAGGTTATCCGAGTTTGAAGCACTTTGGACACACTTCCCAGTAAAACTGGACCACAGCAGAGATTGAGGTAAGTTTGAAATCGTTTTTCATAGGTTTATTTCTGTTCATATCGCTCCTAGACTTGCCAGAATTTAGTTCAGGTTGATTAGAAAGTAATTTGGGGTCAATAATCCTAGCAACTAGAAACTTATCTTTATAAGCTAATATAATATTTAATAAATAATAAAATAATACTGTTTTAGCATTTTCTGAGATGACTTGCCCACTCTTTTTTTTTAAAAACAAAATAAAAATTCTACAGTACATCAAGACATAGACCATAATAAACAAGAAATGGAAAAATAATAATATATAACTTATTTTATTTTTTTTGCAATTATATTTGAATAAAAATGTTAAATGTCGTTCAAACTTCATTAATACCACGTGAATTTACCTTGTTTACATGTTTGATTTATGATGAGTCAACAGTAATATCTCTCTGCATATCGTTTTTGTTAGTAGTCAAGGATTATTGTGCGACAAAACTTCTATTTCTGTGTCGTGAAAAAGAAATAGCTTGAACTAACTCTGGTATGTGCTTATCAATATTCTGGTAAGTTCTGTTCAGAAAATCAGTCAATTTACTAAATATTATTTCAGAAGAATTAAAAAAATTAATAATTCTAATCGACGCTTAAGAAACCTCCTCTAATTCCAAAATACAATTTTACAGAGACACAAAAAACTTTAACTTACCAAATATTTAAATTAATGACTTGTCTTTTGTTTTTATATAATTTGAATTAATAGTCTTGGACGCAGCTATTGGTAACAGTTATTAGAATATTAGTCTGTATTCGATTTAATTTAATAAACCAAATTCAGTAAAAATAGAACGAGGATTTTCTTACGAAATTAAATAAAACGCGGTAAATTTTGGATATTTCAAAATATATTCATTCTAGATTTAGGTATATTCGAAAAAGTTGCTCATGTTTGCCCATTTTTGACTGAAACAAAAACGTCATTTTTTAACATAATATCCATCCATTATTATTTCACTATCGATTGTATATTTTTTAAAACGTTTGTCTCGGATTTTTCCTGTTTTAGAAATCATTGTAATATGTTTTGCTTACTATAGTAATTGTTTCATTAAAATTAAAACCCCAATGATGAAGTTCAAACTGTGTTCAAATAAAAAATGTAGACGAGAAATTGCTAGAACCACCAGCACCTGATTTAGTGAATCTGATTAGCTACTGGTGATCAGAGCAGATATTTTGGCTTCTATATCCTCAAGGCAAAATGCTCTTTCATTAGCTCGTCATTTTTATGTATATTAAATGTATATCGATAAAAAAAAGCATATTTTGTTATTATTAAAATTCGGTATCAAAATTCGTAAAACGTTTTTAAAATAATCTAAAACAAAAAGAAATTGCGGTCAGCACCAAAAGTAAATCCAAGTCAAAAGCATAGAAAGGGAAAAAATATATCTCTGTGTGTTAACCTTTCTTTTGTACATGATAACTCGAGAATGCTTTGAGATTTCAGTTTGAAATTTGAAGACACTTACATAGGTATCAGGTATTAGATTTTGGTTTTAATCGATTATGGGATTGAGGTGTTACTCTTGCCTTCTCTATAGATAATTCACATACGGTGTAAGGTATACTTCAAATTTTAGACATATACAGGGTTTTTTAAAGTTGCAGTTTCCCTTTTAACACGACTAAGAACTCAAAGAACAAATCACATTTTTCAATTAACATATTTTTGAAACCTCAAACATAATGGAAATGAAAAATCTTAATTCAAATCTAACCTTTTAATTTGGGAGTCCGGGCCTGCTTAAAGAACTTGTTCGAAATTGTAATAACTGGATTCGTTCACACAAACACGCTCAGCGTATCCACGACTCTGCACCACTTGTGTCACTTCAGTATTATACACCAAACTTGTACACCAAACTTTTCACATAACCCCATAGATAATTGCAGCAGTAACTTAGTGACACTTCCCGTATACTAATAGCATATCAACCAATCCTTTACTGCTATTACTGTAAAAATGGGCCATTGTAAAAACCGAAATAGCGTATTGTTGTGCGTACGTTATCGGTAAAGACAAAAAAACCTAAACGTTTTTATTGACGATTTGTAAGCTTTACTGTGATGACTAATTTCTACACTTTTTGTTAGGATTTTTTAGCTCCTTTTTCTCGTATTAGGTTTGAATAAAGTTTTTGCACAGGGACGTATTTGATTTTTAATATTAATTTTAAATTACCGTTATTCCTTTATTCTTGAGATTTCGAGAAAATGTTATTTAAAAAATTCGGTTGCTTTCTTAAGTCCTATGTCTCTTAAGTCCTTGTATACAAGCTTAACTGGGAGGGGGATTAAGGGGTTGGAAGGGGCTATACAGTATAGGTCGAATAAAATTTTGAAACAAATACCAATGCAAATAAATAGAGTGGATAGAGCTCCAAAAGAAATTCTACTCTCCCTTCCTGAAATGTATGAGAAATATTAAAAGTATATGGAAACGTAAAACACAGTTCTTCATAAAGCGCCTACCATATGGGACATGTTTTTATCAATTACTTTAAAACTTATGCTTTAAAATGATAAAATGCTACCTACTAACAGGGTCACGTGACCTTCTTTATCTTTTCAAAACATTTTTCCAAAAAATCGCTCAAACAAAATTGTCTAAATCGCCACGATATTTCAAAGTTTAACTTTCAAAGTTCCAAATTTTTCTCTAAGCTCTATTAATATATTTGCTTTTTGCCTCTTTTATTTACAAAACTAACCAAAAATTTTAACCACTTCGAACCTTGAAAAAAGCAAAAAACCCTTCGGTAGACTTACAAGACTTCTAAATTCTGTTCGTCTGGTTAGAAACGTAAGTTCATTGCTTATAATAATAACGTACCTACTATATTAAAAAATAGAACATTACTAAAAACATAGGTGAAAATAATGATAACAGATATACAGATGTATACAATTAGATACAAATCTACAGATATACAGACAGATATACAGATGTATAACGATAATCTTATTGAATATAGGCTTCTGTGGGGGAATATTGGGCCGTGGCCACCTTTCAGAATGCCACAAGAATTGGCTAATTTGCTTTCAGCATTTGCTAAGATGAAATAAAGCTATCGGTATGTAAAGTTGTTTTCACAATCAGGAATTTAAGATGGTCGTTAAAACGAACATTCTAAACGATTGAAAATTTGAATGAAGTCAACCCATTAACGCCTGAAATGACATATTTCACATTCGCAGATTTAGAGTAATGTAACTCTGCGATAATGTTGCAGAATTTCGCAGAAATTCATATACGACTATTTGTGGGAGTGTTCTACTCGATTTTGATGATGACTTCAGCCCATTTCAACCTGTTTTTCTAGAGGAAAATTTTGGAGATTAAAAATTGTTTTGAAAAATGTCCTTCGAATTTCATTAGAAGTTCATTGGAACCTTCAATAATCCATTGCGATCCTCAAGGATTTTTCCGCTTCCGGTTCGATATTGTGACAAGATAGTCGGTCATTTCTTTTTCAGTCACAGATCCTGATATCTCGATCGTGCGTGTTCTCATTTGCTTTCTTGATATGTTAGATGCTGAGGTATTACTACATGATTGTTCAGACATTGTAATAATCGTTTTGAATCAATACATGCTTTAAAAACTAACCTTGGATTTTGTCAGTGAATTTTGATTTTTTTATTGAAATTCACTTGTGTCTAGCAGGATATTTATAGTCTCAAAAATAAATATTTCGTGTGCGCGCGACTTTTAAGCGAAAATATTGAAATTCTAGATGATTTTGAAAAGTTTTGGTGACAATAGTAACGTTTGATATGCAAAAAAAAAACAAGAAAAAAACGACTTTTCAGACTTAAAAAAATTACCGATTTCCGGTCGCAATATTGAACCGGAAGCGGAAAAATCCTTGGGAATCGCGATGGATTATTGAATGTTGATGTCCAATTACACGATTTTTCACTAGAAGACGGCAATTGAAAAAATTGTTGGAGGTTGTTTACAGCCATTATTAAAAAAAAAGTCACTGAAAATAAACCGTTTTTTATTTTTAATCTCCAAAATTTTCCGAGAAAAACGGATTGAAATAGGTTAAAACCATCAAAAACAGTAGAGCATCCTTAAAAATAGTTATATATCATGAATTTCTGCGTAATTCTGCAACTAAATCGAAGAGACGCATTACTCTATAGCTGCGTATGTGAAATGTGTAATTTCAGACGTTGATGGATTAATATTAGTCTTCAAATCAATGTCTAGAGTTTTAACTGAGGGCTCTGAGTGTCGATTTTTGTATCAGATCCTTAATCGGAGCTTCATTCAATCACTTCCATCAATCGCCTAAAGAAAAAACGCTATTTTTCCAGTGTTAATCCGTGAAATACCGATTAAAGGCCAATCATACACACACTTCTCGCGTTCTGGGAGTTACGAAACCTATCAGGGCATTCTTAACAAATTGCGAGAACTCCAAAAAAAAGCTCGCATTTCCCCGCGCCTTAAGTCGGTAAATCTCCTCGCCGGCAGTAGATATTTTCCGTTTAGGAAATTATAAAAATGTTTAATGTTAACGAACAGCCATCAATATTCGTTGTGCCCGCTCAATTTAACAAATGAAAAGCGTGTGCTCCGCGATGCGGCCGAATTACAATAGTGGCGTTATAAATTTTCCCCAGCAGCGGGAAGCCTTATCCTCCGAGGATATCGGAGCGCGGTCGCGAGCCCTGGATATGGCGGTAATAAAATGCGAATTTCTTGGCTTTAGATAAACAGAATATTTTCTAAGCAGGGGCTGAATCTTGCGCTAGATGTACAGGACTCGTCAAAGTGTTTCATCTGTTTTTTTAATTACCCTCGGGCAAAAACCACTCGGGTAACGCCTTCAGCCTCATAATAATACTATTTGCGACAGAAAAATTTGACAGGGACAAATTTTTAAAATTTAAGACCTGCCCTTTCCGATGGTGTCCATGAAATTCCTCCAAAAAATTATTCATTATGAAAAAAAGCAGTTTAAAAAAAAACACGATTTCTTTTAATCACATTTTCAAGGGGTTTCCGGTCTGCAATGGACCTGGATCCTCACTAACCGGTGGAATAAGTGTTTTAACTTTAAGTATACGAGGTTTGAAGATCGATTTTTTTGCCTTATGCATTCAAAATGGCGCCTGAACTGCAAAATTTTTGCGTAAAAATTCAAGAATTTTTTATTGGAAAATGATGCACTTTTACAAAAAATGTCAAGAATAAAAAATTCTTAAATTTACAATGAATGCACTTGAATATTTTCCAAATTTTTTGGATTTTGCAAATAGTCAATTTTTGCAAAATTAAAAAATTGCTGAAAAACAATTCTGACAAAAAAATTCAAATTCCAGTCCATTCTTTGGGTTATTTTAAGAACTTTTTATTCTTGACAATTTATAGGAAAAATGCACTGTTTTCGAGAAAAAGATCAAAGTATTATCGAAATTTATATTTTTTTTCTCGAAAACAATGCATTTTTACAATAAATTGTCAAGAATAAAAAAGTTCTTAGAATCACCCAAAAGAATGCACTGGAATGCACTTTTAAGCATTTTTTTTTTTAATTTTGCAAAAATTGACCATTTGCAAAATCCAAAAAGTTGCTCAAAAAAATTTTGAAAAAATTCCAGTGCATTCTTTGGGTGATATCAGAAACTTTTTTATTCCTAATAATTTTTTGTAAAAGTGAAGTAAAATCATTTTCCAATAAAAATTCTTGAATTTTTACGGAAAAATTTTGCAGTTCAGGCGCCATTTTGAACGCATAAGGGAAAAAATCGTTCTTTAAACCATGTATACTTAAAGTTCAAATATTTACTCCACCGGTTATTGAGGTTCCAGGTCCATTGCAGACCGGAAACCCTTTGAAAAAAAAATGTGCAAAAAAATCGTGTTTTTCTAAAAAAAAAAACGGCTTTTTTTCATAATTAATAATTTTTTGGAGGAATTTCATGGACACCATCGGAAAGGGCATGTCCTAAACTTTAAAAAATATGTCCCTGTCAAATTTTTCTGTCGCAAATAGTATTAGATATGAGGCGCTGAACAACGACGTACCGGGAGTGGCGTTTTCGACCGAAACGGGTTAAGAAGAGTAGTTTCATGAATAGGGAGCTCTCACTCGAGGAGTCCTCCGTGCACTGAGTGACACTGAGTGAGGTAGAGACAAAAAAATGTGGAAGGGGGTTTCCTCCTCTTCTTCACACATCCTTCAAGTATCATCGGCTCCAAGTGTGATGCTGATGATCTACATATGTTTGTTCATGGGACAGTGTCTAGTAAGCAGTCCCACGAGAAATCTAAGATCCTTACGACAAAGTCTTTTCAGTTTTTTTTTGCAATTCGGTGCTGCGTTTTGCATCAGAGCGCTTAATGAATAGTCCTGATTTATAGAGCCCCCTTTGTATGTCACCGCCCAGAGTTACACAATGTTGTCCACTCTTTGAAAATGATTTTATAGTAGGAATTGGAAGAGCCGGCTCCGGCCTAATAAAACCCGTTTTCGAGCCCTTCTTTGCCAATACATCAGCCCTCTCATTGTCTGTGTTCACGCTATGACAACAAGCCCAAAGTACAACCTTTTGCATCTGGCTAATTCCTGCAATATTTTGTGACAGTGTCGATGACTACAGAGCCAATAGTGAAGCCTGGCTATTAGGATCTTAATGAAGAGTCCTTACTGCCGGAATCCCCTTTGCAGTCGCCACTCTTGGTGGTGGCACAATGTCATCCACTTTTTGAGAACGATTTTATATCGGCTCTGGGATGGCAGGCCGGCTCCGGCCTAAGAAAGCCCATTTTTCTCCCCCCCCCCCCCGACCCGACATCAGCCCTCTCATTGTGTGTTCCCGCTATGACAACCAACCCCAAAGCTGGCTAATCCCGATATTGTGAAGGGATGACAGGCATAGGAAGCCTGACTATTAGGATCTCAATAGAAGATTCCTTACTGACGGAATCCCCTTCCGAGCCACGTGGTGGAATGTTTCCACTTTTTGAGGACGATTTTATATCGGCTCTTGGGAATTGGAAGAGCCAGCTCCGGCCTAAGAAAGCCCATTTTCGAGCCTCGAGCCCTTCTTTGCCAATACATCAGCCCTCTCATTGTCTGTGTTCCCGCTATGACAACAAGCCCAAAGTACAACCTTTTGCATCTGGCTAATTCCTGCAATATTTTGTGACAGTGTCGATGACTACAGAGCCAATAGTGAAGCCTGACTATTAGGATTTCAATGAAGATTCCTTACTAACGAAATCCCCTTTGCAGTCGCCACTCTTGGTGGTGGCACAATGTTATCCACTTTTTGAGGACGATTTTATATCGGCTCTTGGGAATTGGAAGAGTCGGCTCCGGCCCTACAAAGCACGTTTTGAAGTTATTCTTTGTCAGTGCATCAACTCTGTCATTGCCTGGGTTGCCCAGCAAAGTACTATTAGTCTGGCCAATTCCTGCATTATTTGGTGAAGTGAAACTGTTAGGACCTTAATGATCCCTAATGGTCCTTCTTTGCCAGTGCATCAGTTCTCTTATTGCCTTTGTTGCCGCTACGATCAGGAGCCCAGAACAGTACAACCATTTGCATTTCGAATCCTTAATTGCTGAATTATTTTGTGACAATACAAGCCTCGATAACTGCCGAGCCAAAAGTGAAAGCTGACTGTCGGCGTAAAAGAAACAATTACACAGTACAAACCTTCCACATAATGTTTAAGCGGAATCAGAATGGTTATGTTGTTAAACTTTCCATCGAATTCATTTTATTCATTGATTCATACGATGAAAATACGCACAAGCGACATACTCACAAGCGATACTTTTTGGCGTATTTTTAAAAGTGACAGTATGTTGCATTTACTGTGGTTATGAATACTTGAGCTGAGTACTTACTACTGTTGCATTTTTTAAAATAACAAATACGAATGCATTTTTCCATTTTTCAGTCTTGATAAAAACTGCTTACATCTAGAATATGGGGAATATGGAGTTCTTAGTTCTCTAACCCAAGCAATTTTGTAGTGTATATGGTAGTCTTTTTATTCGAAAAAATCCACTATGTAGCGAAACAAGCAGTTTTATTGGCAAATTTAGTTGAACAGCTGAACATATTTTGTGATTTGACTGAAAGCTTAATTTAAATTTTGTCTTGTTTTTAACCTCACAACGAAAACTTGGTTACCCCACGTCGTCTGATATTCACGAAAATATCAGGCAATAGCACCAAATTTCGGACAATGGACCGCACGGTGCTCATACATATGTGAAACCGTTATAGCGATTTAATACAGCAACACGTGCAGAGATGTAAATTTAATCGGCGTATCCTCCTGTTCCGCGAGCAGACTACCTCATTATGCAAACGAATTGAAAACGCCAAGATAATGCCGCCCGAGCGATAAACTTCCATCAAATGTGGCACTTACACAGCCAGCCGCAATCTCTGCTGTGTCGAATACGAGTTGTTAGCAAATATTGCCTCACGCGGCTGAAGGGAGAGATTACACCGATATTAGCCGGAAAACGGGTGGCACTGGGGCGTCTGACTTTTTGAATCTCTCTCCGCACCGTCACTTGTTCTCAACACACGATCTGTTAGAGAAGGCTACTAGGATTACACAGCCCCACAAATAAAAATTGATCAAACCCAGAAGGACCCCTCTACTCCCATGTATATTGATGCGCTGAAATCGATTGTGACATTAAAAATTGATTTTAGCTATTGAATTTTCCGCTAGCACCCCCTTACGGGTTAAAATTGAAGTTTTTATAAAAATGTCAAATGTATGTGTATTCCTATATATTTTGGCGTTCTAAAACCAAATATGACAATAAAAAATTATTTTAGTTGTACCACTTGCCATTAGCACTCCTTTTTAAGACCCTCCTGAGGGGTTGAAATTGAATTTTTTATAAAAATTTCAAATTGATGTGTATTCCTAGGTATTCTGGTGCACTAAAAACTGTAAGAAGACAATGCGACAAAAAAATGATTTCAACCACTCAATCACCCCCAGGAGCGCCCCATTACCTCCCTGTACTCCCCCCAAGGGGTCAAAATTTCACTTCTTTATAATTACATGTAAAAGAGCATTCGAGGATATGTACATTTTAAATTTTTATTAAAAGCGCATTTTTTTCCCTGCGGTGGACGCAAGGTGGTGCTACAGGGAAATTTGGTAGTTGAAATAATTTTCTATTGACATTTCCTGGTTGAGTAGACCAAAATAGCTCATAACACGTATAAGTTATGAAAGTAGAAAATAGTTCTTCGGACAAAAGTTATAGAGTTTTACATAAATTTTTATTACACGATATGAGAAAAAAACAATTGAACATCAGAAACCATAAAACTAAACCAAAGCTGTGTTTATTAAACGGAACACCCTATATATTATTGCAAATTCTGATACTCTCTCGAATTTTTCTCTTTTCGATAATAACATAACGTGTTTATTTTTGTTTTGGCAGGTTGCGACATATTTCATTTAAAAATCAATAAAAAACCTCGACCTTTCCACAATTTGACAAGTTATTACGAGTTTATTATTAAAATTAGAAAAAGGTTGACTCAGGCAAAAGTTGTAGAGTTTTACATACATTTTAATAACACGATGTGAGAAAAAACAATTGAACATCAAAAACCATAAAACTGAACCAAATTTGTGTTTCTTAAATGAAACACCCTGTATATTATTGCATATTCTGATTACCTGAAGTTTTCCGTTCTCAGAAATAAAGAAAAATCAAAAGAAAAAGTCATCAACTCTGGCTATGAACGAGAGAGATGGAAATAGCGGTCATGTCTAAGCTTTTCGGTTATATCAAACTTCTGACAAGTGACTGTCACAATTTATAAAATGAACAATGGCTGTCATATGATGTGACAGTCTTGACAAGTAGATAATATTATAAATTCGATTAAGAATAGAAATACGTCTCTTTTTCTCGGCCAACTTTGATGACTTTTTTTTTTGGATGCAACTGGACCAGAAAAAAATAACGAAACATTTTTAAAGAATTGAGCTGTATTTCAATAATTTATATTTATTACTAATTGTTTAAAACTAGAACACTGTTTAGCGAATAGGAAAGTTATTCATTTATTTTTAGAAGAAATATGTCGCGACCTATTGAAGCTAACATAGACAATGCAGACAGGTTATATATTTTTGAAAAGGGAAAAATTGGAGGAATTAGAATTTGCAATAATATACAGGGTGTTCTATTTAAAAAAACACTACCTTGATTCAGTTTTATGATTTCCGATATTCAATTATTTTTTCTCACATCGTGTTATAAAAATTTATGCAAAACGCTATAACTTTTGTCTGAAGAACTATTTTCTAATTTCAATAATAAACTCAATAGTTCGTCTAATTATAAAAACTAACTCTTACATCGTCAACTCTTCTATATGTATATCGTATCTGTAGGTACATCATCGGCCGGTTATAAAAAACAAAAACAAGTTCTACAAAAACAAGTTCTACACAACAGCTAGCGTAGGTGTTGAGAGGGCCAGTCTTATTCTCTCACTGCCTTCGATGCGTATGTGGTTGCTTCATATCTGTCGTCTCACTTCTATTTGTACCTTTTCATTACAGTCTCGGAATTGCATGATAAACCTATATGGCTTAGTATTGACGAAAAGATGAATGCTAATGGACAGAAAATAGCTAAGCAATGGTTGGGAGACTGGTTGAGGCAAAAGCCATGGAAAGACATCTGATAGCTTCAAGGATATATACTAATTTAATTTATGTTACATGTTTGACACATGGACTGTACCGAATTGCCGAAACTGTTATCCTAATATTGACAGCCATATAGCGAATGTGAAACCAGTATTAGTAAAAACACCATCCAGAGGGAAAACGTTATATTAAACAGACGTTCTACTAAGGACACCACTACCAGCGGAGCGTATTGTGACTCGTTGGGGCACATGGGTACAGGCAGCTATTTTAAATGATAGTCGCCGGAGCTTTGCTGAACATATGGAACAGTTTTTGATAATTTATGGCAATTCGAGTGACAGTATGCACACGTCGGTTACCGTGTGTATACAAGTTCTGTGTCTTATGAGTATGGTTCCTTTGCCGATTAGTTGGGCTACAACAATCACCACCACATGCATAGGGTAAGATATGTTTAACATTTCGTAACATTACTGATAGTGGTATCCTGGAGTCGCCCTTGGTAAAGTACTCTTTAAAAGGTCCCTGAGTGTTAATACCAAATGTTTGCATAAAAATGTAAAATTTTTTTTTTTATACACCCTCAAATTTAATTTGGAATTAGAGAGATTTAAAAAATATTTTTCTTCTACAGTAATAAAAAACCTATTCCTTTCAATTTACTTATTCTTAGTTGTATATTAAAAAAAGTTCCTTATTTTACACTTCTTCTTTCGACTACAAGAAAAACGACTCAAGACAAAGGAAGAAGTACAGAGAGTAACGGGTTTGTGGACTTAAAGAGAGAAACGAGAGAAAAAAAGACTATCATAGAATTCGAAGAAAAAAGAGCATACAGCGAAGAACAGTGTCGAAGGTGTTTTTTTTAATTTTAATTACACTTAGATATTATAGTATAATTGAAAGGAACGTGGTTTGTTTATTACTTAGTAAGAAAATACTATTTTTTGATATTATCTACTACTTCATGACTGTTTTTTACGGTTTTTTGTTATTTTTAGCGTTTTTTCGCAATTTATTTAAAGTTGGAACAGTTGCTTTTTACAAGCAAAGACACATGGGTCTGGTCAAAAGTAATGACCACTTTCTTTTTGTGCTAGTGTTATTAACCTCCAAGATCTAATGATAACCTCGCAACCATGCAATCAAGGGTACAAGGTTGACGTAATATTGATTGCTGATGCATGTTATCAATATCACAGTTAGCATCAAGATTCCAAATATTAACCAAAGTATTGGTTAAAACTCATTTCATCTAACCAGTACACTCTGGACCAAGCCAAAAACTTTTCTCAAACAAAAAACAAATCCTTTTTACCATAACGCTTTGGCCACTCGATCCTTCGAGCCGGATATAAACTAATCCTATTAGCAGTCATTTGGTATTTCGAGCCGGATATAAACCAATCCTCCGAGCTCGCGGTCAACTATCGAACAACTATTTAATAACGGCAAAATTAACAATCACTTTATCCCGTTAGGACCTGCTCCCAATACTACCGATGTATTCCGCGTCAATAACTCACAATGATTTACGTTAGATTTTGTATTTATTCCGGTCCGCCCATTAACGCAGTAATTAATACATGCACACTACAAACAATGCAAATTGAAATGGTGGATTCGAATATTCACTACATTAAAATTAATACTGGGTCCGTTGGAGGCAGAACGAACTGGGGACCGTAAACCGTCATTGTATACGGTGAATTCGACGGGATTTTGTGAGATTACAGCGAAAGTAGTAGCCCAATCAACGGGGAGAAAACCGGTCACTAATTGTTATCAGCAAACAAAAAATATGGTCGTATAGAGAAACAAAATCCTAAGAAAGATAGCGTTTTTTTGCTACTCGAGTTATGGCGAACATAACTAAAAAAATTCGCAAAAAGTCAAAAAAACGTTTTTTTTGCAAATAAAAAAAAGCTTCAAGTCCTACACAAGAAAGTTAAATCAGAAAGTTGTGGGTCTTAAAAATGCGCGTCGAATGAAATTTGAGCGAAAAAAAATCGGTTCATAAACATTGGGAAAAAAAAAATGTCAAAAATCGCGTTTTCGTATTTTTGCTGTATTAATTCCAATTTTGTTTGAACAGACTTCTTGCTAACTACAAATATAGCCCAAGGCAAGCGGAAAATGATCATTTTTTCAAAAATCAAAATCATGATCATTTTTTTCGAGTTATAACGATTTAAAAAAAAAGACGTTTCCAAAAAATCAGCTTTTACAGAGGCAGAAAAATTATCGTACAGAAACGATCATGGCTCATTTTATTCGCGAAGCCTTGTACTTTCATTCCATTAAAAAACCAAATCGCTTTTATTTAATTTTTGCATAAAAAAATGCGTTGTAAAATTGTATCATTTTTTTCGAACCCTTTGTTTTCGAATAACTTTAATTTTGGTTTTACAATTTTGGCCATTGCATATTTGAAAACTGGCATTCAAAACACGCATTTAAAAAAAAATTAAGGGAACCGAGATAATTTTTTTTAAGCGGAGGAAAAGATAATTTTGCGAGCGCGATCGATTTGAAATCGTGTTTAGTTTTCGGTGCGTCCAAGCGTAGTGTCCCTCCACTCTGTCGCCGTGCGGCTAGCACTTGCCGCACCCAGCGCTGTTCTTTCGCAAACAATTATGTCCACTTAATTTATGCGAAATCATTTGAAGTATATTTTTTTTTAAGAAAGTAAAAGTCTTTGAGATCTATTTCGTGTAAAAATGAATTCAATCGGACGTTATACAGCGCTGTCAGGAATTTAAAAAAAAAAACATATCGGCTCCCTGAGGTCGTGGGACCTTCATTTTTTTTAAATGCGTGTGAATACCTGTTTTCAAATATGCAAAGGCCAAAAATGTAAAACCAAAATTAAAAAAGTAATTCGAAAAAAAACTGGTTCGAAAAAATGATACAATTTTACAACACATTTTTTTATGCAAAAATTAAATAAAAGCGATTTGTTTTTGTAATAGCATGAAAGTACAAGTCTTCGTGAATAAAATGAGCCCATGATCGTTTCTGTACGATCATTTTTGCCTCTGTAAAAGGTGATGTTTGAAGAAGGCTTTTTTTTTAATCGTTATCTCGAAATTTTTTTTTTTTTTAATTTCTGAAAAAAGGATCATTTTCCGCTTGTCTTGGGCTATATTTGTGGTTAACAAGAAGTCTGTTCAAACAAAATTGAAATTTATACAGCAAAAAATACGAAAACGCGATTTTTGTCATTTTTTTTTTAATTTTTCTCAAATGTTTATGAACCGATTTTTTTTAGTTCAAATTTCATTCGATGCTCATTTTTAAGACCTACAACTCTCTAATTTAACTTTCTTGTGTAGGACTTGAAGCTTTTTTTTTATTTGCAAATAAACGTTTTTTTGACTTTTGCGAATTTTTTTGGTTATGTTCGCCATTAAACCTCGAGTCGCAAAAGACCCTCTCTTTCTTAGAATTTTTTTCTCTATACGACCATATTTTTTGTTTGCTGATAACAATTAGTGACAAAATTTACATGGGGGCTTTCGCTCGTTGATTGGACTATAAGTAGTCCTATAACATTCGACAATTACACAGATTTACAAAAAAACATATTTTTGTGCTCCAGGAACTAAACCTATCAAATCCGAAGTATTTTTTTGTGCTTAAACAGAATTTTTAAATCAAAAAACTTTCTACCGCGTAGAACGTAAATCCCGTTTTTTTGTTGTCAAAATACGTTTTTATGCGAAATATTTTTTTTTTGAAATATTAATCATTTCTTAACCAGACATGTCACTTCTGAAGTATTTTTAAGCGTTGAATATGTTGTCAAAATTTGTGTTAGACCCTTCCATTTCCTATAAAATGAGAATTTAAGGTGAAAAACAGCCCAAAAATGGATTATTCCATTTTTTGGAGGAATTTGTGGTTTTCAAGAACGTATGACCTGAGATGTCATTACCGAAGTATGTTTACGATCATTTCTTCTCTGTAAAATTCCCAATTTTATATTACTTCGGAAATATTTGCTGTATTGTAAGGCGACTTTCTTATCTATAAAAAAAGAACTGGTTATCTATACTAATTTATCTATAAAAAAACGTTTCCACGAAACACCGAACTACTATACTTTTCTCGACGCGCTTTCTTTTCTTCTTTTAATTTCTCTAGATTTAATCTTCAGCAGAAAATAAAAAAGTTTTAATCTTCTCCTGAATATGTCAACTTAGTTGGCGAAACGCGCGTCAAAAAAATATAGTAGTTCGGTGTTTCGTGGAAAACGTCCGGGTTTTTGTTTCTATACCGAAGTTCCAGTATCCACTCCAGGATGTCTTATCTATGTTGTACTTTCTGATCAAGGCCCGAAGCCTGAAGGAAACCTGCAATAGCAAGTACATTGGCAAAGCAAGCTCACAGCAACAATAAATATACTTATTTTCAGAAGCAAAAGAGCTTTTAAATCTTTAGAATATTAACCAGGATAATTTTAACACTATATTAATTGTAGTAGAACCATTTCAACCTTTCAAAATAATTTTTATGTCATGATCTAGCACAAATTTTGACAAAGGAATCAGCGCGTAAAAATACTTCGGAAATGACATGTTTGGTCATACGTTCTTGAAAAACACAAATTCTTCCATTTTTGGGCTGTTTCTCACCCTGAATTCTTATTTTATGGAAAACGGAAGGGTCTAGCACAAATTTTGACAACGAGATCGTATTTAGCGCTTAAAAATACTGGGAAAATGACTAATATTTCAAAAAAGCAAATATTTCCCATAAAAATGTATTTTGACAACAAAGAACAGGGGTTTACTGAGAATCTACGCGGTAGAAAGTTTTCTGAGTTAAAAATTCGGTTGCAGCACAACAAAATAATTGGGATTTGATAGATTTAGTTCCTGGAGCAGACTTTTTTTTGTAGACCTGTGTTAGTTACTTCTACCGGGCCTATGAAGATAAAGTACAGAAAATAATTTTACTCAAATTTTCAAAATTTTACGCGAATATTCTTTTTGAGTAAGAGGGGTCTTTCTTTGAGTAAAAAATTTCTCTTGAGTTCTTTGAGTAAGAATGCATCAAAATAATTGGTCTCCATTGGATTTTTTTTAATTTAAGGTTTATTTTTAAATTAGAATGCTGTGGTGGAGTAAAAATTCGATCCCAAATCAGTTTTTATTTATTACATGTAAACTGATGGTTAGAGATTAAACCATAGAGTAGCATTATAAATATTCTACATTTTGAAACACCCGGTATAGGGAAACTAATTTACTCGGTCATATTGTTTACATCTAACGCTGTTAGTTAATTAAAGAGGTCGTTGTTCTCGGAATTTAAGCGTTTGGAGCACGTTTTCTCCCTCCAAGCAGTCTGTGTGCGAAGATGTGGGCGGCAGAGCACGTAAAGCAGAAAACAGAGTATTTCTAAAAAAAAAAATACAACGAAAGCTCTTTTGCGGAACTTAAAAAAAGTGTTTTATTTCTTTAAAAGGTGTACAAGATAAGTAAGAAGCGACAACGCGAAAAAATTAAATCATTTACGAGAGACTAAAATGTTTACATTGGAAAACTTAAAAAATGTGCCTTATATTACATTTCTATTGCCATTCAATTTAAGAAACGTTTTTGGACAACGGATTACGGATATGGATTTCTCTAGGAAGTAGTATTCACACACCTGCTCAAAAATTCGATGTAATACCAGGCGATTACATATTTAATGTCCATTATATTCATGTCTTGGATTCAAAGTCTTACAGTACATCTTCCCGAGGTTGAAAATGGAATGGATATTTATGATCTCATAAATAATCACATCAAGAGTTAAGGAGCGATAATTCAAAATCTGAAATACAGTGTCTTTGCTCGCCGAGGTGCGAAATAAGAAATATCGTGTTTTATTTTTATGACTGTGTTTTATTTCTGTTTATAGTTGCGTTAGATATTATGTCTTACATTTTTGTTATGAAGATGTAAAACATTTGACATCCAAGTTTTACTACTGAACGTAGAAACGTAAATATACAATTTTTATTTAAATACAACTGAAAAGTGTGCTTGTACTCGTATCTTTGAATTATTGAAGACAGTCCCCCCTCTTTGTTTGTTTGATATGGATTCGTCAATATAGCTTTTGTAACACTGGAGCTATTTCGTCCACCGTGCCGCTTGATTGTTGTAATAACCTTTGGTCGCCAACAAAGTTGTCGAAGTTCTTCTTATCCAATGTAAGTTTGGCGTATGGCAGATTCAAAAACGAAATAGTTATTCAAGGAATTGCAAAAGTGTTGATTCCAACAGACTCTTTTCAGAGGCTAAAAACACGTTTACTGAAATGGCTGTGTGACAAGGCGCAGTGTGGTGATGCAGCATCCAGTTGTTCTTGATGTGATGGTCTCACACGCATGACCCTTTCTTGATCTTCGACTTGCTCATTCTTGCTTTTTTGTGTCTTGAAGAGCTTGACGTGTGCCATTCCATGCTTTGGCGTTTGGTTTTCGGGTCGTACCCAAACACCCAAGTCTCATTACCAGTAATGCGTTCCATAAAATGGGGATCATTTTCAATCGATTCCAAATATTCGACACCTTTCTCTCCTCATGTCCTTTTGTTCCTGCGAAAGGTTTTCTGGAACCACTTTTGCACAGACTTTTCTTATCCCCAATTCGTTAGTCAAAATCTGGTGAACAGTGGTGTGATTCAAATTTAACTCTTCCCCGATCATTCTTGTCATCAACCGACAATCTAGACGCACAAGATATCGTATTCTATCGACTTGATCGCATCGGTTCTTGAAGATGGACGCCTTCCGCTGCGTGGTTCCTCTTCAATCGACTCTCCTCCTTCTGAGAATGCCTTAAACCACCGAAAAACCTGGGCTCTTGAAAAAACACTGTCTCCGTAGGCGTATTGAAGTTTTGCAAAAAGTATCCGTTGAGCTGTGTTCAAGTCTGAAGCAAAATCTAATAGCACACTGTTGCTCAAAATTAATGTCACTCATTTTTAAAACGCACTAGAAAAAACCGGTTTAGGAAAACAGTCACACAGAACAAACAAATGGCTCTAACAAGTTCAAATTTGTACTGGAGGTGCTTTACATGTTAACCTACCGCCCTTCCAAGTCCCGTCTTCGCAGTGTTACTAGATCGAGCGCTACGTTGCCAGTCTCATTACTTAATTTACACACTTCGTATACTTGCGCCGATTGTGGATAAAACGGTGTGGCGCATTCTTGTTTTCATTGTGTATTATCCAGTCAAGAAAATGTAACATCTTTTTTGCGGATAAAACAATTTCTAAAACACGTATTCCGCCAACCTTTGTATAACCATGCAACAGCTGTCGCAAAACGTAAACTAGCTGCGTAGAACACCCCCCTATTCACTAGAATCATTAGACCACCCAAAAAATCTGCCCCATCTCAAGATGTGCTGTCATCGGGCCCCACTCAATCACCTCGCAGCCGTCACAAAACATCGCATCGACGTCACTTCCTACGGCGGAACAGATGTCGGAGCGCTTGCACGCCCAAGATAACATTATGTTAAGTGAATCAGCAATCGAGGAATTCCATAACTATATTAATTACGCGGGCTGGAACAATGGGTAACACGGCGATACGAGAACGTCTTCGCCGTCTCGACGCTATAGTGTTTCCAACTCCCAGCCGCGGCATTCAAATCCAATTTGATTGATAATTATGTCGAACACGCCATTCAGGCGGGCTTCCTCTAGGCAATTTCCTCCAGGAACGGAACAAAACTTCAAAAGGGCCCGGTAATTGGCGACGGCTTCTGAGCGCTGCGCCGCTAATGCGAAATCGCATTGTGCCGTCGCGGCGCGTACGAATAATCGCATTATTTACGAAGAGATCGGTGACTAATTGGGTAGGTGCGTTTCGGCGACTTGGATTAATGGTAACGGCGTCTGCGACCACATGGAGATCCGCCGGGGTTCCGAATTCTGCTGGGGTTTTGCGATGTTTTGGTGGGTCCGTGACTCAGCGAAGAGCAACAAAGCTGCTCACGTTAGCTGCCTTTTTTCAGGTGGCTGTAGAGGATATGGAGTGGGGATATGGAGTTTGAAGTTTGGTGGCATACAATTTTATGGAAGCTCGTTCTTTATAGAACACTTAAGTGACGGACATTAAAAAAATGTAAATGAGATTGTAATTTACTCGCTTCCACATCATTGGTCTATTGCAGAATTTATCTCTTCTTTATTGAGGCAGAGCATTATTGAGCAGGTGGCGATATATCCTTTTTATAAGTATTAGCCATTCTATGGGCGTTTAGATTGTTCATAAGTATGTTAGATCAGGATGTTGGAGGATTAGATGGTCCTATTAGTCACCGCAACTTGTTAAGGTTCATTCCCAGGTTTTTTTTTAGAGCACTTTATCCAGCCTGGTCTTTTCATCAAATTTCACAGCCTCAATAATCTCAATATGGCCTCTTCTGTATGTCAGCTTTTGGCTTTTCCTTCCCCAGAACTTTAAACCTCAGATTTAGTTCTTTACATCGACGTAGTACGTGATTGACTAGTATGGCAGTCGACAATGTCTTACCAGTAGGTTTACTATAATCCTGAAAACCTTTCGATTTTGCAGTCGACAGTGTCTTGTCAGTAGACTTACTATAATCCCGACAACATTTAGATTTTGACTCAAATTTTAGTAAATTTGGTCAACCGTTCTTTTATGAACTGTTTTCGCGTGTATTTGTCCTGGAGGGATTTTCCACAATTCCAGTGATTTATCATTTAGTCATTTACGAATTTACCTTTTTATGCAAGGTTTTGCCGCGCCTCTGAAAGGTTCTGGCCCTATTAGAGCGTCTGAAGCACCATCTTTGATTAGTTTATTAGCCTTTTCGTTTCCTTTGTCTTTTATATCCCGGTACCCAAGCCAGCATCTATTGATCCAATCTGCTGTTTTTGTATCACAGCTCGTTCTGATACACACATCTACTGTTCTTTCTTCTTAGTAATAATTATATAATTGCACTTTTTTTTAAAAAAATTATGTTTTTCTTCATGAGTCGTTTCGTCCACATATTTGTAAATGTCTTCAATTTTATCATATAATTTGCAGTGGCTGATCAACATTTGTAGTCGTTTCTGGTTAACACATACGAACACAGCTTCGAAATACTTGGTATATACAACAGGTGAAACAAGGTTAGTTTGTAGAACTTCAGAATTCGAAATGGAATAGATGGTGGTGCTAAATGTCTTTACATATTCGGCGTACTAGAGCTACTGAACACTGGGATCAATCACAAAGTTATTGGTGAAGGACATAAAGAGGAGTGGTCCAAGAACCGAACCTTGTGGTACTTCCCGATATTTGATTTAATTTAAGTGCGAAAGTTAAATTTCCCGTATTCTTCTACGGCCATCGCGGCCACCCAAATAAAATCTAGATTCATCACTGAAGCAAATTGAGTTCCTCTCTTGGTTCCATTCACATCTAGTTCTGCACCACTCTAACCAACGAGCCTTGTGGTTAGCTGTAAGAGCAGGTACCTTAAAAAATCAATAAGCGTAGGTATAGCGCAAGTAACTGTCGATTAATGGTCACCCTTGAAACCCTCTTGTAGCTGCAATAAAAGAGTCAAGCACTTGTTGGATATTTCCATGGTTTTATACAGCCATAACTCTAAGATGCCGTTTGTTACGTCCCAGGCTGTTACTGGGGTGACCAGAACCTCGCATGCTTGCGTAACTCTGATCTTCACACCACCTTCTCCATGGTCTCATAATTGTAGAGCCTGTTTTTCTCCATCTTCTCGCTATATCAAGAACATTTAAATCCATATCTGTGATACGTGGTGTACGAACTCGACTTTTCGACATTAAAGTCTTTTCAAAGTACTCTCGATATTTTTCGGTAGAGTATACGAGTATTACGTCCTAGAAGCTCATAATACCTGCGGCAGCACCCGATAAACCAGTCATTTTCGAACTAACGGCCTTGGGATAAATACAACTTTATGCGCTCCCAAATCCTCCTCTATGAAGTCGAGTTATTAACTCCAACTAGTAAGAATCGCTCTCGAGTCAAATATGATTACCCGGATCTCTTGCTTCTTTGACACCGCCCGAGATTATGCGGAGGTCTCGGAGACGCGCTCGGCGGACCTTTCTCTCCGCTGGGCCCGATATTAAAATAGTTTCAATCTAATTTCGCATCTCTACGGGTGTTTTAAGTTTAGTCTCCGAAGGAAAATAAATCCTTTAATTAAACTAGCTCAAAGGGTCGCGTCGCAGAGTTGAGATTCGACGTTCGACAATGTAATTAAGGTGGGTTTTTTTGCCTTGAGGAAAACAAGCGCGAGCTTTTTCGAAACTCTTTGTCGTGTAACGCGACTAATGAGAAACAGATAATTGAAAATAAGTAGCAAGATTAGGCAGGCATCTCAAATGTTTCAGTATAAGGCGTGTCGGGTATTTCCAAGTTGTTAGTACGTTTTACTTCTCCATTAGTGGAGAAAGTCCTCGAAATGGACTGATTCTTTGATATGAAATAATGCTCACACGATTTTTTAAAGCAACGAACAATTTTTTTAAAAAACACTTAACGGTAAACAAATAAATATTTCGTCTTTAATATTAATTACACAGACGTGTCCATTCGGTAAACTGTAAATGTTTTTACAACAAAGCATACAACTTAACTTTTTATTCCTTACTAAGAAAAGTTAGTTACCGTAGAAGAAGAATTCCAGAATAAAGTTCTAGAAATATAAAGAAAATTTGCAACTCTGGGTTTAGAAGGTGGGGTACAACAACGAATGATCAATACCACACTGGGGTCACCTGGTAGCGACGTGGATAGGTTGAGGAAACCCGACTTGAGCAGTCACATGGAAATTTCGAAAATTCGTATGAAACCACCACAGTCTGATGGTGAGAGTTCCTGGGTCAATTATCTACGGCAATTTGAGGTCGCAGCGAAGGCAAATGGTTGGTCATTGGCAGAGAAGGCTACAGCGCTGACGTTGGCGCTACGAGGCGATTCCACAGATATATTGCAGACGCTTTCTCTTGAAGAACAAGATGATTACCATCAACTTGACGTTTTTTTTTTGGATGTCTCTTTATAACAAAGGACAATTTTTATATTTCCGGCATATTCGATGCATATTGGGATTGTAAGAAAAATATTTAAAATTACATTAAAATTTAAAAAAACATGCCAAGAGTTTCCTTATAAATGATTGATGTATTATCATTTAAGGTTAGTGAAAAATCCCAGAAAAAAATGGTGCATACTTTTTAGTGGACACTGTATACACACAATTTTTTTCTTTTGTAAACATTGCATCCTCAAGAACAATTAAAATATATCTGACGTGCTAGCATCGAACAAAAGGACTGCCTATACTTCCTAGTTCTGTAATTCCTACCAGTATATATCTTAAATTCACGTCGTTCAGGTTGTTGTTTTATTGCCATCCCTCGTTCTGCATTAGCCCATACCGAATAATGTAATTATCCGACATTGCAAGAATTATTCACTGCAGTACCCCGCCTAATGAATAGTGGCGTCTGCTTCTGGAGCTCAGACGGCAACGGCAAATACATCTAATTAAGCATTTCGCTTAGGTAGCATGTGTTGTGCATTGTGCAGTTTAAACTATGCGCGAGCACAGGCGGGCTAAATGACTACTAATATTTGCGTTGTATGGTGTGTCCCAAATCAAAGGAGGTCGCAAAGAAGAAACAGTAGAAGTATATATACACTTCTTATACTTGAACTTTACAAATATCTCACTATCATTTTTACTTGGTTATACAAAATGAACACAGAGAAATTTGCCATTTTTTTCAATGTTTGGGGAAAATCGAAAGAGGGAAGATTATCATTATCAAAAAAGCAATATGTACCATAATATCCAGATGTCTACTAATACTTGAAGAAGAAACAGAAGCAAAAAGAGAAGAAGTAAATCTGACTGGAAGTGTTCTATTTTTGTATATACAATAGGTTAAGGTGGCATGGTGAAAAGAAGAAGAAGGAAGGAGGAGGAGGAGGAGGAGGAGGAGGAGGAGGAGGAGGAGGAGGAGGGAGAGGAGAAGGAAGTAGAAGATTTGACTTAAAGTGTTATAGAAAATATGTTTATTATATAGGTAGTTTGTCTTCGACATAAAAACCGGTTATATTTTTACTGGTTTATCTCTGTTTCTGTATGTAACAAAATGTTGAAACAAGCGTTAGAAGAAATTTATATCGTTTATATCGAATTGGCGGGATTTGTTTTCTCTTCCTCTGTTCTTACAGATTGTTGACAGGCATTTTACTATTAACAACACAGTACCACAAAAGTTTTCTCAATGCGAGGAAGTAGAGACCCAGTCTGCTTCATGTTTTTGGGGTCGCTGAACACGAATCAGACCTGTGTTTTCCCCGTTTGCTGCATTTTTTTTCTAACCTCAAAAAATACGTTTTACACAGTAGCTTTATTACACCGTCACGCAAAACAAAAAGCCAAAGAATATAATTTCCCTTATACGTTTTTCAACGCGCTGAATAAAAATTTGAGGTCAGGATGAATTTACTTGACGAGCTGTGATTGTAATGTTACGGGAATGATCTAACAATAACCTTAAGTCTCAGAAATATTCAACCCTACGACACACATAATCAAAACCCCATAATCTCAAAAATCTTAATCTACATTCTGCGTTCTGCAACTGCTAGAGCGCAGAAAATATTGAGGAAGCATTAATATGATTCAGTCATGACTCAATAGAATTCCAAAGCTTCGTAACCTCATAACCTCAAAACCTTTATGAGTAGTTCCTGCGAAATCTGGGATACAACTTGATGAAAAGCATGAATATGATCCAGTCATGTCTCTCAAACCCATAGACTCGAAATCTTATCGCTCTGAAATTCCATAACCTCGATCTCAAACTCATTAATCTTAAAAACTTCATATCTAGGACCTGTGAACTTCATCATGCAGCAACCTAATGAAAAGATATGAATATGATCCAATCACATCTCTCAACCCTACAGTTTCAGAACTCCATAGCTTCGCAATTCCATAGCTGTGAAATTTCATACCCTCATAATTTCATTACCAATATTTTTACCATCCCCCTTTTCCCTCATTGCCAAAAATTTTTTTTTTACAACAATCTGCTCGCATTCGGTTACATGGCTATGGAAGTCTGCCCATCATGGATCATGGGGTTATAGAAGTCAGCTAGCCCTGGGTTATGTGGTTATGGAAATTTACTTATCTAGAGTATAAAGTTTTGGGGGTATATGGCTTAAGATTTCTGGAAGACCATGTGTGGCGTGGTCATGATTGAATCATATTCGTACTTTTCCATCATTTGCTAGGCTTTAGCAATTGCAGAACACGGATATAAGTTTTTTTGAGATTATGTGATTTTTTGAGTGTGTGTGTCGTAGGGTTCAAGGTTTCTGAGGCTTCTTTGTGTGCCTGTATAATAAAGATGCCGTGTAAAACGTGTTTTTTGACGTTAGGAAAAAAAAATAGCGGCAAACGAAGAAAACTGAGTGGGCCTGTACTTCCGCGCATTGGAAAAACTTTTGTGGCCCTGTGTAATTATGTATTTTGCTGCTATTATTTTGCACACTAGTAATTATGTCTATTCTACTTTTACTGATTGCAGTTCCTTAATCCCCGATAGTAAATAAACATAAGGTAGGATCTGCAATATTTATATATAGTTTAATTGTTTGAAAAATAAAAGGTCCTGTGCTATACATCCGAATAATTGTTTCTTTTTTAGCACGCAGGTGTAAACGGAATACTTGAATGCTTTCGACATGGCGTTGCATTGTTTTTGTTTTTCAGTATAGGTATTTATCGATTACATACATATCCGCTGCCAAATCAGAGGACTCGTCTTTGTCGCGCCCTCTGCGATTGCTTCATCTCTCCTGTGCTTTATGTCTCCCCCGGATTGGCTGTAAATCAAGACGAGAACTTTCGAGGAGGAAGGTTCGGAACATCCTTAAGAAATATGATGAAAATTTAACCCGCGGGGACCTGCCAGGCGACCGAGTTTATAGCTATGGTAATCCGGGGTCCCGGATAAAATCATTTAATATATAATACGCCTGACGGAGAACACTATAGCGACCCTACGGCCATGCGAATAGGGGTTTTATTTCGTTTCGAGGTGTTTTTGTTCGTTGTCGAGAGCTGCTGGGTTAGGACTTTTCCTACCCTGTTTTTATACCTTTTTTTTTATACGTTTATTATATATGTCCAGAAGAGAGTATCGACCTGGGATTTACTACGACTGGTGGTAGAACAAAATTTTAAGGACAGGGTCAAAATAACGAGATGTTATGTAACAAATAGGTCGCAATTTATGTACTCTTGATCTAAGAGAAATTGGCAATAATGTATTTGTTAGCTTGTAGGTAAAGCACCCTGTGCCTCCTTTATGCTGTGTACAGATAGTACTAATATATATATACGAAAATACTAAGAAGCGAAAATTGCAGCATACAAAGTGTATGGTTAGCATACTTAAGTTAACATTATACATGGTATTTTAGATATACAAGTACATTGTAAATAATTATATATCTTCTCTTTAGGATGTTTTGTGCTCAGTTTTTTATTTTCACAGACCGTTTTTTTAAATTTTATTAAGTTAATAGACAATCTAAATTTTCTTACTATTTGGAAAGAAATATCGTCCACAATGGAAAATACGAGGTGTGTAAATTAAGTAATGACACTTTTTTTTTGTTTTTTGTTGTTTTTTTTTTTTATTCGAATAGAATTACAATTCGGTATTGTCTCCTTCAAAATAACTTTCCTGGGAAGTCACACAGTGCTGGAGACAGTGGACACAGTGCTTGAGGTGATTTTTCAATCTCGGGAAGAGAAAAAAGTTACAAGGACTCAAATCAGGCGAATAAGGAGGCTGAGTAGCCACAGGAATGTTTTTACTGGCTAGAAACTCGTTTACTGAAATGGCTGTGTGACAAGGCGCATTGTCGTGATGCAACATCCAGTTGTTCTTGATGTTTGGTCTCACACGCATAACACTTTTTTGCAATCTTACAAATCCACTTTTCGCAATATATAATTAAACTGAAATTTCTGTCGCGTCATTTGTGCTGAACAAAATGCTCACGCATGTTCGAAATATTTCAGAATTTTTCTTAGTTTATATATCTCAAGAACTACATATAGTAAGCAAATAGTTATTATATAAACAGCAATACAATAAAAGCATACCTTTTTATTATTAAAAATGGTGAATGCGCTAGTGATATCGAATTGTATTTCTGTTCCAACGAACATTGATATTAAATGTGTAAATATAAAGTTGTTAACACATTAATTAATCATATACAAATAAATGCCCTATACAATAACATATTAACAATTCAAATTGGTACTTTTTGATACAATGTCCATGTAACTTTTAAATTAGTTTATTTCTAGATAAAATTACTAATAAGTCACTGAATAACGTTTTATGTTTTGTCCATGAAAAAGAATTAAACGCTGTATAGAGCTTTAAAAGGCTCAACATAATGACAGTAATTGTGATGTAATTGAAAGCTTGCATATAATAGCTCACTTAATGCTACAAACAAACGTGATTTTCATGTTATATTTTATTGTTGTATCGATAATATTTTAGGTGATATATCCATGGCAATTTTTTGGTTTTGTATCTTCCCAAACGGATTAAGGGGTAACGTCACTCTAGATTTTGAAAAGAAAATATGTTTTTTTATTGGCTTAAACAATACTTTAGGGTCTCAAAAATGATATTCACTCGGTCTTATAGTGAAATATATTTTTTTAAATAGCTTAATTCTTGATTTAGCCGCAGCGCCTCGGGGCGTGCAATGAGCATGGTATGACATATGATATGTAAGTATTCGTAAAAATTTTCAAAGCACTTTTTTTCAAACAGTTGGGAGAAAATATTACTCGAATATTATTGCATGGATCTATTTGAAATTTTGACAGTGGCTTATCAATTACATTCTCTATAGAAGTATGTAGCCGTTTTTTGATTTGATGTAAAATTTTTATAAACAATTTAAGACATATTATTTTTACAAAAATTGATTTAAAAAGAAATCCCTACGAAGTTTTGTAGGCAATAGTATGTAGATTAAGAACATGTATGGTTATTTGTTCTAGGTCTCGTAGGGCGCGAGAAATCCTTTCTCTCGCCAAGGCTTTTAATAAAACACGATTGGAAATCGAAAACTGGCTCTGTCGCCACTATTTTGTAACAAAATGATAATATTTTTTTTACACAACATTTTTTTCAACACATGTTAAATGAACTATCTAAAAAGAAATTCCATCCCGCTTCCCATACTTCAAAAATAGGCCTTTTTTCAGTTGCTAGAGTGGTGTTACCTCTTAAAGAAATTCTACGATTTATTAAGTTTAAATTACTTGTGAATTAGGTACTTGTCAGTATTCCTTTACTTAATTTCCTAATTAAATTCTAAAATACATAAATGTATGGCTAATAAAATCGACCTAAAATTTAATGACGTATCGAAAAATTTACAAATATACAATAATCGAAATAGAACACCCCATATGGCTAGGAATATTTTATTTACATTACCCCAATATTAGGTAAATTTTAGGTGAAATATGTTTTTCGTAAACTTACAATAACTTATGGAATAAACTGTCTTAGTTGGAACACCCGGTAGGTATATATGAAGGAACTCTCTCTATAAAGATTAAAAAAAATTCGGATCATTAACATACGATCTCAATTATTTTTATTATTTCTCTCTTTAGTTTCTAAGAAGACATCCACCAATATCCACTATTTTAGTTAATTTGTAAAATTGATAAAACCTCAAATACTCTCGTATTGGCCAACAAAACCAAGCGACGGCCTATCCCACTAATAAATCAAAACGAAATGTGCTTTATTAATGTTTTACCTTTTAAAGCACGACTGCCATCGATTTTGGGGGAATTCTGCTGGAGCTGATGCAATTTTAATTGGATAAACATAGAGCGATTAAAATGTTATTATGAATATAGTACGTGGGCGATATTGATTGAGGTTGGCGCTCTAAAAAAGTTGCTTGTTTACTAAATATTTTTTTTGGACACTAGAATAGTGGAGGAAAAATCTAGAAACTACTTACAACTAGCGTGATCCGGTTTCTATTGAATCACGAGGCTAAATCAAATGTGAACCAGAATTTCCATTTTTAAATTTATTGGTACAATACATGAAAATACATACTATATTTCTATATAATCTCCTGCATTTGTTACGCATTTGAAGTTTAATATCTCACCTCTATTGCGCACGAAACTTCTCACCAGAATCGCTCACCTCCTAGTGTTTCTTTCAGTGACCCTAACATGTAATCATCACATGGGGATAAGTCAGGACAATAGGGAGTGTGTTTCAATGTTGTCCAATGAACTTCCTCCAACTTTTCGCGTGTCAGATTGGCTGTGTGTGGGTGGGATTATCGTGAAGCAGAATTATGTTTCTAATCGGACATTCGCGTGTTTTCCCGAAATTTTTCGAAACCCCAGTTTTCTGTAATGACTCCAGAAGCTTATCCCGATCTAAGATGCAATTTCAGCAACCGTGGTCAGGTCAGTCAAAAAATGTGGTCAAACTCTAGAAGGCGCTGAACAGTGGCAATGTTTCGCCCATTCACACTGGCTTGAGGACGACGGACATGAGGTTCATTTTAACTTGTGTTCGTCCTTCTAAAAATGTTTTGTCCCATTCGTACATTCAGACAAGTCTCCCCAAACTCTGCTTTAAGTCTTCGAACGATTGCAGCTGGTTTGACGCCTTCAACTGAGCTTTTTTCTTTTTTGCAGACCTGTGTAATTTTTTTATATCCAGTCCTAGCCTTTGTTGAACACTCCTCGTATATTATCCTCACTATTCCACAATCAATATGTCAGTTAATAGGTTTGTTCCAACATTACTGGAATCAGTTCAGAACAGTATGGGGTATGCGTAAGTTGAAATTTCTTTCCAACAGATACATAACTGATTCCGGTATTAGTGCAGAGAGCGTTCCAACACCAACCGAATTAATTCCGAATTCGATCTTAACGTAATAGGCTCTAAAACCTAATGGGTCTGACAGATGATATAAGAATCTCATAAAGGTTTTTTTTTGGTGTGTAATTATTTGGTTAGTTGTAATTCTATTTCATTTACATATGTATGATATTGATGAGTGATCAAAATATCAACGATAATTTGTCAAGTGAATTTAGTAAAGAGAAATATGTAGGACTATTAGTATGCACACCAATCATATTATAGGGTCCAACAAAACTAAGTTGTTGACCTAAATAACTTTAGCTTACACATCAACCTAGACTGATATGATAAGACAATATTTACATTTAGATAAGAATATTTACATTCAATCACAAAATAGTTAAATAAACTATGAATCTTTTAAGAAGGTAGATTTAAGGTTATGTTCACAGTACTGTTTAATTTGAAATTTTTAGGAGGGAGAACCAATGAACTAATACTATATTAACATATGCGCACAAATAATTCATTACTGATTCAAGAACGGTTCATAAATGTTCTGTTGGAACAAACTTAAGATTCTGCCTATCGTTCTTACTGAAATAACAGCTGAAAACGCTGAATTCCGCTCCGTTCAACGAACGAAATTAGTGGCAAGTACTTAGCGGCCGACAAACTAGCTCTAATTTCACACGCCGGCGGTGATCCGGCTGACAATTTTTTTTATGGCTTTCAATTAGTCCACCCTCGTTCCGCTCCCGGACCGGCTTCGTTCCATATCCCCTCCGGAGTCCCGGTAATTATTGTTTAATATATAGTTAATTTAAATAGCGGTAGGCCGTTTGAGTGCGACGTTTGTTCGAGTGGGTTTTGTCCAGTGGCGGCTCGTCATTTTTTTTATATCGGTAATTAAAACGTATATCGATATAAAACTACTTTTTGTAAATACAGAGGCCAGTAAACGGGTGGAATAATGATAATAATAATATATCTGCTGGAATCGAAAGTAGCAGTGATGGAATAGGCTGGGTATCTCCAATCGAACACTTCCATATATTGATACTTCCACCTACCATATATTGATAAATAAGGAACAACGAAGAGGGATCATCATAGACATCGCAGTGCCACTTACCCACAACATTGCCCAAGAAGGCTGAACTAGAGAAGATTGCGAAATACTATAAGAACCTAGCAGTTGAGTAGTGGATTTTGATTAGAAGTGAATAGAAATTGTTTGGGTCAGGATGAATTTCCTCGTATCACCTGATCCTAAGATGGTAGCCCATTGTACCAGACTTTTTGCATACATTTCTGAATATGACCTCAATACAGTTAATGTGGGACATTACTTAGATACCATTTTTCTCAGTCGTTCGATTGGAGAGTTCTATTGAATGGACCGCTAGGTCACCCGATTTAAGTCCATTGGATTTCTTTCTGTGGGGACACTTAAAAACACAAGTATACTAGAGGACACCCCGAAACCTATAAGACCTAAGAATGAAAATTAGACATGTGATATAAAATCACTAATGGGATTCAAAACACTATTCGTCATATTTGGTAAGTCGTCCAAATTGAACTAATAATTTGGTATTTAGTTAACAACCCGTAACATAAACAAGTAGTTGCCATGAATCCTGTATTTCCTCTGTCACACATCTAGTATTCAAAATCTACAATTATTCTATGATTTTAATTTGTCCATAAAAGATCTCCCTATATTCACAAACACCTCACCTCCATATTACATAAAAAAGTCAAATGGGGTCCAATCAGATGGCCAGCTCTGTCACCTGATTTAACTCTTTATGTGTAATTACAAAAATTACATTGTTATTAAATTTTTATAACAGAGTATGATACATACGACTCCTCACGAGTCGCCCCTGACTTTATACCCGATTTTGCGTAGCCAAACGGGGTACCGGAGTCGGGGCGAATTCGTAAACTCACCGCCTCTCCTAATTGGATATCGATGAGGTTATGGTTAGTGGAATACCGGATGAGGACCCGAAATGATTTGTCTATTTATACACTTTAGCAGGGGAGATGATAACGATGTGGTTTGCTGCAACAGTTTTCCTTAGGCGCACGCTGTAAGGACGAGGAATGAATAATTTTGCATTTTTTTTTCTTTTATCAAATATGCTTTTGATTTGGGTTTAGAATATTATACCGGAAGATCTAAAACAAATAAATAACAAGTCAATTAAATATAAATTGAAATTTTTCATCTTAACTTTCCCCCGAAAAAATTCCCACAACACCATTAAAAAAAAAAAAAATTAAAAAAAATAAGGGTTGCCTCTTTTTTTTTTTTTTTTTTTTTTTTTTTTTTCCCTAAAAAAAAAAAATAAAAAAAAAATTTTTTTTTTTTTTTTTTTTTATAAAAAAATTTTTTTTTTTTTTTTTTTTTTTTTTTTAAATAATAAAAAAAAAAATATTTTTTTTTTTTTTTTTTTTTATAAAATAAAATAAAAAAAAAAAAAAAAAATATAATATATAAAAATATATATAAAAAAAAAAATTTTTTTTTTTTTTCAAACCCCAAAACCCCCATAAATAAATAATTATAATTTTTTTTTTTTTTTTTTTTTTTTTAAAATTTTTTTTTTTTTTTTAATTTAAAAAAAAAAAAAAAAATAATTTTTTTTTTTTTATATTGAGCATAAAAAACATTTCAAATTATTACAACTATGCCAATTTGCTTCACAGTGGATGGAATGCAATATATTCGTGAAAACATACTTATTACACTACATACATTTCTGTAGATACTACGAGGGTGAGTCAAATATGAACCGGAATTTATTTAGTGTGGCCGGTAGGCGTAGGGAGGAACCTCGTACTGCTGAGCGTGGTACAGGGATATCACCATGTATTTTCATGTTTGTATACTTTACCAATAAATTAAAAAATGAAAATTCCGGTTCATATTTGACTCATCCTCTGAGGAGATAAGTATATGGGCCAATATACTTTATATGGGGCAATTGAAACTAGACGCTCTAGCTTTAAAATGAGCCCTTGGTCGATTTTTTTGGTTGCTTCTAATTTTGGTCGTAGCTCTGATCCGCTTGACACGGATTGTCCCATATATATTTTTGGATCAATGTACAGCACACTTACAATATCGTTTAAATCTAAATAATATCGTTCTTTCAATTGCCAATTTTTTATTGCAATGACAATACAACAAAAAAACTAAGTTTTGTTCTTGATTCCACCTCCCCTAAGGGTCCTGTTCTTAGTTTTTTTAAATTTTTCTACCTACCCCTTTTAAATCAAAAAGTCGGTATTAACAAAATTTCCTATGGGTTCCAGTTTTTGCTTTAGTCGAAAAAAAATTGGCAGGTTTCTTTCCTCCATATTTATCCTGGATACTTTCAGTTGCGAACTCCGAGTTAAATTTTTTTTTTAAGTTCTTACTAATGTGAAAATCACAAGTGTTGTGGGAGTGGGTACGGACTGGCCAAAAAAACAAATTCGTTATATTCTGTTTTAATTCATTAGCTTTGTAAGTGGGTTTCCTGCGTTAATACTGAAAAACAGCTACTAGTTTTATACCTGCCGTTCTACTTCAGGAGGAAGTTGGCCACCTTCGAGTGCGTAACGGTACGAGAATCGGTCCCAAATACTCAACGTTCCGTGTTGTGAATTTTTGTTACCACAAGGTGTATTTTCGACTAAAAAGGGCTACTCTTCAGGTACGTAAAATATTATCTATGCATTGAAATTCAAATTTTTGTATTTCTTATTATGGAAAATAAATGTTAACTCTTCGCTTATAATACAAACGCGCATGTTAAGGTATCGAAAGAAAAGGCGGAAAATAGTTTGTATCTACAGAGACCTAACACTAATTCACAATTTAACATGTGGGAAATATTAGTGGAATAAGAAATTCATAAAAATTGGCTGCTAGAAACTGCTCATTTCAGTGAAATATGCAAAAATAGAAAGGCGCGGCCAATAGAGCGTTCTCGGGGCAATTCTCACTGTACCTGCGTCAAACCAGGTCTTCATCCCCGATACAAGAGTAAGTCCCAACCAAGGGGGGAAATGTATATACCTAGTGTACACTATTGACGAGTGGAAGGAGAAATATAGGGTGTCTCAATGTTCCGTGAAATATATATTTTTTATTTTATACTAGTTGACCTAATTCAACTTAATTGAGGTTCTCTGCGATCAATTTTTAACACAAAATAATTGTATTAACCTAATGTAACTTAACTGAAGACACATTGCGTGCAATTGTAGGTTCCAAAAAGTTCTTACTTTTGGCCCTCCATTTCTTCAGGGAGTTAGATTAAAATCTTTAATATAACTTCTTAAGATTAATGAAAAATATAAATAATCTTAATCGAATTCTTTACCTGTTTTTTTTTCCGTAAGGAGATTTAGTTGAAATAATATAAGCAGAAAATATCAATGCTCTAATTTTGATCATAATAAGTACCTACCTTTTATCGCGAAAAAATGGTTACATTCGGTTGCTGCCGGTCCGCCATTTTGTTTCCCTTTCGAGGAGAGTATTAAATTGAAATCTTATTTACAGAAAATATGAATACTCTAATTTGGATTTTTAAAAGTTGCTTTTATCGTAAAAAGCGGTTACTTTGGGGCTGACGTTTTGTTTTTTTTTTTTTTTTGAAATATAAAGTACAAATTTGAAATCAGCGACCCAAAAAACATAAAATTCGATATAATTTGACAAATTTTCTCCCTTTCTCGATTTTTGGCCAGGATTTTCCTATTCTAACCCACTGTGCGTTGTAGCATTTTTTACCATAAATAGAGGAAGAATGGAAAAGGAACAAATTACTATAGTAAATTTTATGTAGTAAATATAGTAAATTTTTTTATATAACATTACTCTTTATGGTACAATTTTAACAGTAATATATATGGCACTATTTGAACAACTAGAAATATGAATTCCTTCTACAGTTTCATTGTTCTCAAATTCCGTAGTTGTACATTGAAATTGTACTAGTACTAGACGACTCTGTTAGGCTTTTGGATACAAAAATTCTATCAGGTTTTTGTTAATCTTTCGTCACATTTAAATATTCTTCTCAAGTAACTTTTTAAAAATCTAATGATTTACAACAAAGTCGTCTTAAAACATAAAATGTATACACACCTTTGTAACTAAATGTAGCTATAACCGATCAGAAATTCATACTCTTCTGGCGTGTCTGAGATATTCATTCGGTAAATAAATCTACTGAGATACGACTCAATGACAACTCCATTGAATTCATAAGGCTTTATGAAACTGCTTCGTTTTGCTTTGAAATATCAGTCGAACGAATTCACAGATGAAATTATTTCTCGCCGCGCCAGAAGAAGCCAAGAGACGGCTGTCAATAATATAACTGACGCTTATGATTTTATAAACTGATTGAATTCTTTCTCCGATTTAAAGAAGATATTCGCATTTAACTTTTGTTAAGCAGTTACCAATCATTCATTCCCTTTCGTGTGGATTTCTGTTTTTCAGTTTAGGGGGTATTACTTAACAATATATGAATAGTGTTTCTTTTAATCAAATTTTTAAGGTTTGCTGTTTACATACATGGCTTGTTTGATGGCGACTTTTAACAAAAATCCTTAAAAATTGTGAAATATTGATTATATTTAGCTATATTTAGGAATTACGAAACTTTCCGAAAAACTATTGTGGTATGTTGACAAATATTTTCCCTAATGGTTGGTAGAGTATTGTAAACTTTATTTTTTATAAATTTTCTTTAAAAGAAGTCACATTTTGTGAGGTCTGGTGACCTTTCTCGAGATACTTCGAGATCTGGATCTAAAATGGTTTATGTGTATATAATGTGTTTGTTTATTGTGATTTTTGTTATTTATCTTATTATATATTTTTATTATAATTGTATTATTTCATTATGTTCGTTTGCGTTTCAATTTTACCACGTTCTATGTTCATTGTTGACAGTAAATGCTGTAAATTGTCAAATCCTACTTGCTTCTTTAAATCTCATTTCTCACAAACTCTGGGAACGAACCGATATTTCCTCGAAATTAGAACGATATAGACCTGGACAACCTTACGAGTATCTCAGTTAAAAGATAACTTAACTTCACGTTCCACGGTGTAACTTAAATTCATTATATTTAAAAAAAAGTTATTACTGTTGGGAGATTTTCAGTTTTGAAAATTGGTTTTTGTGAGACAGAATAACGTACAACATTTTACAACAATGAAAATGAAAGAGTAATTTAATTCATGACTAGGGTCCGGAAATGTGTGCTGCAACGCAGGGCTCGGCACTATAAAACTCTATGGTAATGAAAGTATAAACCGTATTTTTTAAGCGCCTTGTAAAATATATACGCGTGTATTTCTTGCCGATGCCACGTACAACATTGACCCTTCCAGATAACGCTCCAGAACCTGCGTATGCGCAGCAGTACGCCATCCCGTCGCGGGAGAGCAGGGTATTCTAAGGTAGTTTAACACGCGAGATGGCAAACATTCCGAACCCTATTCATGACGAATCGAACTCTCTAAACCGCACGTTTCTAACTTTTTCGGTTTAGACGCTGTTTAAAAATGTTTAGAACGCTCTCATCATGATATTTTTGTCGGGTTTTTCGTGGGTTTTAGGTACCATCTATGGTAAATAAAGTCTAAAATTAATGGCGTATCAAAAAATGTACAAATATACAGGGAGTTCCATTTAAAATAAGTTGTGTAGTGGTAACAGGAAATGGGGCACCATGTATTAGTGGCGTCTGCGAGTCGGACGAACATTGATCTCGATTTACCCAGATCGATAGTACCTCCTCCCCCCCGTTTTCGAAGATGCTAAACACGATGCCGGTGTCAGACTGTCTCTTTGGGATTGTGCAACCCCCCAAAATGGCCAAAAACCACCCCCTACATCATCTCCTTGTAAAAACAAGTGTTTTCCCCCGTTTTCGAAGATGCTGAGCACGGTGGTGGTGTTGAAGATGACTTCCGACCCTCATCAACCCCTCCACTGGTCATAACTCACCCACGACAGGGGTGGTTTTTTATTTTTTATATCAGCGACAAAACGTCTATCCCCCGTTTTCGAAGATGCTGAACACGGTGGCGGTGTTCAATATCCCTTGCGATCCCCACCCACCCCTCCATCAGCCAAAACTCACCCCCGAAAGGGGTGATTTATTTATTTATTTGGGGATTGAAGGCATTTGCAAAAAAAATCATCCACCGCCATCATGTTCAGTATCCTCGAAAGCGGGGGGGGACAGACGTTTTGCCGCTGAAATAAAAAAAAAACGTTTCGGGGTGAGTTTTGACCGGTGGAGGGGTTGGTGGGGGACGGAAAAAATCTTCAACACCACCACCGTGCTCAGCATCCTCGAAAACGGGGGGGCACAGACATTTTGCCGCTGATATAAAAAATACCCCTTTCGTGGGTGAGTTTTGGCTGGTGGAGGGGTTGGTGTGGGGTCGCAAGGGATATTGAATACCACCACCGTGTTCAGCATCTTCGAAAACGGGAGGATAGACGTTTTGTCGCTGATATAAGAAAAATAAAAAACCACCCCTTGTGGGGGTGAGTTTTGACCGGTAGAGGGGTTGGTGAGGGTTGGAAGTCATCTCCAACACCACCACCGTGCTCAGCATCCTCGAAAACGGGGGAAAAGACGTTTTTTTACAAGGAAATGATGTAGGGGGTGGTTTTTGGCCGTTTTGGGGGGTTGCGCAATTCCAAAGGGACATTCTGACACCGGAATCGCGGTCAGCATCCCCGAAAACGGGGAGAAGAGGTACTCTCGATCCGGGCAAATCCAGATCATTTTTTTAGGGTTTTTTCCGACTCACAGACGCCACTATATGGTTACGAATCTACAAATATGCACCACATTATTTTGAACAATTTTTATCTCAAACATTTTTTTCTTAAATTCACAGTAACAGAGTTACGGAAGAAACCGCCTTAGGTGAAACACCCTGTACACAAAAAACGGAAATCACTTTTTCCGACACCTAATATATATTGTGTCCTATAAGACAAAGAAATTAGTTTACTCTAGAAGTATATGTACACCTTATAGATTCGGCGGTATTTTAAAAAAGTGGCATAGTAGAGTGCAAACAATTGCACACATTACATTTTATTATTTTAATGAAACAACGATGCTATGGACCAAACACGCGCTAAAAACTCACCCCGTGTGTTATCTAAAATTTAGAAATGAAGGCCTTTAAATAGCATATCGGAAAAAAACGGTTTTAAAACCTCGAAATGTAGGCCTGTTACCGATATCGATCACCGAAATAACAATCAACTAACTTTTGCAAGCTTTCAAAAAGCATAGGAATTTTACGGATTGGCTCCGATGAGAAAAAAAAAACACGAAATATCCATTAAAGTCGGACATCTGACGAACGGTCCCAGCAAAAATTTGCGTACAGTGAATAATTACACCACAGGCCTAAAATGGACACCTAATTGCTTCGTCTGTAGAGAGGAAATTAATATAAATTTGTTTAGATAAAGAGATTACCGGGCTGTCAGTAGATAGTGAGGATGAGGACAGGACCGTCGCTAACAAATTGTGTGACTATACGCCTTCCAAATATTAAATATTTGCAGAGAACATTTTTGTGATTATATAAGAAATCCTTATTAAGACAAAAACTACTGGATTAACGAAGATTTCTTTTGTTGTTGTTCAGAGGGGGTGAGTGGAAGTAGGTGTAAGGGTGGCCTGTAAGGATGATTGAGTTGTCAAAGGGTGAAAACAATTGTATTACTTCAGACGAATTAATTTGACACCATTAAGATCAATGGAATCCCTTGAAAGAGGCCAGGGTGAGGAAAACCCAGCATAACTGCAGAGAGGTGGCTCATAGGGGTTGTGAAAGATTTGAAAGAAGGGAACAGCCACCAACCACTCAGGATTGGTTGAGGAGGTCTTCAGCGTTCTCAGGATAGGTTTTTACTCGCCAAAGTGTCTCTCAGTTCATCCTGTAGCTCTCTAAAATGCAGCCAGCATCACGTGTGCTCTAATTTCAACATAGGGTTGTTTTTGGGGTGTGCACGACCCCTTAAGCCACAGCATAGCGACATTAATCCAACCCCATTGGAAACCGGAGTTTTCAAACTGCAAGTCTCTAGCCCGAATAGAATGAAAATGATCATCATATTAAGTGTTACGCTCATTTAGACGAGCAGCACTTTTTTTCCACTTACTTACTCCACTCCTCTAATTCGTTTGTTTTCGTTAGCCTCATGAGAGATGTACCAGCAAAGTATTTATGAACGTTCTCAAGAAAATGTCAGAAAGAATATCAGAAGAAACAAGAACAAACTGTAAGCATACTAGCGGGAAAATTGGCAACTTTTTAGACATGTAGACAGTAGCTGCTGAATGTTCCTCCACAGCAACTGCCCTGCAGCTTGATAATAGAGGCGAGAGACACGAAGCTGCAAATGGGATTGGGCACTACTTGTTTCCTCTACGTCGACAATACGTTAAGAGCACGAAGACTTCATATGTATACATGTGTATATTCACTAGAATTATGACTCTTTAAAATGTTTTGTGGATACGAGATACATTGTTTAAAAACTGATTAGCTAACTATTTTTTACGTGATATTTAATATGAAAGAATCATAATTAAATACTGTTGGACTGCTGATATAAAAACAATGGAGGATGAAACTCTTAAATGATCAACGTCTCTATTCCCCATCTTATAATGATCCCATCTCGTCGAGCCGGCCCTGGTGTCGGCGTTGACCGGGCGAACAAGATAGACGAGGTCTCGTAGATCGCACCGGCGCTGACAAGCGAGAACAATTGAATTAATCACTAATCTATTTAACCGCGCTCTGACCGCGCAATTGGTTTACGCACTTTGCCTATACGCCTATAAATCTACGTAAGGAATCGAAACAACTTTAGCTCGCCTAACATTTATCAAGTTAACTGCGCCCGGTAGGTACAAATAAGCGTTACACAGAGGGGGAACTACCGCAAGGAGAGGGGCGGAGGTTAAGTTATATCGCCATTAACGAGAAGGTTAAGGGATGCAGGAGGGCATAAGCTACTAACGAATTTATTGTGGAACAGAATTTCTAACCTGCGTTGTGTTTTTAAATCTACCTAACTTTGACTTATTGCGATTGACGCAGATTGAGATTACAAGAATGATCAATAAATATTAAAATATGACAATTTTCGCTAAACGTATGGGTTTTTTGAGGAATGTTTGGTTATTTTTTTAAACATGAAATTTCATATAGCTATAATGAAGGTAGTTTCCAAATTTGACTGTCATACTTATATGATTTCATATTAGTTAAACAATAAACCATCTATAGAGTATGTTTTAAATAATTTAGCATTAATTACTGAAAATGTATAATAGTTTAGGTCTTCAGGCTCCATTTTAGGGTGAGTCTTGTTGTTATTATTTCGCACTTACGAGGTGTGGCAATTAAATAATCGAACTGCTATCATAACGCTTTTTATTCGTTACCAATTACAGTAGTAACTTGTTCACCTTCAATGTACTCCCGTTGGCGATCTCTACATAGCTCCATACGACTTTTCCATTGTTGAAAGCAGTGCTGGAAGTCCGCTTCTGTTACATATGTGAGTTGGTTCAGAACCTCCGTCGCTTTTGCTTTAACCACTTCCACACTTTCGAATCCTGTCCCCTTCAGATGCATCACAAGTAGTCACCGTGTCTAATAAGCCTGGATTAGTGTCAATGTAGTTTAGAATGTCAGCGCAAATGTTCATTCGTGATTTCTTTTGCTCGGGAGTGAGGAGTTTTGGCACCATTTTTGCGCAAACTTTGTGCATGTTGAACGATTCATGCAAAATCTGTCGAACACATTCTTTGTCGATTACTGTTATTTCAGCAAGCCCTTGGATGCTTAGACGACGATCTTCGCGTATTAATTTACCAATTTTTTCAATTTTTCGTCCGTTTTTGACGTTGAGGGCCGTCCGGGGCGCGGATCATCTTCGGTCGTTTCACGTCCCTCTTTAAACCATTTAAACCATTCAAAAACTTGTGTGCGAGATAAACATTCATTCCCGTACACTTCTTTTAACATTGCATAAGCTTCTGTAAAAGTTTTCCCCAGTTTAACAAGATACTTGAGATTAACTCGTTGCTCCATCTGAACACTTAACATTTTTTTCGACGCGTCATTGGTGCGTAGACATTCAAATAACTTCTACAGTCAAACTCAATGACCCACTGGCTTGTGCAGCGAGCTCAGGGTGGAGAAAGTATCAACAGACACAGTTCTGTTCAAACTTGTCACGACACGCTCACAGCATGCTAGTAGCATCATCAGTTCGGTTATTTAACAGCCACACCTCGTATTTATAACATTTGTTGAAGACAAGTTGAAGACAAGTACTTTTTTTGTTTGATAGACCTTTGCCACCTCGTCTTGACGGTAGGTAGAGTCTGATTACTGAGTGATGAGTTAGTAATGTAGGTACCTAATTTCTTAGAAGCATCTTGGTAACCTCTTGGTAGCCTACATACAGGCCCCTAGGTTATGGGATGTAAGGATATGGGTTTTTAGTATTGTGAGGTTTCTGTTGACCTCTAAATGTAACCTTATGACGAAAAATTCACTATTTCTCTCTTTATTCTACACGACGATTCAACTAGCTAAATTGACGATTTTTTGATAATTGTTTGAGGTTAGGCTGTGACGTTATAGGTTTAAACCAATTATGGATTCGGATTCAGTGACCGACCCAGAAAACTTGTGGGTACGGTGATGTATTTTACTGTAATTTCCACTTTATTTCGTGTGTAAAGTCCATCTATTCTGAATTGAAAATGATAAATACGCCTGGGGAACAAAAAAAAGCGGTGCAACTTTATGATTCCATGGGCGTGCATATAGCTTTTATAAATTCGAAAATTGTGAAATAATTTTTTTCAACCAAATCAATATAGGAGATTAAAATTAGAATGCATACAAAACTCTGAATATTTGTAATATAATTTTCTGTAAATAATGCTCATTTAGCCAGACAATCTCAAAAAATTGTCTGTTTTAATAAACCTAGCTGAAATACACGTCACTGACGTCTTAAACAAGTAAGAATTCTTAATGTCGTAAATCATTTTAACGACGTCGTAAAAAATGTATGTCACAGTGGACCGAATAAGTATTTAACGAATGTATTCGATGCAAAGCACAATACTCTAATGGGTCACTGGAAATCGTTGGCCGGTGTTAGCAAATACCGAAGCGTTGCCGGCTCTTCAAAATGTTCTTAGAGTATAGTAATATACATAAAGTTGTTTTAATTTATAATTATTTTTTTACAGCAATTTTAAACGCTTTATTTTAATGCTAACTAATAAATTTGTATCTATGTATTTTTTTTTAAATATTTCCAAACTAGCTTTCTAAGGACGTCACGAACTAACAGTTTACTGAAGTACGAAGTATAATTGTATAGTGAGCTTAGCAATTTTAGAAAATATATCTGACAACCTTGCTTTTTTACCTATATTCAATTTAGAATGGAAATTCTATGCCGGTGATATTATTATTATTATTATGTGGTAAGCGATACCGAAGTTTCCGAGCGAAAACCAGCTCTTTAAACGCTTTATTTTGACCCCACCCCCGTCCAGGACCGGTATTATTGTAGCCGCCGGCGTACCGCTACGTCCCTCGGCGTACATCTATATTAATAGCCAAATTAATATCGTCACAGGCGGGCGACTCTGTATAGCAGGGCCCATTAATCAATCGTCGAGGTGCACCGACTATTCATAATGCCGCGTGTACACCGATCGTTGGCGGTATTAATTGCTGTATGCAAAGACCCATACATGCGTAAATATATACGTTATGCGCAATTTGCACTTGTAATCTACAACGTCTATCAAAGAGTAATTCTGTGTCGGACGGACGACACGGTTTGTTGGCGATGCATTAAAGTTGCGGCGCACGATTTAATATCTGCCGGCTCGGACGCGATATCTCGCGAACTGAATTATCGTCGGTTTCGTCGACTACTGCGGCATTAGCTTTTCACGCTAATGAGTCGATAAAATTTTCGATCTACCTTCAATCTGCACGTATTTGAAATGTGACGTTTACTGCTCACATATCTGGAGAATTTCCCTAGGTTAAAGAATTTTTGGAAGATTTGGCAACATCGTTCTGGGGGGTATCGGGGACGATCCCCCAAATACAACGTCTCAACCCTCAGTCACTTCAAATACCACCTCATTATTGATAGTTAAATTTTCCATATCTGTGGGGAATTTAGCGACCTTCTTCTCTATTTTTTTTTATTTTTTTTTGGTTTGGTTGGATTAGGTCCAGGAGTAAATAACAACTATTCGATTTTTGCCAACGTTTCGGAGCTTTATTTCTCCTTCATCAGGGCTCAATCAATGTTGTTATTGTTGTCATGTAAGGTGGTACGTTACAAACATTGGCGGCACTGTCTATATACATATATAGTAAATGTATAACGATAAAGGCTAAACACTATTAACAGGACAATACACTTTAAAAATTACTATAGTAAATGATTTACTATAGTAATTTTTTTTATATTATTATTATTATAGTAATTTACTATAGTAATTTTTAAAGTGTATTGTCCTGTTAATAGTGTTTAGCCTTTATCGTTATACATTTACTATATATGTATATAGACAGTGCCGCCAATGTTTGTAACGTACCACCTTACATGACAACAATAACAACATTGATTGAGCCCTGATGAAGGAGAAATAAAGCTCCGAAACGTTGGCAAAAAATCGAATAGTTGTTATTTACTCCTGGACCTAATACAACCAAACCGAAAAAAAAAAAAAAAAATAATTATTGATAGTTTTGCAACAAGTTTGAATGACGTTTTACTCTATAATAGGACTCGGAGAGGAGACGCAGTTGCACAGCCAGAGTCGGACTGGAACAAATATCACACATTACGCGTAAATGAATGTAGTGCTGCCTAACAACTGTAACTGAAGTATCGTGAATCTCGTCACCTGTAAAGTACACTGTTTTAATCGGTACAAGGGTTGTTTACGTGGTTTACTATCTATATACATATATAGTAATGTATACTGGGTGTCTCAGCTTTTAGTTTACAGACTTTATCTGCTCACCCAGGATAGTTAGCAAAAAAAATTATATACAAAAGTTACTTGAATTCATGAGGCCTATAAAATGACCTATAAAATTACATAATAGTTTGACATATTGTTTGCTAGTGACCTTGAGGTTATGTCAGTGTCAATATAGTTTTTTAAATACAACACCCTGTATTTTTCGACATTTTTGTATTTACCGAACAATTTTACACATATTTTATGTAACATACCCTATACCTATCTTCAACCGTTTTCGAGATTTTCAAAGTCAAACAGCTATTATTTCACAATACAAAGAATTTTCAGTTTGCCTTGTCAGTTTTGAAACAATTGAGAGGTATTGTTAAAAGTAATTTTAATCAGATCAATGGGATATTTCACTAATTATAAGCAATTAGTTTAATAAATTTTAAAATTGAGCTGGAAAACAAGGCAAACTGAAAATTATTTGTATTGTAAAATAATAGCTGTTTGACTTTGAAAATCTCGAAAACGGTTGAAGATAGGTATAGGGTATGTTACATGAAATATGTGTAGAATTGTTCGGTAAATCCAAAAATGTCGAAAAATACAGTATTTAAAAAACATATTGATACTGACATAACCTCAAGGTCACTAGCACATGTCAAACGGAATATGTCATTTTATAGGCCTCATGAATTCAAGTAACTTTTGTATATACATTTTTTTGCTAACTATCCTGGGTGAGCAAATAAAGTCTGTATACTAAAAGCTGAGACACCCTGTATAGATAATACCGCCTACCGCCAATGTCCGTAATTTACCACCTTACATGACAACAATACCAACATTGATTGAGCCCTGATGAAGGAGAAATAAAGCTCCGAAACGTTGGCAAAAATCGAATAGTTTGTTATTTATTCCTGGACCTAATCCAACGAACCAAAAAAAAATACTGTGCAAGGTTTTGTTCTAGTACTGTAACGATAGTACACTGTGGTTATTGTTTATAGATTTATAGCGAATAGAATTTGTGACTTTTGTTCAGTACAATGTATTGCGATTATCGATGCAAAAATCATGAGAAGGCAGTTTATATCCGGGAGAACCGAATTATCCTGGACTTGTAGTACAAATATATTGTGTACAGAGTGTATATTGTGTAATGTCAGCCTTAGATACACTCGTAAGTTTATTTCACGCGGAAATTCAAAGACAAAAAATTATTATTGAATGACCAACAAAAACAATAATTAACATGGATCTGGTTTTGACAAAGTTTTTGGTAATTTAGGTGCCAACCGGACAATCTTTTGTTTAGAGAATTAATGGAAAAACAAATAAGAGGGTAGTAAAACCATGCAATACGTTACGAATAGACGTTGACGGTGAGAAAAACATTTACCTCAAGTATGTGAAAATACTATCGACACTATTCGCTGTGAAATAACTATTTCGCTGCGATTTGTTATATTGCGATCTGAAATAATAATATCAATATCATGAGAAATCATTTGGGTTGTTATAAGACTACAAATTCACATAGGTGAAGAGTTAGTAATGTGTTATAACACAACTGCAGACAATGTAGACTATCTTGTCAGTGACTCTTTTCCAAAATGCCTCAGGTTGACAACAAAATATTTTATATAGGAATACTTGTATACCACTCTCAAATCGAGCCTGTCTTCGAAGTGACTGCAACTGCGTTTCCGACCTCTAGTAATAAATATTCGTCAATACTCCTTGCTTATTATGTCGTGTTCATATATGCAGTCCATATTGATTGTTTATAAAACACAAAGATTCTCAGTGGAAAGTGCATGCTGACCTGAAAGTAGAAGCCATATTACTTGGATTTCAGGGTGAATTCAGTAAATGTGGTATAGTAGAGTAAATATTACTTAATAAAAGGTTGGCCAAAAAGAACAGAATTTGGGTGTGGTTAAGCAAATGTAAAGAACGTGCTTATTTATATTTGCTTACGTTAAGCAAATGTAAAGAATTGGTCCAAAAACCTTTACTGCATATTAATCTCGACTTGAAGAAGAATGTTGTGATAGGCAATGGATATTGATGAGGAAAATGGTGAATAATAAAATTTCTTCATCTTAATATTAAGTTGATTTTCACACTAAGTGAAACAAAATTAATAGAATATATATCCATAGAACTACAAAAAATATAACAGTTAATAAGAAACCAAAATTTCGAAATGAAAAAGAAGTCTGGATTTCACTGAAAGTTGGTCTAAATGGTTTGCTAGGAGACCACAGCCAACTTACTATTAAAATTCGTACAGTTTATTGGTAGCAACTTAGTTTAGGTAAGTAATTAATTTATTTTCAATAACTATCCTTTGTTAAATTTGATTTAGAGTGAATTATAAAGATTAGATAATCAAGTTAACTGACCAATTTTAATCTAAAATGATCAGAAAACATTTGAAAAACTCGCAACACATGGAAGTTTTCAAAGGGATGATGGAAACCGCTCTTTCGCAAATACATAAAGAGGCTGGTTTTGATGGAATACGTAGAATTTAATAAAATGCCCCTTTCCACTTTCATCCTCTTTCTTGTGAGAAATTGCTCAAAGTCAAACAAAAAATGAACACACAAACGAGGGCCTACCCAATAGAAAAACGAAACAACAGCTCTTTACCTATACGTATTGTTTGTCCACTGTCTGCCGTATGCAAACATATATATATCTTTTTTATTGAAAACGTTATATACAAAGGAAGCTGTCAGTAAGCGTTTCTTTTCAAGCAGACGCTGCATATGAAGGATAACTAGATGTTTGCGTGTGTTTTCTAAATATTGCCCGTACCTTTAAGGGGATCAAGTAAGAACACAGTTTTTTTTCAACGTCAGCAATTTCCATCTAGGGGTCAGATTAATCAGGAAGTCTCGATATCTGAAGGATATATACCGGAGTTCAAACGTAATGATTTTTTCTCATAAAGGATTCTATTCTTGACAAACAATTTTAAACTTTCATGTACCTCTAATCATCTTATTATCTTAATAAGCATATTTACATACATTTTGCATTTTACCTCCAGTCTACTAGAGAAATGACAGTAAAGTGTCGTTGGAAAAAATTTAGAAACATATAAAAAGTATAGAATATATAAATATATAAAGTATAGAAATTAACACAATAATAAACCGCAATTCGTTTCACATATGTTGCATACTTTTTTGGTACACACTGTATTCGGCCAATTGAAAAGTCTTAACGTGAATTAAGAAAGATATTCAAATATCACAATTATTAAGTCTTTACTTCCATATCCATTTCTAGTACAAAAAAAAAACTGGACGTTTTCCACGAAACACCGAACTACTACACTTTTCTCGACGCGCGTTTCGCCAACCAAGTTGGCATCTTCAGGAGAAGATTAAAACTAAATTCTCCTACACACTTGCACTATTTATACAAAATTTGTTGCCACGGTTCACTGAACCGTAACTGTCAGTTGTCAAAAATCTGGCGAACACATTCTTTGTCGATTCCTGTTATTTCAACAAGCCCTCAGATGCTTAGATGACGATCTTCGAGGATTGATTTACCAATTTTTTCAATGTTTTCGTCCGTTTTTGACGTTGAGGCCCATCCGGCGCGCGGATCGTCTTTAACCATTCAAAAATTTGTATGCGGGATAAACATTCATTCCCGTTTACACAGTTTAACAACAAACTTGAGATTAATCCGTTGCTCCATCTGAACACTAAACATTTTTCGACGCGTCTCTGGTGAGTAGACTAATTCAAACGACTGTTACAGTCAAACTGAGCGACCCACTGGCTTGTCCAGAGAGATGAGGGTGGGGAGAGTATCACCAGACACAGTTCTGTTCAAACTTGCCATAACACGCTCACAACGCGCTGGTAGCAGCATCAGTTCGATTATATAACCACACCTCTTACTGGCCCAACTCATGATTAACACTTTACCCATGATCAATTTGTGATATAATCAGGGCTTACGAGTAAAAGATTTAGGTAAATCCTAGAGCGAGTCATTTGAGAGGCGATAGGTATAACTCCTATCGCGAGCGATATACGCTCTGCAGAGAATACGATCTAATCGGGATGGGATTCGAACATACTTAGGTCGTTTAGCTCGCCTCGGGAGTTAAACCTGAGCGATACACAAGAGGTTTTACTCCTCGAGCGAGTCAGCCGAGTCGATGGTACGATTAAATCCTTCCAGGAGTTAAACCTCGAGCAGTGCCGCAGGGTTTAACTCCTCATGTGATTTACGCATTTATAAGCGTGGCTACTGCGTGTTTACTGTGGGCACCGAACATAAAAAAACTAGAAAGTCCACTCTAAGCTCCACCCACTAATGCACTCTCCTTGCCCCGTCCCGGATCTCATCGGTTGTAGGCGGCCTCGCTCCTACCGTCTGTCTCAGCGTAAAGCTGAAGTTCATTCGAGAGTCGCGGGCCGTTCGCAATACCGGACGGATCCAATATTTATTGATATTTATGTGGCTTATGGTTCACAATTTATGAATTATGATTATTTAATAAAATATCTGACTTCATAAGTGGATATTTAAAGACACTATTGTGCTTAAGAGGTCATATTTTTTTATTGGTGATTTATTGACATTTTGTGACTTGTGCTTTAAACTACTAGTTAGTAAAATGACGTATTCTACCTTAGAAAAGATTACCTAGTCACTTTTTACAATAATGACAAACTTAAAGAATACTGACTTGTCCGAAATTAACCGATGAACACCTGAAAATTCCCGAATAATTTCCAAAAAATGAGAGTCAAGTATGCTTCACAAGGTTTTAGTCATTCAATGGCAGTTGCTCATTCCACTTACATCGATTTTAAAGTTACAGTGGACGAAAAGTGACCCCATAACTCAAACTGTCGAACCCCCATAACCCCATAACCTCAACTTTTAGATCCTCATGTACGCAAAACTCAATTTTTCGAACCCGACACCCCTAAAACTAAAGCTCTTATGTCCCAATATCTCTATTGGAGATATTAGGGAGATATTATGAAGAGTTGAGGTTATTGAGGCGCTCGGGGTGGGGGAGTGAATAACGAAAAATATATTTTCGCTGTTGCCAACTGATTGCCATTCGCTATTGCTAAACAATTTTTCATCACTTTAGATTATGTCTACACTATACAGAACATTTATATCAAATATCAACCAAAGGTGGTTTATAAATGAACTTAATAAAAAGCAAATTTAACGTAAAGTAACAACAATAACGAGTAAAAATAACAACAATTTTTGTGTTAATATTCAACGTGATTAAAAAATATCATAAGAAAATCTTACCTGGTTCTCTTAACAAGCAAACTACGCCAGAAATACCACAGAAGGTTTTGGGATGGATGTGATTTACTTGGATAAAGTTAAAGCGCGTAATTTGAATTAAATATCTAGAAATCTAGAAAATCAATATTATAAAGAATTTGAAACATAGGGCTCAAATGTTGTCACATGATGTTTTTAAAGAACAAAACAAAATTAATATCCAAAAATATCTTATTAACAATAATTATCCAAAACACATTATAAACAAAATTTTGAATGACAATACTAATAATAGTAACAATAACATAAATGATATCACTAATGACAACACAAAATACTTTAAAATTCCATACGTAAAAGGACTTTCGGAAAAACTCGAGCCAATTTTATCAACTAACAATACAAAAGTAGCATTTAAGAGTGAAAACACAATTAAAAAACATTTTTTTACAAAATTAAAAGCAAAAACGCCGATTGAATTAAAATCGAATATAATATATGGAATACCATGCGGCACATGTAATAAAGTTTATGTGGGTCAGACCGGAAGGTATTTGAAAAAAAAGAATATATGAACATAAAAAAAGGATGTTAGTGCTAACAATTTGCAAAAGAACAAGGTAAACGAGACAGCACTGGTGACACATACCAAAATAGGACATCATTTTTCGTTTGACGAAATCAAAATTATTGGACAACAAAACAATTACAAAAAACGATTGTTACATGAAATGATTGCTATTAAAAAGAGTGATTCAGTGAACAAACGCACTGACATTGACAATTTGAATACGGCATATTTCAATTTAATATAATAAATTCTGCATACTAGACTTAGAAGATACACTTGCATGACAAATACCTAATTATAAAAACAATATATATATATATTTAAAAATAAAAACATGTTATATACATACGCTTTTAATGTAAGTTTTATTAATGCTACCCTGTATAAAAGTATTTTAGCAATATTTACAATTTTTAGTGTCTTTTTTAAAGAAGTTAGACATTTTTATTTATTTCTTATATTTGTATGTGTAGTTTTTAAGCTAATTAGAACTGTACGGGTAGATAGCCGATGCACGTCTGGGTGACAGTACGTTGTATTCTACTGTTTTCTATTATTACTGTTTTATCAATGTTTCATTCATATTTATTTTTAAAAACGACAGCAAAAAGCTTATTCAATTGTAAGTATAAATATGAAACATGTAATCCTGATTCCCTATTTTAATCTGTGTGGTATTACGTTTGTTATTATCTACATTGTGTGTTTGTCATATTTTAGAGTCCTGAGGATGCAAATAAATTTTGCGAAACGTCGACTAACTGAAAATTAGTTTTTTTTTGGAAACATTTGACCTCATCCCACTAATTAACTATATAGTTATATGGAAACAGGTCACTAATCCTACATTACAATTAAATATCTAGCTTATGCGAAATATCAAAGTCACCCCTTAAAATTAATTTCACCCCACCTTACGGTATTGATCTGTACACCACCTAATGGGACGTCCCTATAATGCTTGCATTACTTATCAATATGTTTTAGTTAACTCTAGTTTTTTAATACTTATTTTACACTTTACGCTTTATTTCATTTCCAATTTTTTCTTTAATTTTTTTTGCGATTAGTCAATCCTTTCCGATATTCCGATTTCCGATATTATAATTACCGATAACACCGAACATAAACTAGTTTATGTTCGGTGCCGATAAGAGAGTTAAACTCGAGCAAGGAGTTAAACCTCATCGCTCTTGCTGCTCTTCGGGTTTTACTCCTTTATCGAGTGAAACAATAAGAGCTGCGTGAGGTTTAGATACTCATGTAGTCGCTCGCTCAAAGGAGTCAAACTATATAAGAGTTAAAGGTTTCGACTCGGTAGATGGATTCAATCGTTAGAGGATTTAATCGGTGAGGAGCGTTTGTCTCGCTACTCGGATATCTCGTGCTCGCTCAGAGTAAAATATGTTTTGATAAAGCAGTTAAGAGCAACTCGCTCAGGATTTAATCGTAAGCCCTGGATATAATATACCTTTTTTATACATTTTCTTAGAGATCATAAGCCCCAAATGCCCGTCCTTTAAAGGTATCCCAACCCTCTTTTGTGGACTAGTTTTTCTAATAATTTTGTTAGAACCGGGTGTATGCATCCACCCGGCATTAGTGCATATCCGACTCAAAACGAGAAAAAAAAAAAAGGTGGAAACTTCAGTACCTAAACCGGAACGTGACTCAGAAGCCGCACAAATTCCGGGACAACCGCTCGCAAATAAAATCCGCCGCGGTGAATATGAAAGGCGAAGATTCGAACGAACACGATACTCAGAATATAAATGGAACGGATACTAATGAGCCAGGACTTGTGTGTCTTCCCTGGGGAGGCGTTCCTCCGTGTGCACCGGGATTATCAGTTACACGGGCCCCACCGTCATAATTCTAGCCCGTGTTTTTCCGATTACATGCCGGAAGACGAAATATTATATTTCGTATTGCCATGCATAGAGCGACGAGAGGAATTCGAGAGCCGTACTGCAACGGCGAGGCGTTATTCGATTTGTGTACGTTCTCCGGGCAAATATTTTTATTTCGTGATTAAATTGCGAACCCGTTCGGTTCTGTTTATGTTTCCATTTGATTTGAGGATTCGCGCAACTGGAGACCGGACTGAATGCTATTTTCCCGGCATTTCCGGCGCACCCAAAACAAAAAAGGAGATAATGTAATTTTAAGCAAAACGTTTCCTCGGATTTATTTATAGTTTGGCGAAAGCAGATAGGCAATCCCTTATACTGGTCTACTATTTTCTTGGTATTTTCGACGTACTGAGAACAAAAAAAAAGATATAATGTATTTTTAAGCAAACCGTCTTCTCGGTTTCATTTACATGTCGAACGCAGACAGGCAATCCTTTATACTGCTATACCTCGGATCAGAATGTTATTTTCCTTGAATTTCAGGCTCACTAGGAACATACATTTTAAACAAAAAACGAGATGATTTAATTTTAAGCAAAACGTTTTTTCGGCTTAATTTACAGTTTGTCGAAAGCAAATAGGCAATCCTTTATACTGATATACACCAGATCAGACAGAATGTTATTGTCCTGGTATTTTAGGCGCGTTTAGAACAAATAAATCGCATTTTAAACAAAAAAAAGAAATAATGTAATTTCAAGCAAAACGCTTTTTCGGCTTAATTTATGGTTTGTCGAAAGCAGTTAGTCAATCCTTTATACTCCTCCACAGGGTATCTCACTTATAAAGGGACACAGTAAAACTGCAGATTTTGACGAAAAAAAATATAATTTAATTTTAAGCAAAACGTTTTCTCGGCTTTATTTACAGTTTGGCGAACGCAGATAGGCAATCTATCATACTGCTATAGACCGGACCCGACATATTGCAATTTCGCTGATATTTTTGACGTACTCAGACCAAAAAACGAAATAATGTAATTTTAAGCAAACCGGCTTCATTTACAGTTTGTAGAACGCAGATAAGCAATCCTTTCTAATGCTCTACACCAGATCAGACAGAATGTTATTGTCCTGGTATTTTAGGCGCGTTCAGAACAAATAAATCGCATTTTAAACAAAAAAAAGAAATAATGTAATTTCAAGCAAAACGCTTTTTCGGCTTAATTTACAGTTTGTCGAAAGCAGCTAGTTAATCCTTTATACTCCTCCACAGGGTATCTCACTGATAAAGGGACACAGCAAAACTGCAGATTTTGAAGAAAAAAAGAGAATATGTAATTTTAAGTAAAACGTTTTCTCGGCCTTACTTACAGTTTGGCGAACGCAGATAGGCAATCCTTTATACTGCTCTAGATCGGACGAGATATGTTTATATGCTATTTTCCTGTAATTTTCGACGTACTCAGACAAAAAAAAAGATAATGTAATTTTAAGCAAAACGTTTTTTCGGCTTCATTTACAGTTTGTAGAACGCAGATAAGCAACCCTTTATACTGCTATACACCAGATCAGACAGAATGTTATTGTCCTGGTATTTTAAGCGCGTTCAGAACAAATAAATCGCATTTTAAACAAAAAAAGAAATAATGTAATTTCAAGCAAAACGCTTTTTCGACTTAATTTACAGCTTGTCGAAAGCGGATAGGCAATCCTTTATACTCCTCCACAGGGTATCTCACTGATAAAGGGACACAGCAAAACTGCAGATTTTGACGAAAAAAAATATAATGTAATTTTAAGCAAAACGTTTTCTCGGCTTCATTTACAGTTTGGCGAATGCATATGGCAATCCTTTATAATGCTGCAGACCGGACCAGACATATTGCTATTTTCCTGGTAATTTTGACGTACTCAGACCAAAAAAAAAAAAAAAAAATGTTGCAAAACGTTTGTTCGGCAATCCTTTGTACTGCTATAGACAGAACCAGATATATTGCTATTTTCTTGGTATTTTTGACGTACTCAGGCCAAAAAAAGCAATAACGTAATTTTAAGCAATACGTTTTCGCAGCTTTATCTACAGATAGGCAAGCCTTTATACTGACATACAGGGTGTCCCACTTATAATCATAACTAGAGATCATAGATGTAATGTGATAACATTACAGATGTAAACAACACGTTTTCTCAGCCTTATTTACTTAATTTGTGAAACGCAAATAGGCAATCCTTTATACTACTATACATGGTGTTCCATTAATAATGGAACACAGCACAGCACTGCTGCAGATGTTTTGGGCAACTATACTGCGATTTAACCAAACTTACTTTAGTCCAAAACAAACAAAAGACAATCCAAAAACTGCATTTATTGTAAAATGTCTCTTTTTCAACAAAAATAGATCCGTCCGAGCATTTTTTTATAGAATTTATTCCAAACTTTACGACCTCACCGCACCAATGTTCGTATCATTCTCATATTACGCTTTTAAAATTTATCTTTATTAAACGAAAAACTGAAGTAGGTTGTCTAACATCATTAGAACAAGTGAGCGTATAGTAATGTTTGCTAAATCCGATTTTACTTGGTTACAAATTAGATTTTCTGCAGCCACGTAATACATAAAAAAGTACATTCGCTAAAATTCAGTATTAAGATAAAACCCGTATTTATAGTTTTCTCGGATTAGCAACTTCCGCCCTAATTCCTTGAAACCTCCATTAAAGCGCTCTGATTTCTTTGAGTTGGGTAACTAAAATTTAGCAGAGACTTCACTAGGAAAGTAACAGTTTTTTAAATAAAAAGAATGCAATGTAATAAATTATTTATTTTCTTTTTGCCATATGTTTTTATCAGCAAACAACATAAATGTCCTTATAGCTTTCCAGATCAGAGCATATTTTATGGGTTTCTTAGGGTACGTTTCCACTGCACGCTATGCGATGCTATGCTATGCCAAGCGAGGCGATGCTAGTAAAACAAACATATGAATATTTATCTAAATGTTCCGACAGCGTGCTATACAGAGCGATGCGACGCAATGCTAGTAGCGCCGAGAGCGAGCGTATGTTTAAAAATCAAATTTGTTTGATTTTATCGCGCTAATTAGCCCAAAGTAGACAGTATCGTGAAGCCGTTTGTACCTATTGCATGCATGGACGCTGAAAAATTAATATTAGTCGTAAGAGCTCGACCTCCATTATGGGATCAGCGATCCAAATAATATAGTATTTTTTTGTAACAATGGAAATATGCCATTCAGTATATATTGAAGTGTTTCTGAAGACATGCGAAAATACTCATGAAATTTGTTGGGATCCTTTTCAAGTTCTTTAAACAGATGGTGAAACTCTCCAAATCGTCTTCTACCTTTATTAATTGTATGGATCCAGAGGTTTCTTTTGACGACCCTTTTTTTTATTTTTTTTTCTTCATAATCATGTAGTATTTAATATAGAGTTTTCGATTAGATAATCACTAGTATTCATGACCGATCGCAACGAACCAAAAAAAACTCACTGATAGCCGTATAATAGTATGGTAATATTCTGGTTTTCTGGGTTTCCTCAGAACTGTAAAGCAAATGCGTTACCGAAATAATCAAGTCGCTCCCAGTGCGCCATGGCAAATAATAATAATAGCCACCCCTTTCCCCGCACAGGTCCCTGAGAGGACCTAAGGGGTTACTCTTCGGAGTAATTATAGGGTGAGTATTATTATTATTATAGCGGTGTGTGTGAACACGTCTGATTAAAAAAGCAAGAAATGTAGCAACGCATCGCCTCGCATGGCATAGCATAGCATCGCATAGCGTGCAATGGAAACGTACCCTTAAGAATACGACCGTTCTAGATTTTTTTGCTGTAGAAGAAACTGTAACATTGTTTAAGAGATATATATGTTATATCTGATATAGGTATAAATTATATATCTGATATATGAGATATATAAATTATTCTAGCACAAAACTGCTTGGTATTTTGTTGATCATATACATACATGCATATGTTATGTCTCATAAAACCTCTCTCCTACACAAATATTTATCAAATATTATTGGAACAAGCTTGTAACAGTAATCAGTTGTTTTATTAATATAATACATTATTTAAAAGCAGTTTGAGTTATGTTACTCAACTTCTTCAGCGTGTTGCATTTTCAATGGCCACCCGTATAGTTTGTTTTTAAATGGAATATTCTGCTGTGATGATGAGATATTTGTGTATATGGTATGTCGTATCATGGAAAATTACTCGAATGTGGATGGTGCAAAATTGATGTTGAAAAGGTAGTTTGGTATTTTATAATGCTGAGAGCATTTAAAAAATATTGAAGAAATCTTACGAATCTGTTGAAAAACGCCCTATACTTCAGATTTTTAAATATTAGGAAAATGTAGAGGTGATAAGACAATAAATAGGCAACAATTACTTGATTTCAATTATCACTAACGTAATTGTTGCAGACCGATGTCATTGAGGCAGAAGGGACGACATAGAGCGCTCTTCGCTTCGCTTGATGTAATTAATGTAATTATACCTTGTTACTTTAGAATTTCACTTACATAGTCAATTAACTTGTTAATTTGTGTAGCTGCGAATGCTCATGTTCCGTAGTTCTATTCGAATATACGCTTAAATATTTCTCTATTTCAGAACAAGTTTATTTATCCGTCAAAGCTCATAAAAGGCAAATATTAACTACTGGCGTATGCGGTTAATGTGTAAATGTGCATTTAAATATGTTACTCAGCACTATTAGGGAGCTTTTTAGAACCAGTTATTCAGTGTTTTTACCCTAGTTCCACCCGACTAATCAAATTAAAATTTTTGTACTACTTCGTTTGAACAACAATTTTATTTATATACAACCTTTCAATTTTAGACGATCAAAAATGAATAAAAAATACTAAAAACTGTAAATTCGTCATATTTGCAAATTTTCATTTTTCGTGTCGATGTTAAGTCCCTCAAAAATATTTATATACAAGGATATCATAAAGTCAAAGATATACGAGGTGTGTAAATTAAGTAATGAGACTGGCAACATAGCGCCCGATCTATCAACGTTACGGAGACGAATCTTCGAGGGCGTTTAACATGTAATGCACCTTTAGTACAAGTTTAAACTTGAGTCATTTGTTTGTTCTTTGTGACTGTTTTCGTAAACCAATTCTTTCTAGTGCGTTTTAAAAACGAGTGACATTAATTTTGAGCAACAGTGTGCTATCAGGTTTTGCTTCAGATTTGGACACAGCGCAATGGATACTTTTGCAAAACTTCAACACGCTTACGGAGACAGTGTTTTTTGCAAGAGCCCATGTTTTTCGGCATTCTCAGAAGAGAGAGAGAGTCGATTGAAGATGAACCACGCAGCGAAAAGCCTTCATGTTCAAGACGTCATCAACAGGAGTAATTGGGGAAGAGTTAAAATTGAACCACACCACTGTTCATCAGATTTTATGACGAATTGGGGATGAGAAAAATCTGTGCAAAAATGGTTTCAAAAAACCTTTCACAGGAATAAAAGGACATCAGGAGAGAAATGTGTCTTGACTCTTTGGAATCGATTGTAAATGATCCTTATTTTATGGAACGTATCATTACTGGTGATGAGACTTAAGTGTTTGAGTATGGCCCGGAAATCAAGCGCCAAAGCATGGAATGGCTCACTTCAAGCTCTCCAAGACTCAAAAAAAGCAAGAATGAGCAAGTCGAAGATCAAATGTATGCTGTTTTGCTTTTTGATAGCCAGGGAATTGTCCACAATTGTTGTTTGTGTCTCCAGGCCAAGCAGTAAATCAAAACTTTTACAGAGAGGTTCTTGAAAAACTTCGAAAAAAGAGTCTTGCGTGTGAGACAAAACGTCAAGAACAACTGGATGTTGCATCATGACAATGTGCATTGTCACGCAGTCATTTCAGTAAACTAATTTTTAGGCAGCAAAAATATTCCTGTTTCCTCAGCCCCCCTTATTCGTCTGACTTGAGTCCTGTGTGACTTTTTCCTCTTCTCGTGATTGAAAAATCACCTTAAGGGACGTCATTTTGGGACTAGCTGAGGGCTATTCCAGTATATGAGAAATGGAAGAACCGTCTCCAGCGTTGTGTGGCTTCTCAAAGAAGTTATTTTGATGGAGACAATACTGAATTGTAATTCTATTCGAATAAAAAAAAACTCAGTCTCATTACTTAATTTACACACCTCGTATTTTAAGTTCTTATACGGTTTCATGAAATTGAAATAATTGCAAAAAAGGAATTTATTTAGTTGACAAAATAATAGGATTTTAGAAAAATAATGGGAAAACAAAAGTTTCGTTATGACAACTACTGTCACAATGTCAAAACAAATCGATTGCAATTTAGTGATTTATTCTCAAAATGAAACAGATATTAATGTAAATTCAAATGATTTTCAAACGATCATAAAAAGTGCAGAAAGGTGGATCTGCGAGGAAGAATAAGTTTGGTTTACAAAGATTTCGATGAAATTTAACAAATTTAAATATTGAAAATGTTTCAATGTCAAAAAATTACAAAAAAAACAGGCCTATTAAAGAAACAATAAATGTATTAAATAAATAAACTGCGTTGGGTGCAATAGTTACAACACCAAGACAAAAAACTGACCTATTAAATGTCAAAAAAATAAACACCAAACTTTTGCTTGAAATAGTTTTTCATTTGTCGAACGGGAACAAACAGAAAATTATTCCATATTTTTGTCTTACTCTCTATAAGACGAAATGTTCCATAAGAAACAATATCAGAAGGAAATAAACGAATTTACAACCTAATAAAGCCCTTTGTAAACCCGAACTGGGTCCATCCGTTATACTCGACAGACTTAAGCCGTTCTCCCAATATTGCACTCACAGTTCCCACCGCTTGCGCTCTCATCCTATGCAGTTACTGTGTTCATCATTTACATGCCCTCCCGATACGTCAGGCAACTTCTGCAGCGGGCAACTTTCCAACTACCCGTCACCATTCATATTGAAATTGGGATTAAGAGACGAGCAAAACATTCATCCTGACAATACTCCGTCGCATAAAATATAGTTAAGACATTGTGCAGAATTGATTAATGCACAAAGGGTAGTTTCCTACCACAATGACGTCAAATGCGTTAACATAATAGACAGAAAATAAGAGCAGAAATTTTTCAAAACTGAGTTTGCCTAAAATGCTTCCAAAGTTGATCTGTTCCACATGATTGAATACAGTCAATTAAACCACCAATTTTGTCTAAAATGCTTCCAATTTTCTGTTTCATATGGTTGAAAAAAAATGTATTCAGCCATGTGGAAGAGACCAACTTTGGATGTATTTTGTATAAATTTGGTTTTGAAAAATTTCTCATTTCTTCAGTTAAATTGTTCCACTGAGTTCTATCTATATATGTGTAGATGAAGTGTCAATGACAAAAACCCGAACAAAGTTGGCAACCTAAGGTTTTCTTTTGTCAACTTCTGCAAGCTCAACTTAGCTTGTCTTTATAGTATCTTGGGAAAACTAATTCGAAATTTTCTTCAAAAAAGGGTATTCTTCATTTCAGTATGTGCCGTGTATAACTAAAACTGCAATCTGCACCCTTTTATCAATTTATATCAGTATATTTCTTGATACGATTTAGTCCAATTATTTTTCATAGAATCAAGGACACGAAATTAATAATTATCGAACGCAGTAAATCAGCAGATAACTCATTTGGTCATAGTTTTAATTACAAAAGGCAGTCCAATTAAAATTGCTGAGTAAATAAAAGTAGCTTCCACCAAGTAGAATGACGAATAGTACTAGGCAAAAAATTAAACATTTCCCATTCTATTAATACCTCAAGCTCATTCTCAATGGGCTTGAAACACATGGGTTTGAACAACGAATTCGATATTTTCACAAGCTCTTTATAAAATGCGCATTTTGATTGCCGCCAAATATCTAACTACTGTGGTGTAGCTGATTATATTTAAATGTTATTCACAGTCTTCGAGTAGGTAGTCTTATTATCATTATAATGTTATGAAATATGTTTGAAGCTTAAGTTTGCTCCAAACTAATAGCTGTAGCACCCAGAAAGTGTTTCAACTAGAATATTTTTTCATATTCCTAAATATTCTTGCTACCTAACCCCTAGTTTTTCTACTGATCAAAACATATACTTACTTCTCTTGATTGGGGAAGGGCTTGACGACACATGGTTAACCAGGATCAGGAGTAGGAACACTAAGAAAACCGTTAGAACGTTCACTGCTCCAGATGCCATTTTGTTCAAAAACTGGTATACATCATAAACACATAACTATGGTCCGAACACTGACAATTACCCCCGACGACCAACACCACGAATAACACAGTACCCCTAAAAAAATTGCCACTCCCACACAGAGATCTTACATTTCGGCCGTTGAAGGGTCGAGAAAAAAATTGCGCAGAGTTCGAAATTACGCCGGAGAGCGTTTAATCGGGGCCAATTAGCAATCGGCTGCGATAAGAAAGGGCGCGCTAGGTGATTAACCGGCTGACGATCGCGTAGAAGGAGCGTTTGTTTTGAAACCGCGCTCGTCGCAGAGCTCTGGGCGCACGTAGCAGATACGTAGCCCGGAGTAGGCCGTGGACTAGCTGCGATCTCCGCTACGAAAGCTCCTGCAAGCTTTCGGGATCCCGCGGAGCGACGCGAGCCCGACCGAGCGCGACCGAAGCCGAAAGCTGCCCGATCGTACCGGCCGCCTGTAATTATTTTTATTTATTTTGGGATCTTATTATTTATTTCGTACCCGGGACGGGTCGTTAGGCATAAATAAAAACGGATCGGCGGACTGGGTTTCTTTGATGAGGGTTTTTTTTTTTAACCGAAATCGCGTCTCTTCCGCTCACGCGTTTCATTTCCAAGTCAGATTAATAGGCTGCACGAAATGAGGAAGACGGGCGAATTTATGATTTCATTAGAGGACCAAGTTAGTTTTTAATTTTTATTTTATTAGGTATTAAATAGATTAGTGCATGCGCAAGGGTTTTCTTTTTGAGATTTGGTAATTGTTTCGTGACTTATTTTGTCGGCGGGCTAATTTAAATAAGTTTAATTTTTTTATATTTTTTTATTTTTTTTTTTTTTCTTAATATATAAATTTTTTAATTTAAAAAAAATATAGATAAAATATAAAGTAAAATACAGATATATTAAATTATTTTTTAATTATTTTTAGAAATTTTTCCTAATTATATTTTTGTAATAATAAAAGTTAATTAAAAAATAATATTTTTTATAAATTTTTTATAATTTTGGATATTTATAAATTCCATTTATATTTAGAAAGAAGTATAAATTTTGAATTTGATTTAGTTTTGAGACTATAAAAAGCTACCTTATTTTTTGAAAAATTTTTGAAAAGAGACTTTGAAAAAACCTTAAATTTCAGATAGATTTTTTTTGAAGTCAAAACCTAAAATTCTTGTACTATTATACAGTGTGAAAAAAAAACTGGACGTTTTCCACGAAACACCGAGCTACTTAATGTTCTGAGTTTTTTGTTTCTACGCCGAAGGTTCCAGTACCCACTCCAGGAGTAAATTACTAGTAGGGGGATCGCTTCTGCATGTCCAAGAACCTAAAAATTAGTTTTGCACCATGTCACTTGGCCACCAATATAGCAATAAAAATTGCCTTCTAACCTCACCTTCGATCGCGAAAAGTGAGGTTATATGACGAGATAATAAGAAAAGTTATTTGAAAAGGTCGTTTACAATGAAATTTTAAAACCGTATGCAAATCTGAAACTGCATTTCATGTAATAATATAAACAAAAAAAAAAACACGAAAACAGCTGTTTTTAAAAAATACTTTTTTTGTTCAAGAAATATTTGAATATTTTCCATTAAATAGTAATATAAGACTATTTCTAAAATATTTGCCGCAAAATTTTTTTTTTTTCTCTTTGATTATAGATAACAAGACTAATTAAGTAATTTAAAAACGTCTTTTATTTATGATTCACGTTGTTGCAATGGTTTCAGTATTACAGCTAGATTCAAAATTTAATGTTAACAAAAAAAGTTGAATTTTCAGGAAAACAAAGAAACGTTAACTGATTTCTACGTGTTCGCTAACACATCTCATACACGAAACTGTTTTGGTTATTATTTTTCTACGTTTTTTATCATAACTGGAGTAATTCGAAATGCACAATTTATAATACAGTTTTTCCGAATATCTCTGTAAGGTCCGAGTCTGTTTTTCAGAGTTTTTCAAATACCCCGTTAAGTCCAACGAGGTTCGGAAGATCGGATGATTTAGGTGGCTCATGTTTAACTAAGAAGAGACCAATCCACTGTTCTCCGAATTGATCGTTTAATCAGTCCTTGATTTTGTGTGTTGAATGAATTGAAGTGGCGACAAACCAAAGAGTATTAAACACTTTTTTTCAAATTTCAGTCATATAAAAATTAATTTTCAAGAAACTTTAATCTGATTACTCCAGTATACATTTTTTCTAACATTATTAAATTAAATATTTTGATAATATTCTTGTGTTTTAAATGTAATGAAGTAGTGTTTTATGTATGGATATAATTTCGTCCATATACGGAAAAAATTAGTGAATAATAGTAGAAGTACTTGCCTAAAATGTATGTAATGGTTTCTTTAGAGAAATGGTGTTAATATTCCATTAAATTAAGACAATCGATGTTCTTCATATAAAATTTAATATCTTGTATGTACTACATGTATAGTCTTTCTAAACTCAATGTGAAGACGTATATTTTTAAATCCTTTGAGGGCTAACGCCGCCCAATGGCGTCCATATATCATTTATAAATTTGAAAATTTAGAAATAATTTTTTTCATTTAAATCATATAGGAGATTAAAATTAGCCTGCATACAAAACTCTTAATATTTGTAATATAATTTTCTGTAAATAATGCTCATTTAGCCAGACAATCTGAAAAAAATGTCTGTGTTAATAAACCTATCTGAAATGCACGTCATTGGCGGAAATAAGTAAGTATTCCAAAAGTCATAAATCATTTTAACGACGTCCTAAAACATTTTAGACACAATGGACCACTAAATCTAACGCATTGGATTGGATGCATTGGATGCAATACTCCAATGGGTTACTGCAAATGGATCTACCTGACCGACGGGTGGCTAGCTAAACGGAAGCCGTTGCCAGCTCTTCGCCGGCAGCGAAGCGTTGCCGACGAAGCATTGCCGGATAATTATTTTTTTCCAGCAATTTTAAACGCCTTATTTTAATGCTAACTAATAAATTTATATCTATGAATTTTTTTTAAATATTTCCAAACTAGCTTTCTAAGAACGTCACGAACTAACAGTTTACTGAAGTATGAAGTATAATTGTATAGTGAGCTTAGCAATTTTAGAAAATATATCTGACAACCTTGCTTTTTTTTATGTCTTCACATTTACATTAGAAATAGTATAACTGTCGTATTCTGCTTCTATTTTATTATTTATAAAAAGAAACTTTAAGATATTTGGTTCGCTAACTTTCCACATTTCTGAGGCAATTGTATTTAACACCTACATACCTCATGTTTTGTATTTTCTGAAACTTGTGTATCTAAGTTTTGCTTATAGCAGGCATGAAACCATAATTTGAAATAAATTCCATGTTTATCTTTTGTACGTATTTAATAAATATTTACAGGTTTTACAATTTTTGTCTTTTTCAACAACACACGAGGTTCCAACAGCCAAAAGGTGAAGACGTATCATCTGAAATAAATAAATAAGTACATTACATATTGAAATGTTGGCATATGTGCAATATGTACAGCATATAAATAATGTGATATCTAAGTAAATAGATGATGAATTTATTCAAAATCAATTTCTGGAATCCGAAACTTGATTGGGAGGACGAATTGGATGGAAACAAGTATTGAAAAACCAAGATAAATACGACGGATATATATTTTATACAGTTTAGGTACTTCCTGAATAGCATCCAGGACACTGTATCTTGGAACACGTTAATAATATGGCTAAATATGAATTATTCTAATTAACCGCAAAAAACGAGAGAATCCCTGTTGCCGGATACTTGTGGTTTTAATACTACTACGATTGATAAGTTATCCAGGTTATGTATGAATATTCCGACGTGAATCTCTGGCTCTAGCAAGATGGAGCTCCATAACATCATGAGTTACAAACTTGTGTAGATGTTTAGATAAGGCCTTGCCAAATCGTTGTGTAGCTAGAAGAGGAAATATAGCCTTTCAAGTGTTTTTGGTGAGTGATTAAAAAAAATCATTACCAAAGTGTAACCCGTTTCCGATAATAAACTTCGCTGAGATTTTTTTTAAATCTGTTCCGCAAGTTTCTTTTGAAAATTTGTTACTATTTTATCCTTCTAACTAGGTTAGACCTAATGATTAGTCATTGTTCCTTAATATTTCATGTGGTTCAACTCCGTTCTGAAGAAACGAAAATTCCACCAGCCGCCACTGTTTCATGCAGGTTTCAAAATTTCACTGTCCGTAGTCCTCTTCTAAATAAATACTAACCAATAGAAGCCACCGCCGTAACCGCCACCGCCTCCGCCTCCTCCTCCTCCGCCGCCTCCGTAACCGCCACCGTAGCCGGCGCCGTATCCGCCTCCACCTCCACCGCCGCCGCCACCATATCCACCGCCTTGATGTCCACCGCCTTGCTGACCACCGCCTTGATGCCCACCGCCACTTTGGTATCCTCTCTCTCCACCAACGTAGACGTTGGTCACGCTGCTGCTGCTGCTGCTGCTACTGCTGCTGGCGGCTGCATCACTACCGCCGCCTCCAACAGGATAGCTAAAAAAAGAAATTGGATATTGAACGAGAAAATAACAGAGGTCTGAAAATTGGAGGGACATGTTTGACAACATGTTTTTTTTGCATAGAATTCGACTGGCCTAAAAATGTCCAATTAAGTCAGGATTTTGAAATATTTGAGGTTAAATGACCAAAAAAGGGTCATGGACTTTCGCCACCAAAAAAAAAAAAAAAAAAAATAAAAATCTATAATTTTATATATAAATAAATATTTATTTAAAAGAAAAAATTAATAAAAAAAAAAAAAATAAAATTTAAGTGGTATATTATAAATAAAAAAACCTAAAGAGTTTTTATTTATATAAACATGATGTATTAAATTTTACGTTATGGATACATTCTGAGGAAATGGAGAGATGAAAAAATACGATTATAGAAAAAATTATGAACAAGGAACGAATGAACAAAGGAGAAGGATAGATTGTGCCTCAATGACTATATCTGATGAAGGGGAAATATACTCAATGTGGAAAGAAGTACATACTAGAAAAATATTCTTCGAAGTAAACATAATTGTTTTGATTGTGGTTATAAATGTATTTATAGTTTCCACCTTCCAGCAAAATAAATTTCAAAAGAAGTTGCATTTTGTAACTGATAACTTTTTTTGATTATTTGCCTTCAACTTGTAGGTTAGATTTTTTTTACAAAAAATAAATTTATTTTGCTTATACATTTATACAGTTTAGTTTAAATCAGTTCCAAATGTATTTTATGAAGTAGTTACTTTCACTTTAGAAAACGTCAGTGTAGTTGTCAACTGTTTCTTTAATATAAAATTAAAGTATTTCCCTAAATGTGGACATTAATAACACAGGTCTACAAAAAAAAGTTCTGTCTTTGCGATCAGACCATTCATTTGGCAGACCACCATTCAGACCATTTTCACCATTCAGACATCATGATGAAAAATGATTTTTGACATAATTCATTTTTAATTTCAGAATCGTAATCAGCAACCGAAAAAAATTTAATAACATGCATTTAATATCAACTTTTTACTTTTTATTGAAATTTGACAGCTTGTTGACCGCTGTCATTAAGTCGAAATTTATTATTGACTTCAGATTCGTGATCAGCGACCCAAAAAAAATCAAAATAATTTTTTTTTTATTTCCTCTATAAGAGTTTATGGGGGACATGGGGGTGGAGAGAAAAAAATGATGCGGTAGAAATTTTTTTTTGTAAAATTTGGTTTCAGTGCATCAAAATACAGAGGAAATGATGGGTCTGATCGCAAAGAGAGAACTTTTTTTGTAGACCTGTGTAATTGTTATACATATAATTAAAAATGAAAAAAAAGAACCACAGAAAATAAAATTATTTAAAATAATGCAAGGAATTTCACTCCAGGAAAAATACGAGTATAGTTATGGAAAAGTTAACAAATTGAGATTTTTTTCATATTGTGGTAAAGAATTGTAATTGGAGTCAACCTTCTCTAAAGCCGATTAAAAGTGTTAGAGTTTGGGGTGGAGAAATATAACTGAGGTATTTAAAAATGGTGTACAGTTTAGTTTAAATCAGTTCCAAATGTATTTTATGAAGTAGTTACTTTCACTTTAGAAAACGTCAGTGTAGGTGTCAACTGTTTCTTTAATATATAATTAAAGTATTTCCCTAAATGTGGACATTAATAATTGTTATAAATAATTAAATGAAAAAGAAATTTAAAAAGACAGAAGAAACGAGTATAGTTATGGACAAGTTAACAAAACGCGATTTTTTTTCATATTGTGGTAAAGAATTGTAATTAGAGTCAAACTTCCATAAAGCCGATTAAAAGCGTTGGAATTTGGAGTAGAGAAATATAACTGAGGTATTTAAAAGTGGTGTACAGTTTAGTTTAAATCAGTTCCAAATGTATTTTATGAAGTAGTTACTTTCACTTAAAATATACAGGTATTTGAAGTGACAAAATTTGCTATAAATGTAGTTTAAAATATTCAAAACCGTACAAAAGTTTTTAAAAGCTTGTGTTACTGCTTTTTGGAATGAAAGTTAATTTCAAGTCTATCAATTAAAACATCTTGTTTACACCTTTAAATAAATTGTCCACCACTGTTAATCATACTATAGAGACATCCAAAAAAAAAAACGTCATCAAAGTTGGCCAAGAAAAAAACTACGTATTTCTATCCTTAATCGAATTTGTAACCTTATTTACTTCAAGACTGTCACATTATATGACAGCCACTGTTTATTTTAGAAATTGTGAAAGTCACTTGTCAAAAGTTTGACATAACCGAAAAGCTTAGACATGACTGCTATTTCCATCTCTCTCGTTCATAGACAGAGTTGATGACGTTTTTTTTTGGATGTCTATATGTTAACATCCACCAACCGCCAATGAGCTGTCATTACCCTCCTCCGCCTCCATATGTAGTATATGGTACTCCAATTCCGATGTAGCCACCTCCAAAACCACCTCCAAAGCCTATTCCCTTCCCCTTGTGGAATGTCGGTACCCCGACAACACTAACAACCACCGCGCACAAAGCGAAAAGGAGCCTCATCCTGCTCAAAGATTGTGAACACTGACTGAATCCTTAAGTCGACAAGTTTATATAGACGCGTACGTTGTACCAAGAGGTCCGTTCCGGTACCATAATGAGTTGACATCATCGTTTCGGTTATTTTCGACAACGTTAATCGGATTTGTTTTTGTTTTTAATCGAAATTCGGATTATTTACGGATGGGAACGACACTTAGGAATACGATGGCGTCAGCTTACGTGAATAAAAAGATTGATGTAGTCGGTTAATTAACATTTTGATGTGCCAAGGCCGGACCGTCGGCGATGAATTCGTGTTTACGGTCACAAGTTTTGATTGTGGAAATATACGTCTGTGGATGTGGATTTGGGAGCCGCTATAATGTTATTTACTAATATGTAGATAGAAAAAAAAACGCGAATAAAAATATAATAGCCCAGTTTAGATTCCGGTTTAGGAAAAATAACCTTCAATCTGGGTTTTTCCGGAGGTTTTTTTCTGTTAGTCCAGGGGCTACGGCTCAGAAATAAATGTTGAATATTATATATTTAAAATGTTTTGCGATAGAAATATAGAAATTGAACATATACGTAGATCCCGGCGTAATGGTCTGCAACGAGCCACCGTTCTCGAGTTATTTGAAAAATATATTCACCTTTGATTATTTTCATTGAAAAAGAATGTCATTACTTCTGATTGGATTAATCTCTGTGATGAATTTTTCAAATAACTTGAGGAATGTAGCTCTTTGCATTCTCTGTAAATTACACCTTTACATATGGGCGATACATGTGTAGAGGAGAATAAGTTAAAAGACACCAGTAAGGACAGACAAAGACAGTTAGATGTGTTTCACGCTCGTACACGTATAAGAAGCGTATGAGATCTGCGCATGATAGAAAGTGAAGAGTGGGGTAGTTGACACGGCCGATCACCGACCGCCTATCGCCGAATTGGGTGGACCAGTAGTTTTTCGCAGCTATGGGGCGTGTTTGAAACAAATTCCGAATTCTGAATTTACAATTAAATACAACATGATTGTATTTAATTTATTTAATTAAAATATGAATATTTTATTTACGCAGACACGGCTAAACTGATTCCTTATTTCGGTTATTGTTCTCTAGAGTCTAGACAACAATTCAATTCACAGCACATTATAATTTATGGGCGGGGCGTCCCGCCTACATAATTTTATTGCTACCCTATTGATGTAAACACGAATGACAGAAGAATAATGCTCATAAACGTTTTAAAATGACATGTCAGTCTGGCAACTAAGGATATAATATTTCTCTGTCAGTTCCCTTTACTTGAAGAGTTTATTCTTTTCTATCTTTTAATGCTCGGCTTTGAAATCTTGAACTTTCCAACCCTGTATTAGTAAAGTTGGCATACGGCAATGCAATATATAGGCAACTTGCGTAGCATGTGATGTCGCTTCAATTCGTATTTATTTCAGTAGTTCCGTGATAGTTGGTGCTGTTGTACAACGCTATATGTAATATGTTGAATAATGTTTAATGAAATTAACATAAACTATGGCAAACGTGCGGCTACTAAAGGCTTCTAAAATAAAGGTTACTTCTGCCAAGCTTCCATATGAGTAGTTTTATGCTTTAATAATATTATGTCACTATTTGATAATTACATGGTCTTAAAAGTAACATTTTGTCTTTGATATGGGTATTTTTTTATGAGTAGCTCAATATTTTTTTTCAAATTTAAATAATTTTGAAATAAAAATACCTACATACCTTCCATACCTACTAGTACCGTGACTTCTACTTTATATATTTTGTATAAACGAGGAAAGTTTTATTTCCCCTTTTCTCAATCTTCTGTTGTTTGTCAATACTATAATTATAAGGGGAAATTCCGAAGCTCATTCGATATCAACATCATATTTTTTTCTTCACTTTTGAGTAGAAGCAGTGAATCAGGTAATCCTTGAGATTATTTTTCAACTAATTAAATAAATTAATAAAAAACGTAGAGACGTTCCTTCGTAAGATGCTAGAATTTTTATATTGCCATTCTGAATAATAAAGCTTTTAACGACATGATATTTAATTTTTTTTAAGTCCTATAAATAAGGTTTAATATAATGTCGAAATTGTTATTTTAAATGCTTTAAATGAATTTAATATACGGCTATTGGAAATTGGCTTTAAACGAATTAATAGTAACATTAGAATCAGCAACATTTAGGTATATTATAAAACTTTTCAGTTGATTTTTGTAAATTGTTTGATTTGAACGTACATAATGAATTACAATCTGACAACAATTGATTAGACCGCAACAAAACCATAGACCACAACATTATTTTTCCAACATAAATTTTGATGTAAACTTATAAATTATAATAGCATAAATGACAGTAGTGTGATATTGTAGAATTCTATTCTAATTCTATTTTTTTTGTGTATATGGCTTAATTTTTTTCTAATAAGTGTTCAGTTTTAAGAAAAGTACAGGCTGAAACACAGGTGTATTCATATACAGGGTGTTCCTAAAAGGTATGTCATAAACTTAACAGCGTGTTCCTGAATCAAAATCATGTCGGTTTAACACAATTTACCTATATACAATTAAATATCCCTGCGGAGCTACAGCCCTTCAATGTTTCCTTTTTTAATTTATTTTTATAAATATTTCCATCATGTGCAGAGATAAACTTTTCAAATTTAGCATGAACGCTCACCCTTAGCATGCAAATAATCGGCAAGATTCTTATCTATCTCAGTTAAAACTGAAGGGTAGTTAACCTGAAACTTGATTGGTTTTTGGGCCATAATTCTTAGACAATACAAAATATCTTGAATGTAGTTACACCAAATTGAAAATGATTAAAAAATAAAAAGAATGTTATTCTTGTTCAAAGTTCGAAAAGTTAACCGTTTTCGTGAAAATTGCAATTAAACATATTGGCTTTATTATTTTATGGCCGTTTAGTTTTTCGATAAAAAGGTAGTTAGGGCAAACAAAAGCTTGTCTCTGATTAATTCAGGGACGGTAGATGTCAATGTGATAGAAAAAGTAATAAATTTCAGCGGTTTCCTAAAAAAAAAAAAAACAATTTGCTTTAAAGGGAATAGTAGCCTCCAGACTATTTTTAATGTTTTATAAAAAAAGAAACTGCTGATGATTGTTTACTTTTCCTGTCACATTGACGTCTACCATCCATTAATAAATGAGAGATAATCTTTTGTTTTCCGTAACCACCTTTTATCGAAAAACTAAATGGCCATAAAATAATAAAGCCAATATTATTAACTGCAATTTTCACGAAAATGGTTAACTTTTCGAACTTTGAACAAGAATAACATTCTTTTTATTTTTCAGTTATTTTCAGTATGGTGTAAAATTATTTAAAATATTTTGTCTGGTCTAAGAATTGCGACCCAAAAACCAATCAAGTTTCAGGTTAACTACCCTTCAGTTTTAAGTGAGATAGATAAGAATCTAGCTGATTATTTGAATCCTAAGAGTGAGCGTTCATGGTAAATTTGAAATAATTATCTCTACACATGACGGAAATATTAAAAAAAAACAAATTAAAAATGGAAGCTTGGAAGGGATGTAGCTCCACAGGGATGCTTAATCGTATATAGATATATTGTGTTAAATCGACATGATTTTGATCCAGGAATACGCTGTTAAATTTATGATATATCCTTCAGGAACACCCTGTATAAATAAAATAGTATAAAACGAAAATTTTGTACTGATTTCTCTAACCATTTAGTAAACCCAAAAACAGAAAAAGTGTAGAGGAACATAAACATTATTTTCTGGCATTTTTACTTGCCTTACATAGCTGGGATATACGTATCCTATATCGTATACCAAGGTACCATAAGTTCGTTTCTGACGAGGGTTCTCATTGTCCACTGGAACCGCCGCAACACTCGCCACGAGAACTGCACACGTTACGGCAAAAGCGAGGTAAGGCCTCATTTCCCCTAAACTTTGAAGCGCTCACTAATTTTTTTGGATCCTCTGTTGTTATTTATATAGGGAAAATTTTCGCAATCAACCAGCACCTGTCGATAATGTCGTTGTTGATTTTCCGCAACCGGTATTTAAATTACGTTTTTTAATGGTAGTTTGGAAGATGGTCCTCGTTTGGTGAACAAAATACTCAGGTACAAATCCGGATGTTATAATATTATGTGTTTTATAGCTTTAGAATCCGTAAATCTGAAAATTAGTTTTCAAGGCTGGAGTACGAAAATCTATATATAACGCTGACATTTTCCATTCAACACATATCGTTGAGACCTCTTCATACTCTTCCATGTTTAGATGTTTAAGCGGTTACCTCGAGTTGGGTATTTTTTTTAATTCTAGATGAAATACGATAGAGCTCCGCCAAAGTAGCGAAAAGTTTTTTTTGCAGGCAGCTTGTTGATGAACACTTTAAATCTGGATTCATTTTAATTAAAAAAAATAAACAAAAAGATTCTTTTAGTATTTAGTTAGTTGAGGAGATATTGTTAATATGTTGTACTTAAAAAAAGATCCAATAAACCAAAAATTGATTTCCTTAAACATGAAAAATAAAGTTTCTGTTTGCCAGATTACACCACCATATTCGCATGTTTTATGGGAATTCGAATTTGTTGTTCATTTAACTCACACAGATGAAATAGAGCTCCGCCAAAGTCGCGAAAAGCTTTTTTTGCAGGTAGCTTGTGGTGAACACTTTGAATCTGGATTCATTTTAATTAAAAAAAATAAACAAAAAGATTATTTTAGTATCTAGTTAGTTGAGGAGATATTGTTAAGATGTTGTACTTAAAAAAGATCCAATAAACCAAAAATCGATTTTTTGAAATATGAAAAATAAAGTTTCTGTTTGCCAGATTACACCACCATATTCGCATGTTTTATGGGAATTGGAATTTGTTGTCCATTTAACTCACACAGATGAAAAAAGCTAGCCAAAGTCGCGAAAAAGCCTTTTTTAGCAGAGTAGCTTGTGGTGAACACTTTAACTCTTGATTCATCATGTTAAACTTATAAAATAAAAGAAACAATAAGTTTCAATACATTTAATCGCGGCTATTGACGTTAGTTTGTTGAGGAGATATTGTTAAGATGTTGTACTTAAAAAAGATCCAATTAAACCAAAAATCGATTTTTTTAAATATGAAACAATAAAGTTTCTGTTTGCCAGATTACACCACCATATTAGCATGTTTTATGCGGGAATTGGAATTGCTGTCCATTTCAACTCAACCATGGCTTTGCCCCTAACTGGTGGAAAAAAATCAATAGTAAAAGTATGCTTGTAGGGTTGCATACAATTAAAACAGCATTTATTTTAAATTTACACCAGCAATTTCGTATCAACAATGTGTGTGTTAGTCCTCAATGACCTTACTTTGCCATTTCCCCAATAAAACTTTCTGCCAACTGATTTGGTATTTTTGCTTTATACCCATTGCAAAGTAATATAGTTTGAATGTATGCAGAAAATGTATGATTTTCAACATACATTCTGGTAAAACATAAAAATGTAATTTTGATGATGGTTGGAGATGGTGGGCCGCGCCTTGCGTTTTTTCAATGTTTAAACTTATAAACCTGCCCACGTGCCTGCTTTCGCAATAATTTCAATACATTTAATCGCGGCTATTGACGTTAGAGGATATTTTAAGTAAGGAAAATACCATCCGGTTTTTACCATCATGATTCTTGCCTCATTAGTCAAATTTATTAAATATTCTATTATGATCAATTAACATCTTATCATGTTCTAATCCATTTAAGATTTATATTAATTATAGGTAATGTGTTCCAATCTGACATCACCAGGGAATTTCGGTACTTAGAGTTTGTAGCCCTTTTTTTTTTTAATACACTTTTTTGGAGAGCGGTTAAATTTTAAACTGATTCCAAATTTTAAACAATTGTTTTTTCAAGGAATCATTAGTGACCAGCAAGATCTCCAGAGCTTACACCACTGGATTTCTGTTTGTGGGGACATCTTAAAAGTAGGGTTTACATTCGGAAACCAACAACATAGCAGATCTGCAGGATGGGATAAGAGAGAGAAATGGAAAAATAACACCGCAAATGTTGCATAATGTAAGGGACGAAACCTACACAGACTAGGACTGCCAACAAGTGAATGGTGCACATTTTGAACAATTGTTACGTTGAAAATAAATTTAATTTTTAAATTGTTTTAATTGTATGAACCCTACAAACATACTAAAAATTAAAATTTGATCAGTGCGTTGGATCTTTCCACAGCTTTACAGTGAGGGTCACAACCTAGGGTTGTATTTGAAAAAATCATGTCAAGGGTGATTTCAGCCACCCCTGAAGGGCTCATATTTTTACATTACTTGACAAAAGTAGGTAAATACATTTAAAAGTTGACGTGTCTCGGGAATTTTTTAAAAATATTCACCACCCCCTAGAATATATTCCAGTTAAAGTCTCCACCATGTATAGGTACTGTGTTCCAATCTGGACGCTCACCATGGGAATTTCGGTACTTAGAGTTGGAGAGGCGGTTAAATTTTAACTGATGCCAAATTTTTAAAGAAGTTTTTTCAAGGAATCTATTACGAATTAGGCTCACTACACATGTATTTCAAAATATATTGTATAAACGTTTCGTTTTTGAATTACTAAAGAAAACAATAAACGTTAGAAGTATAATAAAATCATGAGAATTTTTGTATAAACTCTTTTAGCGTATTTGGTTGTATTTAGTATTTACTTAGTGTAGGAATATAACTGCTAACCCAGTTTCCGGGTAGCTTCAATACATGGGCTTCTTTCGGAATAAATTTTGGAATCATTTTTAATAATACTCTAATGCAATACTTACGCTCCTAATAACTTTTCACCTGGTAGTTGCCTGGTAGATATCTGGTGGTTTACACACTTCGTAGTTACGAGGTGTGTAAATTAAGTAATGGTACAGTAAAAAATTACTGTGGCTCCTCGGCCTCCTTATTCGCCTTACTTGAGTCCATGTGACTTTCTTCCAGAGATTGAAAAATCACCTCAAGGGACGTCATTTTGGAACCATAGAAAACATTCAGACGGCTGTAACCGACCAGCTGAAAGCTATTCCAGTATATGAGTTCCAGCCTAAGTTATTTTGAAGGAGACAATACTCAATTGTAATTCTATTCGAATAAAAAAAAAAATAAAAAATCGGTCTCATTACTTATACTTACATTAACCCTTTAACGTCACAATGGAAATTTTTATGACCCCTACTTTCGGTTTATTGTATCACTTATTTTCGACCTGAATAAAAGTGTGATATAAGGGCTCCGATGGTGACCATTAAAAAATAAAAAAATATATTAACATTAAAAAATTCCATTTTTATGCAAATAAACATGATTATTTTTCTCAGAGTTTTTTTTGACATTTTAAAATTTTTTGATTTTCCAATTTTCGAAATCAAAAAATGTCACAAAAAATTCTGAAAAAATGATTTAATATTCTTTGATCAATTCTAAACATTTTTTTATTCTCATCATTTTTCCGTAAAGTTAATGGTTTGCGAGAAAAAAATTCCTGAATATTTCAGAAAAAATTTTTGTGTTTCGGCCGCCATTTTGGATTTGATGGGTCAATAAATAATATCGCAACCAGTGATATTTTAAGATCGAACATCGAAGACGCTATCTGTAACGATTTAAAGTTGATTGCACAGTGAAAAGTCGGATAAATTTGAGTTTTAAAAAAAATTCACTCTAAAAAATCATGTATTTTTGCTTAAAATTGCAATTTTTTTTACGTTAATTTTTTTTTTAATTTTTTTTATGGTCACCATCGGAATGAGCGTTCTTCAAGCTATAAAATTGATTGTATCACGATTTTTTTCCAAGTCGAAAATAAGAGATACAATAAGCCGAAGGTAGGGGTCATAAAAATGTCCATTGTGACGTTAAACGGTTAATTTACACGTCTCGTACAAATATTGAAAACTACGATACCATGTTATTCTTACTTTTATTGCTAATTTCTTACTGTAAGCCACTATGTAATCTTAAATTACTAAGATATTTTTCCCCTCTCTCTGCTTTGGCACGCTCCTCGAAAACTTCAGGCATATCGAGATTTTACCACTGCAATTTGGCGCCAGTCCGTACAGTAGGTTATTCACGATACTACCCGATAAACTTGGATTTTTTACCTTTGGGATTTTTATTCGGTGATCCTTTGTCTCGTGCCAGATTCCGTTTCGGCTATCGGGATTGCCTTAATGCAGTGCGGATAGTTTTAAAATACAAACAGTAATGCGGCAGTTCATCCTGTACAACAAAAGACCATCAATTCGCAGTATCTCATACGGAAACTATGTTTTGCATTATTTTTTTTAATTGATGTTCGTAATTGATAGTGTGTCAAGCCTGCCAAGTTTCGAAGAAAATAGTTATACAGGGTGATTCCTAAGCTGCATAATATTTTTTACAGTGTAAGTATAAAACAAACGACTAGGTAGGTTCAAAATAATATTTTTTTTTCAAATAACATTTTTCTAAAAACCCAGCAATAAAAAGTTGACTTATTAATTTAGAATATAGCATTTATCTGGTCCTGCCTTAAATTTAAAGAAAGGGTTGTACAGCGAAATTCTAAATACTTGCAAATACATTTAAGATAAGAAAGTAAAGTACGTAGTAATAAATAATTCACAAGAAAGTGACAAACATTGGATATGTTTTTCTACTGTGTTGCGAATTTACCTTCCATTTGCTATTTAACTTTCCTTGATATTTTACAAATTATTAAGACAACTTTTTTATTTTTGAGTTTATTAAAACATGATATTTGAAAAAAGGTTTTTTAAAAAAAAAGTCTATGTATTATAACTAATTATATAATTTAGTAGCGACCCGCCCCGGCTTCGCACGGTTTACGACATCACATTAGAAACCTCTAAAATTATCAGTGTTTCTCTACTATATTATGCATGTATTATACATATAAACCTTCCTCTTGAATCACTCTATCTATTAAAAAAAACCGCATCAAAATCCGTTGCGTAGTTTTAAAGATCTAAGCATACATAAGAACAGACAGAGAGCGGGAAACGACTTTGTTTTATACTATGTTATGAAGGAATGTTATCTCTAGACCTAATACGTGTATGAACCACTTCTTGTTGAAAATAACCTTATTAGAATCTTGTACTTCACTTGTACTTGTCACTACCTTTCAATTCTTCACAATACTTGTCATGAGTGAGGAGAATTTAGCATCAAGTGTATGTCCATTGTGACCTTTTTCTGACTAATTTACATTAGTTTCGAATTACCTGTATTTTTTAAAATCACGTGATTCCAAAAAATCAATATTGTGAAGACATTTCCCACATAAATCTGGGAAGTCGATTTCCGACAGAAGATCCATTCCGCATAATCTCTAGAACTGCTATAAAGGATCTGGGTTTAATTTTTACCTATGGTTCAGATTCCCAGATCTTTGACCTATGGAAAATAGGATAAGTAGAGGAAATAATTATAAATCTATTTTAAACGTTCAAGGCTTTCTGGTACAAGTTGCAGGATGCTTGGATATAAAATTACAAACTAAATAAATGAATCAGATACGCATTTTTGCAACAGTTTCCACAGTAGACATAACAGCAAATCATTTGAGCTGAAAACACATTAACATTTCTCTTTATTTTTTATATACAACAAAAACATATTTACAAACATTAATACTAATTTGTACAATTAACTCCAGTTGCGTCCCACTCAATAACTGAAACAAAAAAGAAAGAATGAACATGAATTGAAAGAATTGAATGAAAAGAATGAAAAGAAAGAAGTTTGAATAAGATAAAAAAATTTATAAATTACCCCAAAAAAGAAAGTATTATCATGTTGCAATCTATTTTTAATATACACAGATTTGATTTTATAAATACAAGACTAATCTGTGCAGGTTGGTCGAAAATAATTGTGATAAATCTTCTAATAAGTTGAAATTTTAACTCTTTATAATAATTTGTACTAGACAATATTAGATATCTAGTATTTAATGCTAGCCTAGTTACTGATTACTTAGTTGTTTGATATACAGGGCCTCCCCCAAATAATTACCCATTAAAATTTATATTTTTCTAAAATTGGAAAACAAATTCTTAACTATATGTAAAATGGATTATACTAACTCGTAATCGTAGTAATGGTGTCCGTAGCCATGTCCATAATCGCCATAGCCACCACCATAACCACCGCCATATCCATCAACGTACACGTTGGTAACTTGTGAACTGAAAAAAAGAAATACCTTATAAACTCACAAAAAAATGTAGTTGTTTCAAGCGAATGCATGTAATGAAAACTTGCGAACGCATAATAATGAAAACGTTTTTGAAAAATTCATTTTTACTGACGAGGCATGGTTTTACCACTCTGGTTATGTTAATTATTAGTAAATGCAAATGTGGAGCACTGAAAATCGATAGTTCATTATAGAGAAGCATCTGCATTCTCAGACAGTTGGCGTTAATTTTATCGAAACGATTTTTGTAAAGTTTTAGAAAATCTTGTAAACCCATTAGACGATGAAGAAATGTGACAAGGCTACTTCAAGCGGCATTAAAATTTCGGTTTCCAAATCCCCTTGCCAAAATTTAGAAAGCCTAAGGGGTAGAAGTAGAAGTGAATTTCAAGAGATTAACAACCCTCCCAAATGCTCACCCATATTTTCGAGTCTGTGAAAAGAAATATGAGAACATACTTGAAACATGTCACTCGTTTAGTTCCTATGCTCTTTTTTTTAATTATTTTGCAGTGACATTGACAGTGATTGAATTTTCTTAAAACTTTAGAAATTGACAATTCTAATAGTAGATTCAGGACATCCTTTGAAGATCTTTTTTTGATATTATTATGAATTATGACACATTTTGCATATTATGATACATTTTGATTATAACGTATAATCGACTGTTGGTATTTTTCTCGAACTTTTACTGTAATAGATATCCTTCTAGCAGTCATAAGCTTTCTGAGGAAAATAATAGGTGTCGAATTATGGGTAAAGATTGAGTTGAACAAGTGCTATGTAACCTTATTTTTAATGCCCTTCATGTTGGGTCCTTACCTGGGAGGTCAATTCGATTGGTTTAGTCATGAAATGGAACTGAATTTGATGTTTTCCAGAGCCAACGAGGGACACGAAACGGCCCACTAATTAATTTAATGGGCCGTTATTAATAAGAAAAATATGGGGCCACCGTGGGCCACCATTAATAAGAAAAATAAATTACCTCCTAGCGTAACTCCTTCCGACTCCACTGGCCAGCCCGGCTCCGAGAACTCCTGCACCCAAACCGGCGCCAACACCGGCAGCACCCAGCCCCAACGCGCCCAGGCCAATGGCGCCCAGCCCGGCGGCCCCCAGGCCGGCCGCACCTAAGCCCGCTAGACCGAGCGTGGCGCCGATGACCCTCTTCTGGCGGACGTGCGCTTCCTCGGCGGGCACCTCGGACGTAGCCGCCGACACGCAGGCGGCCGCGGCGACGATGCAGGCGAGTGCAAGAACGAACGACGGCCTCATTTTGGTTTGCGATCGAGAGCGACTGGATTTTTTTGAATCGGCCGTCGTTTATATATAGCGTACTTTTATATGTGGTGAATTTGTCAAGTCGCCTTGTCCTTAATATATGGATTTCAGAGTGATTCTGCGATATTTTGGCCTGATTTGCATTTTTTTTTTTAGAGCCTATGTGAGGAATACAGGTGAGGAACTCGTTTCTGTTGGAATACCAACTTGCACTTTATGAGTTTGGATATGCTGTAAATTAAAAAATGTAAATTAGTGTCTAGTTCATTAATAATTTGAAATAATATTTGAAAGGACCTGCCATAAGTCTCACATTTTTACTGGTATGTGTTTTGCTTCACAAGTATTATATGTGCAGGGTGATTGATGAAATATGGCGCTTGTGTATTTTTTTAAATATAGTATTAGTTGTAGAAGGTGTACCTACTGAAATCACATGTCAGGGTCAATTAACAAGGGTTTTTTCTGGAATATCCTGTACATTTTTCTAAAAACTGATTCTCGCTTTTTTTTCAATACAGTGGCATCAAACTTTAAGGGGTCGTCGAATGTTCCAGTACAAGGTCATGGTAAAATTGTCTGTCACTCCCTACCCTTTCATTTATCGCTTATACAGTGAAGTCCATAAGTAACGGATAAATTATTTATCTACGTAATTTACAATTTATGAATAACCTTATGATTTTTTACTTTTATACCCTCCACCTTGGAGTGACAGTACCCCTTAAACATTTTTAAATGGAACGAGGGGCGCTCATTCGAAAGGGTTGATTCTCCATCCAGCAACGTAAGATTTTTTTAATTTCTATATTTTTTTTATTGAAAAATATTAAATTTTTAATGTTACTAAGTAAAGAAAAGAACATGAAACAGAACAGAAGAACAGTTTAAATCAAATGTTCCAATTGGGCGCCCGTTGCTTTTTGACAATAATGGAGGCGTTGCTGAAATTGACCTGAACGAGCAGGCCACTCAATTTCACCGCGTCTACCGATCCATCTATTGGGAAGAACTTTATTCAGATAGGCTCTTACTTCCAATGAAAAATGTGTTGTAGCTCAACATTCGTCTTAAATGGAACAGTCAATAAACAGAACTGTAGATACTGGAGTACAGAAAATTCACATTGGATGATGGAGGCCAATACTCAATATCCTGAGAAGGTAAACGTTTGGGCTGGAATTATAAATTCTCAAATTATCGGACCATATTTCTTTGATGGCACATTAACTCGCCCGCGTTACTTGGATTTCTTGCAAAATTTCTTAGTTCCAGAGTTAAGAATGCTTTTACCAGATGTTGACAACCCCAATGAAATTGATAGCAATATTTGGTTTCAGCAGGACGGAGCTACACCACATTTTTCATTGGAAGTAAGAGCCTACCTGAATCAAGTTTTTCCCAATAGATGGATCGGTAGACGAGGTGAAATTGAGTGGCCTGCTCGTTGTCCCGATTTGAGCCCGCTTGACTATTTTTTATGGGGTTACTAAAAATCGAAAGTCTCCTTCAACAGACCAAATAACGTAGAAGATTTAAAAGACAGAATAATGCAAGAAATTAATCAAATCACCCCCGGAAACAATACAAAATGTTTTAGAAGAATTTCAGCAACGCCTCCATTATTGTCAAGAAGCAACAGGCGCCCAGTTTGAACATTTGATTTAAACTGTTCTTCTGTTCTGTTTCATGTTTTTTTCTTTACTTAGTAACATTAAAAATGTAATATTTTCAATAAAAAAATTATAGAAATTAAAAAAATCTTATGTTGCTGGATGGAGAATTAAAAACCCTTTCAAATGAGCTATCACACGCACCCTCTTTCCATTTAAAAATGTTAAAGGGGTAGCTGTCACTCCAAGGGGGTTGGTGGGGGAGGTATAAAATTATGCTCAAAAAATGTAATTCTAGAATTAAAAATTGACGTGTTTCAGGATTTTACTCATAAATTGTAAATTACATAGATAATGAATTTATCCGTTACTTATGAATCTCACTGTATGTTTAAGGGGGAGATACAATTAGAAGGTCCAAAAAATCGATCGTTTTTTTTTGCTTAAAAAGATAGCAAATTTCCTGTAAAATAGGATGGTGAAAACCCGAAATGTTATTAGAAGGACTTCCTCCCATCTTTTTTCGACGTTTTTCAAAAACAACTTTCGGAGCGCGCAGCAGGTATGTATATTCTAACGGTCGACGACAGGCAGGACAAACGTTCCCTCTCATCCACCAAGGAAGCCCGGAAAGCCCGAAAGGACTTAAAGGCCAAAGAAAATCAGTTTTGGGCTTTGGCTGGAATCGCTGATTAGAAGGTACATGTAATTTTTCGGTAATCAAAACTTTAAACGCGGTTTCAAAACAGCATTTTTGAAATTTGCGGGAAAGATATATCAAAAAGTTCTCAACCGATCTTGACGAAAATTTCAGGATTTCTTGTCTATATAACTAGTTTCTATGTGAATCAAAAGCTTATACAATTCGACTTTACAAAATATGAAAATAATTGCAAAAAATTCGAAAATTTTTGGTAAATTTTCGATTTTTTTCGAAAAACGCGCCATTTCTTCAAATTTTTTTCTTCTACTTTTTTTTGGTTCACATAGAAACTATAACATTATTTAACTCAATTTTTTTTTATTGGACTGTTTCAGATGAAAATTACGGCCTCCAGAACGCCCGCAAGTCGTTGCCTCATTCATGGACGTTCAGCCTTTGACCGCTTATAAATTCGCCATTTTAAAATTAAGAAATAAGAAATATGTATTTTTATATTCTTTAAAGATGTACAAAACATCATGCCAAATTTCAATAAATTTCAATAATTCCTTCATCGTTAAAAAAAATTGAAAAATGCTTGATTTTTGGCCTTCTAATTGTATCTCCCTTATTCTGTATTCTGGTCTAGAGGCATGAATTTCAGGTAATTTTTGAAGTGCGTAAAAAAAAGCAATCAATATTTTTACTATACATTTTTTTATCAGTTGTTTATTAATATTACGAGAATACAGAAAAAAAAAGTACAAAAAGTTAAAAATTCCAAAAAATTAGCAGCTGATGAAGTGGGGCGTCTCAAAAAATTGGCGCGTGGCCATACCCACGATTCCAACCCTTCTAGCTATCTGAAAAAAAAAAAAGATTATTAATCTAGAGTAATGTCGCAATGTCCGGAAAAGTCAAAAAAAAATTTTTTTACAACATGGCGACTGATTGAAAAAAAAACCATTGTTTACCTCTTTTTTTTTATTTTTCGAATTTTTAAAAATACTAGAACTTCAAATTTGGGAATGAGCGTAGTTCCGGACATAGAGAAGACTATAAAGAAGACTCTCAAAAAAATTTCAAGTAAATCGGTCCAGTAGAACTTGAGAAATCGTGCGTATCGTTTTGAAAAAAGACAGTTTCGAGAAAAACGCGTTTAAACTTTCGCGTCAAGTTTTTCATAGTCTGTCATGAAATGATATTTTAGACTTACATTTATTTAATCCGCCATTCCTGCTGCATACATCGGACCTTCCTCGACTTCAAAAAAAACTATTTTCTGCGTTTCTCTCTTCCAATCGAGCAGTTCTGGCCTCCTTTGATGCGTTGGATGCTCGTATCTCGGAGCGGTCAATCCGGGCGTTGTCTCGTTTCACGGCAAATGAATGAGCTTCTGGACCAATTGTAATTCCCATAATTGTCATCATTTTTAAAATAGGAATGAAGCCTTCATTAAAAATATAGACAGCAATAAATGTTGCTATCTCAATTATCTGAGCTCCGGAATGAATATGTTTTGGCGCGAAAGTCCAAATCAAAGAGTTTAGAGACTCATTATTATTTTGAGTTTCTGAACCCAAACATAATAGATAAAGGAACAAAAGGTTTTACTGAATAATATGGATTCAGGTAGACGGAGAATCCCTAATGTCTTTTGTTCCATTAGTTCCGGCCGAGCCGGTTTTGATGCCGCGTCAGCAAAATACCTGTATCTCCGAAAATAATTTTAATTTTGAAAAAATCCTCTTAAAGACATATTCTTATATATTGAAAATATAAAAAAAAAATCGTTTTTTTTTTTCATTTCTACACCAGAATACCCCCTTAATAACTACAGTTTGCGTCCGTCTCATTTGAAATTTTAAATTCAACTTAATCCAAATTAACTCTATTCTCCTAAAGCAACTATAATAATTATTTAAATGTGTATTTTTGCAGAAGACACGGTTAATTTAATTGCACCACCTTTAAGTTAACTACTCATACTATAAACCACATTTATGATCGACTCGTTTACTTCTGTATAGTTTGACAAACATACATAACCAAAATTCATCACTTGAATACAAAAATGTCTGCTGCTGATGATAATTACATTCATCGTTATCAAAAACATTATATGGGTTAAATAAAACTAGAATAGGAGGTGAAAACTTTCAGTTGAAAATATAGAACAGTTGATAATGTTAGATATTATATAATGAAATGAACCATTAGAATACCAAACATTGAATCAGCCAACCAACTTGTGAAACACTGATGATGGAATGAGTTATTCTACTATAGTTTCAAGCATTATATGAACAGAACTTTTATATAGAGAAGGTGTGGTATCAACAATGAGTTATTTGAGTTATCTGAAGTATCATTGTCCATATCTGTTGGATATATTTTTAAAAAATGTCTAACATAAAAGACGATAAGAAATTATACTTTCAACCAGAAATTGCAATTTGTTTAAAAAATGTTTATTTCTTTTTCACTTTTTTGTACACGTGACGTACCTACCTATTCTTTAAATTTGGATTTTTGATTTTCAGCAATTAACAAGAAGTGTATTAACAGTGTCAACTAGAAAACCAAATTAACAATTTGTTTTTCAAAATACCTTCGGAAACATATTGACTTACTGATCTATTTATTTTAAATATTTATTACATATATTTATTTTGGTATTTTCCTTTAAATTGAAAAGTAACTATCAATGGTAAAAAGTAAGTTTAGGCCATTATAATTTCATATTGAAAATGTTAAAACGTGATTTCTGCTAAAACAAGGGTGTAAAAGGCGACAGTTTCAGGAGATTACACAATTTAATGTTTCGTTAATACATATTGTTGGACAATTTTTGGTACTGTTCTGTACTATTTTGTCTTAAATATAAATTAATTTAGTGTCAATACCTGCCATTGCTCAGCATTTCTGTACAAGCTAGAAAGTCAGTGCCATAAACCAGTACATATATTATAATTCGAATAAAATGAAGGGCAGATAATTCTACACACCTGGCAGACGGTGGAACCGTGTCGTCAAGGTCGAAGTCAGATTTACGAACGATAAATTAATATTACTGAAACTAGTAACGAACCGAATATACTCTGTGGCACAGGTCGTAGACTTAAACGAATTTTTGGTTATGTAATACCTTGCGTTGCTCGATTTGCGAATATTCCTGACAAGTTTCGGATCCGGTTGGAAAATTCGGTTTTAATTTAAATGGCATAACTTAATGAGGTTTTATTTTAGGAAAGAATAATCATAAATTAAGATAGTGAGTTATGATTTGCAGCCAAAATTATTCCAAAATAACAATTTAGTTTTTCTTGTATTGTAATATAACACGACTTGTGTTACCATTTAAACATATTTTTACTCTTAGTATTCCAATCAGAAAAATCTTAATCATCAGTGAAGTGACTTTAGTAAATATAGTAAATAAAGGAAAAATAAGAGGTATATGACTTTTACCTTTGGTTATAATAAAACTAGACGTCAAGACAATTTAGGCACTTCATACAGTGTACTTCATATGATCCAGGACGACAATACAATTTAAACTAATTAGAAATTAAAATTTTGTAGAATTCTACTAGACTCAATTAACCCATTAACGCCCAAACGGACATAATTTTTCGTCCTTTTTAGAGCGTCAATCTCGAAGGGAAATTAATGAATTCGCTCAATAAAAACCGCTTATCCTAATGTTTTCGGATGTGATCTTTCGATTTCCGGGGTAAGTATTGTGGTTAAATGCTCTAGAAAAAAATATGACTGACTTTATGGAGAAAAGTACTGAAAATTTGGGGATTTTTTTTATATAATGTTTTATTAGTCCAAAGAGTACTCTAACCTACTCCAGCTTGTGGAGGGAGGTGGAGGAAATAGTTGGAGTTGATGATAGAATTTTTTTTGCCGACCTCAACTGACTCTAATCTTTTCAAAATGGCGGATATTGCATAAAATCTCATGAAATATGAATTTCTCTCTAGTATTAACGAGATAATAATGTTATTGTGAGTTTTTATTGATCCACAGTCATTTTCCTCAATCAAAACAATACTACAGAATATATTTGACTAAATTTTCAATTTTCAATGATGGCGGATTCAAAATGGCGGCCGGATATCTCAAGAAATGGCGCGTTTTTCATTATAAAAAGTAAATAGGAGTTTGTAATTATACTTTTCCTATGTCATTTCATGTTTTAGTAACATTTTGAGTTATTCCTGGTGAAAAAAGTCTGTAATCCAAGATGGCTGATTCAATATGGCGGACATCATTCTTGAAAATTCAAAATTTGAAAACGGAAAAGTAAGTTATATTTTACATAGAATTCTGATGGAAAATGTCATCTCAATCTTTTTCATAAAAATGCGTTCTATCTGAGTAAAAAATATATTTGTCATTCTAACCTCAAAACGAGGTTTTTTTCCGGTGTTGAGGTTCTCATGATGACGCTCACGAAGGGCCGTCAGAACCTCTATGTAATAATGTTGATTGACCGTCTGACCCTCAGGGACCCAGTGAAAGGAAACAATGCCTTGAATGTCAAAAAGGTTATTATCGCTTTGAATCCGAATTTGCTCATCTAACAAGCCTAGACCAGTGTCAATGTTATTTAGAATGTTGGCGCAAATTTGCTTGGGAGTGACGAGTTTTGGCACCATTTTTGCGCAAACTTTGCGCATGTTGAACGATTCAAAATCTGGCGAACACATTCTTTGTCGATTCCTGTTATTTCAGCAAGCCCTCGGATGCTTAGACGACAATCTTCGCGGATTCATTTACTAAGTTTTTCAATGTTTTCGTCCGTGTTTGACGTTGAGGGCCTTCCGGGGTGCGGATCGTCTTCGGTCGTTTCACGTCCCTCTTTAAACCGTTTAAACCGTTCAAAATCTTGTGTGCGGGATAAAGATTCATTCCCGTACACTTCTTTTAACATTGCATAAGCTTCTGTAAAAGTTTTCCCTAGTTTAACAAGAAACTTGAGATTAACCCGTTGCTTCATCTGAACACTTATTCGACGCGTCACTGGTGCGTAGACCAATTCAAACTACTACTGCAGTCAAACTGAGCGACTCACTGGCTTGTCCAGCGAGCTCAAGGTGGTGAAAGTTTCACGAGACCCCATTTTTTCAACCTTTCCCCCCCCCCCCCCCCCCCCCCTTGTTTCAGCACCGGTTATTTAATAGCCACACCTCGTATATACATATTAATTATGTTTACTTTTTGTACATCCCACTGAGGTTTGTAGGCTTTTAGCCTCTATTATTATTGTGTCAAAAATAATAATTGTGTTTAAATAACGTTTTTTCTTCGTGTGTTCGCAACCGTTGTTGTTTCGTTGTTTCTTGAAATCTCTAAAATCTAAATTCGTCCGAAACGAGTCCCATTACAGCAACGAGGGAAAAACCGTCAACGGCGAGACGTTTTTCATTTTCGCCGTGAAAGTTTCTCAGACACACGTCGATCGAGATCGTTTTATCCCCTTCTCTGCGCGAGAAAAGTCGGCCGCAGAAAAACCGCAAAAACGGCCGCGATACTCTCAGAAGTGGCCCCGGCTCGCCATTGTTCCGTCTTCGCCGTCGGTTTTTCCGCTTCTCCCCCGTCTCATCCGTTATTTCGGCGGTGCTCGTTGTTGCGCCGGGATTTATAAAAGAAATAAACACCGGATTTGATTACTTTTTTCCTCGCGGGTTATTGATGGCGCCGCCAGACGAACGCTGGCAGCGGCGATCTCTGCGCTTTGCCGTTTACGAGTCCGATTGTGGAAAAAACTAAACGAAAGCCGACCGTTCGCAGCCGCCAATCATTTTTTAGGATTAGTCCGAAAACGTTCTGTAAAAAGGTGCGAGGAAATTGCAATCGGAAATTATTTTGGGAAATTTTTTTCGAAACCCCTCATTTTTATTTTGAGTATTGTCCGGAAAGTGTGCCACAACGCAGGGTCGGCACTATACAACTCTATAATAATTAAAGTATAATAAACCGTATTTTTTAAAGATCGTAAAGTAAATTGTATTGTAAGTAAAATGCATTTCTTGCCCGTACATACGTACGCCACTGACCGCGCCTAGTAGAGCGCACTAGGAATCTAGTACCCCACTCCCGAACGGATTCCGTAATGCCTCACGTTAACTCGATGCGAGCGGATGGACGGTAGAACGCCAAGTTCAAAGTAATTTTGTGTCGTGAGTGACTAACTCATGAGTTCTTGTAGTGTCAGTCGTTACAACTTGTGAATAGACTGACAAAGTTGATTGAAAATTACGACGATTTTACAATATATGGATATTACTGACACTGTTACAACAAAATATTACTGGCACTGTTACAGAAGAGGAATTTTGATCTGATTTGTGCACAATATTTTGCGCATGTAGCCTTTCGTGAAACGTGGTCGACAATATTAACTTCACGTTTTTTTGCCAAATATGTTTCCGATTTTCCTTTGCCTAATAGCCATATATTGCGTAAAACATTTACAGAAGACATATCAATGTGTCATGGGAAATATCAAAGAAGGCATAAACAGCAATAAATCTGTGGCTCACAGTGGACAAAACAAGGATCCTTAATATTCTGACACGAATATTAGGTGTTTCAGATATTTCGCCCCCGATATTGGTAGCTAGTAAACGGGTTTTGCAAACGAACGGCTAAATGTATAGAAATATTAGTAACACGTGTGTGTCCTCTGTAGATGTAAAATATAATTATGTATTCTATTTCCATTCTAAATTGAAAATAGGTAGAAAAAAGCAAGGTTGTCAGATATATTTTCTAAAATTGCTAAGCTCACTATACAAGTATACTTCATACTTCAGTAAACTATTAGTTCGTGACGTTCTTAGAAAGCTGGTTTGGAAATATTCAAAAAAACATACATAGGTATAAATTTATTAGTTAGCATTAAAATAAAGCGTTTAAAATTGCTGGAAAAAATATTTATACATTAAAACAACTTTATGTATGTTACTATACATAAGAAAATTTTAAAGAGCCGGCAACGCCCGTGCCGTGCCGGCAACTGGAATGACGATCCAGTATACTATTGTGCTTTGTATTATCTAATACATTCCTTAAATACTTATTCGGTCCACTGTGCCTAAAATTTTTACGACGTCGTTAAAATGATTTACGACTTTAGGCACTCTACTTGTTTAAGACGCCAGTGACGTGTATTTCAGCTAGGTTTATTAACACAGACAATTTTTTGAGATTGTCTGGCTGAATGAGCATTATTTACAGCAAATTATATTACAAATATTAAGAGTTTTGTATGCTGGCTAATTTTAATCTCCTATATTGATTTGAATGAAAAAATTTATTTCACAATTTTCGAATTTTATAAAAGATTAAAAAGTTGCACCGCTTTTTTTGTTCCCCAGGCGTATTTATCATTTTCAATTAAAAATAGAAGGACTAACTGATGGTACTGACAACTATGTAACAACTCTTAATGGTACAAACAACTGTGCGAAATTCATGAAAAGAATGTGCGTTTTGTGTGTCGTTTTCTTTTCATGTGAACTATTTTGAATTTGCGCTTTTAACTTCAGTAGATGTGGAATGATCATTTTTCCAGTACGGCTTATACAGCCATATGTATAAGCTAAATCTCTCACGTTTAAATAGAAGCAGAAAAAATTTAGACTACTAGTTGTGGCAACGTACGCTCAAGCAATAAAGATTTGGTATTTAGAAGGAGGTACATATTAAACTTTTACCCTTTTTTGTCCTATCCTTCAATAGGCATTGGACACACTCCCGCCCAATTTTGAAATCTGGTACAGCTGACCAGGTTTAAATTGACCCCCAACACTGTAACCTTTTTGCTTATTGTATCGCCAGCTGCAGTGCAGAATAGGTTACTTCAGTGGCAGTTGGCGGAATTTGAGATTCTTGCATTTTCGTAAGGAAGCATTGACTCACATCATATTTTAGGGATGATTACTAGACCTAAGTAGAAGGCTGTAACAGCAAAATTTTCACTTTGTTTAAAGATACGGCCATTTTAAAATTCATTTAAATCTTTTACGTTATTTGGTCTGTTGAAGTAGACTTTCGATTTTAAGTAACCCCATAAAAACAGTCAAGCGGGGTGAAATCGGGAGAACGAGCAGTCCTCTCAATTTCACCGCGTCTAGTTTTTCCCAATAGATGGATCGGTATACGCGGTGAAATTGAGTGGCGGCTCGTTCTCCCGATTTGACCCCGCTTGACTATTTTGTATGTATAAATAACGTAGAAGATTTAAAAGACAGAATAAGGCAAGAAATTAATCAAATCACCTCGGAAACAAGTCAAAATGTTTTAGAAGAATTTCAGCAACGCCTCCATTCCGTTCAAGAAGCAACGGGCGCCCAGTTTGAACATTTGATTTGAACTGTTCTTCTGTTCTGTTTCATGTTCTTTTCTTTACTTAGTAACATTAAAAATGTAATATTTTTCAATAAAAAAAGAATATATAAATTTAAAAAAATCTGATGTTGCTGGATAGAGAATTAAAAACCCTTTCAAATGAGCCATCACACGCACCCTCGTTCCATTTAAAAATTTTAAAGGGGTAGCTGTCACTCCATGCTGGGGTTGGAGGGTAGGTATAAAATTAGGCTCAAAAATGTCATTCTAGAATTAAAAATTGACGTGTTTCAGGATTTTACTCATAAATTGTAAATTACGTAGATAATGAATTTATCCATTACTTATGGACCTCACTGTATATATTTCTTCAGGACTATCCATCTTGTAATTATTTAAACTGGTAGATATAGATAATTAAACTTTCACATCACGAATTAAAAAAAAACTGAGTGTAAATATTCTTACGTATAATGACATTTTCCTTTCATTAAGTAGAAACAGCATGAAGTCGACGTCTTTTTAAATGTGAGCTTTCCTTTTTAGGACTCCTTAGAAACTTTTTATCCTATTAAACAGTCAATACAAATTCCGAAGTGCGGAGTAAGAAACCGGGTGATTTTAAAATTTCCATCAAACTTTTCAAATATTTCCTGATACAACGGTGTAGCTGCGCTAAGTGTATCGGAAATGAGCACCGAGGGGATTATCTGTACATTGCTTTTTTTATCGAAGGAGAAAGCGTGTGAAGCGAAAACACAAAAACGCACGGACTCAATCGAAACACTGAGCTAATAAAATTTAGGTTTAGGCCTGTCCATGTCGACAATTACTTGGCTTTAGATTCGACACTTTTTGAGTGTATGAAAAAGAAATATATTCATCGTCAAGAACCATATATCTGGATTTCGATCTCATTAGATCTCATCAGTGTGGTGTGTCCAACTGGCCATAAGAATACGACTGGTAATCCGTCGGATTTACAACACACACTGTAAATAATATACACAGAACACAAGAATACATGGCCTGTACAACAAGTAGGAAGGAATAAATGGTCCATTCCTTCTTGAGTCACTAAATGAGGGGAAAAATGATGGCCCTTGGCCCTTGGTGTTATTTAGCTCTGTACAACAGGTAGCTGGGGATAAATGATCCATACCTCCTTGAGTTACTAAAGGAGATGAAAAATAATTACCCTTTCCATCCTGGTGTTATTTAGGGAGAACAAGGTGGTCCGTACCTGATGAAACAAACGAAGAGAGAGAAAATTGATGAAAGCTTACCTGATGCGTTTAAGGAGATGGATGATATCCCACATCTCATTAAATAATCATTATGACGACGTCGATCCAGAGTCAAACTCACGTACTGTATATGTTTGCAATAAGTAACATTTGATAATGATTCGTTACGAATGAAATGTATTTATGCAAATCAAAATGTGATAACTAAATAAATAAGATATTAAACAAATAGAATTATAGTATTATATTATTATTTATATCATATTGGATATAGAGCAAATAATGGGATAAAGGGTAACAATTGAAAAATTGGGTTAGAGCGCATATCTTCCATGTCAAGTATCTGATGGTTAAAAGGGCAGTCTGGCTAGCGGGAGACGTTGCTTGTCCAGTGCTAGATTCTGCTGATGAAGTGAGCAAGAAATGTAAAAAAAAAATAAGCGACATTATTACACTCCATTTGTTGTATTCATCTTTACATTATATTATCAAAGAACAGGATAATCTAAATAGAGTTAATGCACAAACTATAACACTTAACAACTGTCATTAAATTGTATGAAGCATAATTTGGTTTTAATGGGTTACATGGATTTCAGAGGCCAAAAAAGCTCATTTTATCGTGTTTTTTTTTACGTATAAGGAAAGCAATTTATTACTTAATTTTTTTTAGTACATAGAAAGTAACTTTTAAACTAAATTTTGCCAAATTTGGACGATAAAATCGAGATAAAAGTTTAGCCATTTCCGGGAAATCTTGAAAAAAAGGTGGTTTGCGGTGGACAGGATTACTCACGACTGCTTCATCTGAAAAAAATACCTTCTTTTAGTATGAAAGTAAAACCCGTCCTTGGCAAGGGCGTAGCCAGTATTTTGGGGGGGGGGGGCGGTCCAATGCCGATTAAACAAAAAAGCAAAAAAAGGTCATTGGAGGCAACGGCAAGTGCAATCCCCCGACTCTTTTGGTTTTTAGTTGACCATTTCGGGGGGCGATCGCCCCCATCACCCCCCCTCTGACTACGCCCTTGGTCCTTGGATGAAGGATTTAAAAAAAACTTGAAAATTGAATTTTTGGTAGAGGTTTTATCACAAAGAGCATTTTTCGAGTAAAATTTTCTGTATTTATTTCCTTATAAATTTTTCTGTAGTTGAAAGAAAAAAAATCCTTCGTTTAAGGAGTAGAAAAAATGTATTACCTACACGCCTATTGCCGAATTACATCGACTTAACTGTATGAAACGAAATTCTTACGTAATTCTGACTTTTACAATTATACCATACAGTTAAAAGAAGTGTACGAACATAATTGTATTTATTTTCAAATTTTTGTATTCCTTAACTAACCGGCAAGAAAATAAAATTGAAGTTCTAAAAAAAATAAAAAAATAAAAACATAAAACTACCCGAAGAAGATGAAAGAAAAAAAATGCCCATTGAATAAGTGGTTCAAAAATGTCGCCCCTTTGTGCTTCGCAAAAACCTAGTCTATCGTAAAACTCAGGTCTTACGCGTTCTAACTTCTAACATTTCAGGGGAAATATTATTTAGGACTTGTAAATTCTGGCCCGTAAATCATTTTTTCGTGGTCTTTCATGTTCATGTCCGTAAACAGTTTGTTTTATTTGTTAAATATTTGTTGGCATTTAAGGAACCGTTTAAAAAAAATGGCACAGCGATGGAATCGCCTAAAATACCAACCCAAACATTTAACTTCTCGGGATACTGCGTAGTGCGTACGCACAGGGATACTCAAGTGCTTATTTTCCGTAGACCAATAACGATATAATAATTCAATTCACACGTGCGCGTTATAATTTATGGGCGGGGTGTCCCACCCACATATTTTAGTGCTACCCTATCACAAGACAGAGATTGACGCTCATAAAAGTTTTAAAATGACATATCAGTCTGGCAACTATCGATATAATATTTCTCTGTCAGCTCATTTTACTCGAAGAGTTTATTCTTTTCTATCTTTTAATGCTCGGCTTTGAAATCTTGGACGTTCCAACCCTGTATGTAGATCCAACGCATTATCATCTTCTTAAACATCCAGTTAACAGTTAGTTAAACCACTGCATCGCGAATATAGGGCAGATCAAGTGCCTGATGACGTACCAACCTAATAAACTAATGCTAATAAATGCTCCTCTCGTAGAAAGTAAATGTAACTGCATCAGCGCATACACGATTATTGTTTGGGTTCTGTTTGATCTCTCCAAATGCATTTTCCGATGGATTTTCATTCCAGGATTACTCCCGAGCTTCTCGATTTCAATTCCGCCCTTTTGACCGGGCTGCCGGTTCACATCTCGCGGCCTAATGAAAATAAAACACCGGGCGGGTCTAATAGCATTAGCGAACTTGTCTTTTTATCGAGTTTTATAACAAGTTCGTTTATATACGGGAGGCGCGTTTAATACGTTTAAGGATTTCTGAATTGCGCCCCGTGAATTCGGCCCTTCTCCCCGTTCACCCGCGATCGCTGAAAAAACACGGGGTCGGCGACAACGCGCCAGCGACAGCGGGCTGTGATAACAAAGGGCCGGCCCGAAAAAGGCTTTAAAAGCATTCGAGTCGTTTATTTATGTATCGCAAATATTGATAAATAAAACCCGTCAGGTGTGATTTAGTGTATTCTGGAAGCGTTTCGAATTCGGATAATGTTTTATATACATATTTGACGTATATGACTGTGTGACATTTAAAAAGGCAGGGTATTTTAATAGAATATTTTAAGAAAATTATGATGGGTATATTTTATTATATCTTATATTTATTATATTTTATATTTATTATATTTATTATACAAGGTATGTCTATTAAATAACCGAACTGCTATAATAACACTTTTTATTCGTTACCAATTACAGTAGCAACTTTTTCGCCTTCAATGTACTCCCCTTGGCAATCTCTACACCGCTCCATACGACCTAGAAGATTAAAACTAAATTGTAGCCTACACACTTGCACTATTTATACTAAATTTGTTGCCACGGTTCACTGAAGCGTAACTGTTTTTGTTTTTCAGAGCAAACAGTGGACTGGTGGGTATCGGACCATTGTCCTTATTCATACTACTGTTACACTTAATGATTTCTAAACTTTCAAAAGCATCCAACTGTCTACTGTTTGTTACATTTCTAATTAATTTTAAATTATTTATGTCTATGGTTGTTGTCAAAAGCGTGTTGGGCAACACAAGATTTTTCTGTGCTGTCATATTTCAAATGAGCAATGTGTTCTTTAAATCTAGTCAAAATAGATCTTTTTGTTTGCCCAATATACTTTTGATCACAATCTTTACAACTTATTTCGTATATTCCTGACTTTTCGTTTTTGCCGATTTCGTCTTTGGGGTTACCCAAAAGCGTATGTAGTTTATTTTTAGAATTAAAAACCAAATTGATATTAATATTTTTGAAAAATTTTATCTAGTCCGCGGGTGAATTTAGGTTCATACGGTAACGAAGCAAATTTCGAATTGTCGGTATCTCTACGAAAAGTCGTGGAATTGTACAGGGTTCTCTTAAATTTATGCTTCCTTAGTAACTTATCTATTAAATCGACTGAGTAACCGTTATTCTTAGCTGTATTCTTAATTAATTATTTCTCATGTTCACACCTCTCTTTACTGAGGGGGAAATTTAACAAACGGTGAATTAGAAAAAAATATTAGTTACATAATTAGTTTTAATAATTTTGTTGCCAAATTAAATAACCGATTCCCTACCATAAAATTTACATATGGAGTGGTACACAATGAATAGCTACCATTTTTAGATGTATTAGTTATTAGAAATGTTTCGTGGAAAACGTCCAGTTTTTTGTTTCTACGCCGAAGGTTCCAGTACACACTCCAGTTTCAAGAAATAGCTCAATCAAGAGTCTATGAAGCAGTTTACTTTTTTTTTGTAAATTTTCCTATTTTGCCTGTAAATGTTAATGCTAATTTTACGTTTTATGATCTGCTGAACCCAAATTTCTGGGTTGCAAAGTGTGAAAGTGGTCGGAAAATGAGTAACGGCCGTTTTTTGGTCATATTTTTAAAGAATTTAAAAAATATTTGGATCATCATGTAGTATAATATTTCACCATTTTTTGACCATAATATTCAACATAAAAGGATTTTTGTCTCAGAGTAACTATTTTGATGTTTATCAACATGGCAAATTTGGTTCTTTCGTGCAATTAATTTACTTTCATAAAATTTCTAACTTAGTTCCAAACCTAACAAAATTAAACCGAACATAACGTAAGCTTCTAAGCTACGTTAGTTTTACAATTGTTAGGTTTTATGTTAAACGTTTGAGTTTATGCAAAGATGTTAGGTTGGGACGTGGTGATATGTAATGATGGTTCATTCAGACCTTAGGATGTGTAGGGCCCAATTTTGTTAGATTTGCAATTAAATGCCTTAGACAATGTTTGGTGAAATGTTATTGGGTTTAGGAAGTCTAGACTACGTAAGGTTCGGGCTAGACCCCTTAGATTATGTTAAGTTTAATTTTGTTAGGTTTGGAACTAAGTTAGAAGTTTTATGGAAATTAATTAATTGCATGAAAGAAACAACAAACCGAAATCAATATGTTGATAAATATAAAAATAGTTTATCTGAAACAAAAAATTTTTTTAGATTGAGAATTATGGTCAAAAAATGCTAAAAATGCCAAAAAAATGATCACATATTGGCCCTATCTCATCACCCTTTGACTTTTTTATTTCAATAACCAAAAAATCGAATGTGACCTGTCTTTAAACATACAAATAATTGCTCTAAGACAAAAAAATGATTTTTGACTGAAAATTAGGGTCAAATATTGGCCTTATGATTTTTTTTAATTCTGGACTCCAAAAATCTACTTCAGCGTACCGAAAAACATTTGAAGCACCTGCAAATTTGTCTTAATTTATTAAAACCAGTATCTTCCTTTAATACATGTTCGAACTTATTTTCCACTGGCTCATTTATTGCGTCACCTATAGCTTGTAGCAGCGAATTTACTTCGTCCACTATTTGTAGTGATTCCGCTAACAACAACGCACTGTTCTGTAATTTTGGTATGTTCTGTATTTTTTAATGCACGTTTAATTAACTTTGCAAGGCGACTGCGTACAGTTGATAGTTACATAACGTTGTGCAATCTGGTAACAACATCTCTGGAACGTATTTGTTCCAGAACTCACAGAATGATTGTTTATCCAGTTCATTCAGGGGGTACATCACAGGCACAAGTCGAACATAAACTGAGTTCTCAAGGACATACTCTTTTTTTTACTATTCACACAATTTATGTGACGGTTACAATAGCATTTGTCCCTACACAACAGTTTTTCCTTAAATACTCTACACATTACGGTCGCGCCATCATAAAATAAACCGAAATCACCGATGAATTTATTCACATTGTCACCAAATGGTAGTTTTTTAAATGTTTGCACGTGTGACATTTTATTATTAATGTAATACCGACACCGACGACATAAACATCTCTAACATACTAATAATAACGTTAGTGTCTGCTAGACGGGTCGGTTGCAACGACTGACGTCAATGACTCACCTGCCGCGCGCCGCTGGATTACGGCATGATCGGCCAACCCTAGTCGAAACCATCTTAATGTTTCTTAAAATTTTTAATTACATGACACAGTCAACAACTCGTTTTTTATCTTTATGTTTATGCCTTCTAAGATATTACTAACATTAACTTCTAACATATTACGTACGATAATTGAAATCAGTGAATGCCTGTCTTCTCTCCGCTATCTTGATTATCATCGCTCCTTGATATACTCCTTGAAAGACCACATTTTCCGTGTTAATAATGATGTGATATTGCGGTATTATGGAAACATTTACTTCCGCAACTTACTTGGTTTAATTAAAATTTCATTATTCCGGAGTTTTCGCATCGCACAATCGCGGTTTAAAGGAAATTCCTATTTAGGACTTTATATCAAACACCAGAAGCGAAAACCAGAAGGATTTGCTTAGTTACTTGACATAAATTAATTTTTAGCAGAAAACAAAGGTATTCTGAGCTGCTAGTGAATTTGTTGATTAAAATTTTCTTATCCCTAGCATCACAATTTTATCGCTTCGTTGTTTGCTTTTTTTTTGGTACAACAAATATTTAGTTCTACAAATCCAGTTTGTAAGTATTACATTGATATTGATCTATATCAGTTTGAAGGTTATGATTGTCCACTGACTGCTACAATAAATATTATTTTATGGTGCGCAACATAACATTGCAAAAGATTTTTTAATTTTTTGTTATTCGAATAGAATTACAATTCAGTATTGTCGCCTTCAAAATAACTTCCTTGTTAAGTCACACAGCGCTAAAGACGGTTCTTCCATTCATTATAGCAGTGCTGGAACTCATATACTGAAATAGCCTTCAGCAGGTCGGTTACAGCCGTTTCAATGTTTTCTATGGTCCCGAAATGACGTCCCTTGAGGTGATTTATCAATCTCGGGGATATAAAAAAAGTCACAAGGCTCAAGTCGGGCGGATGAGGAGACTGAGGAGCCACAGGAATGTTTTTCTGGCTTAAAACTCATTTACCGAAATGGCTGTGTGACAAGGCACATTAATGCAACATCCTGTTGTTCTCGATGTTTGGTCTCACACGCATGACCCTTTTTCGAACATTTTCAAGAACCTCTCTCTAAAAGTGTTGAATTACTGGCCTGGAGACACAAACTCTTTGTGGACAATTCCCTGGCTATCAAAAAAGCAAATCAGCATGCATTTGATCTTCGACTTGCTCATTCTTACATTTTTGGATCTTGGAGAGCTTGAAGTGTGCCATTCCATGCTTTGGTGCTTGGTTTCTGGATCGTACTCAAACAACCATAAAATGGGGATCATTTTCAATCGATTCCAAAAAGTCAAGACACCTTTCTCTTCAAGACCTGATGTCCTATTGTTCTTGCGAAAGGTTTTTTGGAACCATCATTAGTCAACATTTTATGAACAGTGGAATGATCCAAATTTAACTCTTCCCCGATCATTCTTGTCGTCAACAGATTATATGAACTTACAAGATCCCGTATTCGGTCTATATTTTCATCGGTTCTTGAAGATGAAGAATCACCGAAAAACCTAGTCCCTTGAAAAGAAAAAAACACTGTCTCTGTAGGCGTGTTGAAATTTTGCAAAAGGATCCGTTGCGCTGTGTCCATGTCTGAAGCAAAACCTGTTGCACACACCGTTGCTCAAAATTAATGTCACTCATTTTTAAAACGCAGTAGAAAAAAAACGGGTTTACGAAAACAGTCACAAAGAGCAAACAGATCACTCTAACAAGTTCAAACTTGTACTGAAGGAGCATGACATGTTAACCTACCGCCCTTCCAAGTCCTGTCTCCTCAGCGTTGCAAGATCGGGAGCTACGTTGCCAGTCTCATTACTTAATTTACACACCTCGTATTGTATGCCCCTTTCTTTTGGCCTAATACTTTTTCATTGTCTGTAATGAGAACGTTACGAAATTTGTACATTATCGGTTAAAATATTTCTTAATCAATCACTAACAATTTAAAGTAGAGCTAATTTAAACACGTGAAAATCGATTTTATATGAATGACTCACTAAAATCGTGAACTTAACCTTCGTTACGAGTGGTATAAAGTTGCCATACACGTAGAAGAGAATTTATTAACGAAAATTTAGATATCAATAATAAGAATGTACTCAATTTGCATAGTATTAAAATTACTTAAGAAGTGATTTCGTGCAGTATCATATAATAGTATGTTTTTATGAGTTTTATTAAAATTAATTTGTTTATGAAAATTCTTATTTATATGTTTAAACTTGGCAGCCTTTAATAAGTGTGAAAGGATATAAAACCCTAGTAGATAAATAAATTATAACTAAAAATAACTAAAAACAAATAACTAAATAAATTAACTATTAACGTGGATATTAAGACAGGGAGGGATAATTACATGATTTATATGGAATTATAGATTTATTATGGAAAGAAATAACAGCGAAGTAAAGTTGAAAATGACTTACAGATAACTTCTAATTTATAGAATGTAAAAAGACATATACAGGGTGATTCCTAAGTTGAATCATATTTTTGAACAGCGTATTCAAAACAAACATTTTTTCCAAATAACATCTTTCAAGAAAGTCAAAAATAGAAAAGTTGCTTAGAAATAGAAAAGGTAACGAAATACTAGGAATAAATGATTTACAAAAAAGCGATAAACGTTAGATATGGTTTTCTACTGTGTTCAAAATTTCCTTTCCTTTAAATTGAAGGCAGCATCGGATGAATACTGAATTGAATAAATTAATGACTCTTTTATTTTTGTGTTTAAAAAAACGGTATTTGGAAAAATGAACAGTTAAAAAATACGATTCAAGTTAGGAATCACCCTGTAAAAATAATTAGGTGTACAGACTATGGATAATAGATATACATGTGTACATCCATTGTAAATACGTGCACACTGTAACTACTAGGTATTTATGGTTATGAAGAAAGTAACTTTAGGTATTATGTAAAAAAGGCATAAGTAAAGATGAAAAAATATACACATTTTTTTTTTCAATGTACAAGTACTTTTAGTAAGATTGGCGTAGGGCCAATCTACGTTCCGTTCTTTATTCCACGTGTAAGCCCACCCTTAAAGTTAATAGTAACTCTCCGCGTCCTACAAGAATTAAAACGTGTATTCATTCATGTTTCTCTAGCCGTATTCGTATCGCGTAAACACTATAGTACGTTATCCCTCGGGCACTCACCTTCACAACGTGAGCAAATTGAGCAAATTCCTGCCCTAGATTTACATATTAATTTTCGAGAAACTCGATCTGAAGGTTCTGATATTTTCGGTAGTCACAAAAAAGGTGACCATGTCTCGATGACTTGACATCATTTTTTATTTAGATCGAAAGTGATTTGACCAAAACGCCCTATTAATTACTATATATTACATAACGTTAACCGAGTGTAAATAAGACATCGCCTTGAAAGCGAAGAAAGGTTATAACAAGATTAATGTATTCATTAATTTAGTGGATTCATTAATTTACAAATCTGATCGTTTTATACTCTTTTTATGAACGTAGTGAAAATACTATATATAAAGTTTAAGCATAAAATAAAAACAAATATGACTGAAAAGTTTTTTTTTATAACATATGGTAATTGCATCCGAAACTGTAATAAATTTGGAATTTATTTTGAACAATTAATACTCGAGAGAGCTTCAGAGTTGCCAGTCTGTTATTTTTTTTCTAACTATCGTTACCTTGACTGCCACGATAATTTTTTGCAATGTGCCCTGACTGCCGAACTTAGGAACAGTGACAATTTTAACTAGACATATCATTTTCGACATGTTTTGACGTGCCTAGATGCAAATTTTGGGAGGAAATTGTCCCAAAAATGGCTAAATTTATGACATCTTGCTACTTTTAATAGACATGCATATCTGAATTTATCTTACACACGCCAAATTATCATAAAGTCTAAATTTTGTCGTTGAATCACCTCATATCCTCAATCTACAGTCTTCCAATATTTTATTCCGACATTATTTCCGACGTATTTGGACGCACTGAGTCACAAAGTCTTGTCCAATCTTCGCCTCAATCTGTGAATTTCTGAATAATATATAAACTTTGAGAGTCCGAACAGAAATCAAAACAGTTTTTCCTCATGTCGTAAACTGAGTCGTTTTTGGGTTATTTCCCTCTAATAATAAGTGCTTCTCTCCAGGAGCACTTGACCCAAATTTTGCCAAAGATTTTTTAAATAACTGAAAAAAAATGGTAATTTCCTTAGAGCTCTAGTCTATTTTGGGTGCAAAATAGAACCCAATAAACCAAGGAATCATGTTCAGCATCCCCAAAAATAAAGGAAAGATACATTTTACATATTATCAGGCGATAGTAGAGCATTTACTTGTAGGATGAACATATTTTATAGGATTGTGATTTTCCGGCAGTTTGGGCCAAATCGAAAAAAAAACAAACATCTTTTTTTCTGGGCAATCAAGGGGTCAATCTGCCTAAAAATATTAATGGATTCAAAAAGAAATGCAACACCAAAGTGATACATATTTTTAATGAAAAATGGTACGGAAATTTAATAATAATAATAATACTCACCCTATAATTACTCTGAAGAGTAACCCCTTAGATCCTCTCAGGGATCTGTGTGGGAAGGAGTGGCTATTATTATTATTTACCATGGGGCACCATTTTTAAATAATATACCTATTTAAAAAATCATCAAAATTAAGTGTTAAACAGGCCATGAGTTAGAATTATTTATCAGTATATAGCTATGTCATGTATACACTGTTTAAAAAAACTGCAAATTGACCACTCAAAAAGTGTTGTTGCACTCCTCCTTTCATCCCCACCGTTTACTAAAGCTCCCTCCATAACTGTATACATACATATGTACAATTGCAGCATGAAATGAAATCACCTTTATTATTTTCTTCCTCATATATCACACGAATATGTCAATTGGTTAAGAAAGTTATTTCATAGTTATTTCGTTATCCCATTATTTCCGATGGGATCTCTATTGTAGCTTCCTACATTTTTAAATATTATATTATATTAAAAAGTAGTAAAATATTATGTAATGTACACCTTTGTTCTAAAAATGTACTCTTTGTCCTTTTCTTCCCTGATCGTCGACGCCTTCAATGGCTTAGTATAGTTCTGGGACTATTATTTTTATGGCCCATCGGATTAAAACTGGATTTTAGCGGAATGACGATCGAGAATAGGGCGTCTGGTGACGTGTTAATGGGCTGAACTGTTCAACGCGCGTCCATCGCTGAAACCAAAGTGCTGTGTAATGTACAAAGGGTTGCCCTAGGCGGTCATGCTCACTACCCTGTCTAGAGAGCACGCTCTTCTAACGCTTTCCCCGGGAAACGAATTCGAATTGAGATTATTTTCAGTTAATTTCATATACAGGTATACTCTGCAGTCACTTCCTATTTACCAGGATGTCTTTCAAGGCATGTTTTACTTTAGTGTAAGCATTTTTTGGAATTTTGATGATCCATAACTTTTTAGTGTCTCAGTTGAACTTAGGAAGCATTTAGTTTCAACAGGATGAAGTTTCATATTACCCCGACAGAACAACCATGAGTATGACTGGCTGCTGTTGGACAGTTCGTTTAATGTCACCAATCGATGATATTGTTGGGCTCCCCAGATCTCCAGATTTGACTGTCTCAGACCTTTTTCTATTTGAAGGGAAAGGTCTATGGTAACCAACATATCAAACTTGACAAGCAAGATACACATATGGAAAGCAAGCTATCAGAGACATTTCCCCAGAACACCTTCTTTCATTTCACAACACAATGACAGATGTTATTGAAAGAGCACACGTTTGTAGAGCTGCCAAAGGACAGCTGACAAAGTAGATACAAAGTACGACCCACAAAATTCGATTTCAAAGCAATCTTTGCCAGTTCATACATATGTTTTTTGTCTTTGATAGGTTCACGCCAAAGATTGTTGTTTTTGCGATCTGACATTTGACAGCTTTCAGACTATCACGTTCAACATTTCTTTAAAATGGTGCTTGCACAACAATAAAAAAAAACATTTATTGTTTAGTTTACTAGACGGAAAGTTAAACAATGGACGTAATTTCTCAAATACTTGTTACGTCGAGTTTCAGGAACAATTTCCTGACGTGAAAAGGTAAAACGAATTTTGTTACCCATTTTCGATTTAACGTACATATTTGCCTCCGTTTAGTTTTAGTTAATGCATATGTTGTATAGTAACAATCAGGCGTAACTGTTCTCTTTGTAACTTAATTTAACTGTTTAGGTAAACAGGGAGTGTGACAAAAAAAGTAGGGGACATCCTAAAGTACGAACTCAAGAGCTGAAAGAAAATGTCACAGACAGTAACAGTAACTTCTGTGTGTGTTTTGTCGCAAGTGTGGCAGAGTTTGGTCAGTGGTTTTGGACCTGGACAAAAAAACCCATTTCGAAATGTTTCCATCCAGAAAACGAAGCATGGTTTTGTCTTATGGAATTCATCTCTGGAGTTCCTAGAAACCAGACATTTTTTTTTTGTTGAAGCACAGAAAGTTTATGTTTGGGGTGACGCATGACGGTGTGGAAAGTGTGGGAATTAGACTGTATCAAAAAAATCGACTATTTTTTTTTTCAAAAATTACTCTGAAAATATTGTTCAGGATGTCGAAAAAATGAGCCTGTGAAAATATCAGTTCTTAATTTTAATATTAAGGGGTAAACATCGCGATTTTCCATTTTCCATTTAATTAACATGGGAAAAATTTTTTTTTCAAGATTTGGAATTTTGTAACTCTTCAACCGATTATCAGACTGATAAGACCAAGACGTATTTGTAAGAAAAAAAAACCCAAAAAAAAAACCTCTGAGAATAGGAATTGAAACACTAGAATGAACTACAAACTAATGAAATTTAAGTCTTCTGAAAGTATCCTCATTCCATTTGATCGGTAGTTTTATCCAAAAATCCTCGATTTAGACGCTTTGAACATTTTAAATATTAATTTTTATTAGATATAATTAATTTAGAAAAGAAAATTATAGATAAGAAATATCAAGTTTGCTAATAAAAATTAATAATTAAAATGTTCATATCAAAGAAAAAAACGTCTAAATCAAGGATTTTTGGACAAAACTACCGATTAAATGGACTGAGGATACTCTCAGAATTTCAAAAAAGACTCTGAAAAAAGATAATTTAAGGCAAAGATTTTGCAATTTGTTTGATAGATTCACCAAAAAAGTGAAAATACCTCAAACATTCTGGTGAGTTCAATTTTAACCTCATATAACTTTTGAAAGACTAGATTTATCAAAAAATTATAAGAGACGTTTTTTGTAGTTCAATTCCTTACAAGAATATGTCTTGGTCTTGGAAATTGGAAATGGAAAATCGCGATAAGTCACCTCTTAATATTAAAATTAAGAGCTGATATTTTCACAGGCTCATTTCTTCGACATCCTGAACAATATTTTCAGAGTAATTTTTGAAAAAAAAATAGTCGATTTTTTTTATACAGTCTAGTGGGAATACAGTGTTAGCGTATACACTTCGGGTGAAGCAATGGTAATGTTACAAAATATTTTCCATAATCTTTGTTCATATTGAACTACTGAAACGGAAATTAGAAAATGCAAAACAATATGCACTGAGAGTGTGGGGTTTCATAGATATCTCATCTCATAATACTAATATCGTGGGCTTACTGCAAAAATTCGTCCACTTTTGGTCACAATTGAGATATTTATATGACTAAGTCTAAGAAAACATTTAGAACTTACTATCAAAGCCAGTCAAATTCAAGCAGTCATTTAAGCCTTCGTATTATGAGGTCTTTTTTCATTCAAGTCCGTTTATTTCTTATTTACACAATAAAAATGCTGTAAGTACCTCAATCGAGCTTTATGGCATACATTTATGGTAGTTGACAACATGCACAGTGCCACAGAAACGGCAAAAAAGTATATCCCGGTTTACACGATTCAGGAGTGGTTAAATATTTTTAGAATTGCTAGGTCAAAACGTGGCATAAAAAAGAAAGGTGATGAAAAGAAAGAGGTGAAAGAAAGGTACAGAGTTTGCGGGATGTTTTTTTTTTGCGGATTTTAAGGACTTGACCCATTTATCGTGGGTATAAGTGTTTAATAAAAAATAAAGGCAAAAATATAGATGGAGAGGGCATCAATTGGTTGGAAGTCAAATGTTTGAGATATGAAAAATGTAAACCAGGAGTAATTCGATACAGATATGACGTTTTCTGAGAATATAAAGAAATTCGAATCTTTGAAAAAGGTCCAGTTAACTGTCAATCAGTAAGTTTAAAAAATTCATTTTCAAAAATTCTACCAATAACAAGAGACACAATTTATACGTCAGATGTGGACGATTCCGAACCCGAAGAATGTGGAAATTAAAATAAATTAGTTTCTTTTATTGTAGTCAAGAATCACACTTATTTTTATACTTAGATGAGTTCTTCAATAAAAGCGTTCAAATAATTTGTTGTTTTCTATTATAGTCTACCAAAATCATGTAAGCCCATTTTTAAAAGTATTAATCAAATATTCTATAACTAAAAATTTTTTTCAGTGGTCAATATAGGTAAAAATCTATTAAAAATGGAAAATATTTAGGATTTTGTTATCATAAATTAGTAAAACTGTTAATTTTTCCTTATGAAAAACTTTTAGGTCAAATATCTCCAACTCTCAAATTTCTCAAATCCCTCCAAAAAAACAGCTCTTTTTTTGGAGGGTTTTTGTAGTAAGCCCACGATATAATGTTTCTACGTACGTTTCTTTATTTTCGCCATTTTTTTCACAAAATTACTCCCCACCACCACCAAATTCACCAAATTCTTCCCCACGTGCCCGCACCAATTTGCCGATGTCCCCGATTTTCGACACAATTAAAATTTTTAATGAATCCTTTATCGGCGGTAACGAACGCGTAAATACCGCAAAACTAAACAAAAAAGCATCACCGGCGGTCGAAACCGGATCCATTGTCGAAGGATGACACACAAACATTATGTCAAACAAAGAACGATCGGCGCACGATAAAAAAGAAGCGCCTACAAAGGGTTCAAAATCAATCTTTTGTTGAGCCATTATTGATTCGATTTTAATTAATATCGCGCCCGTAAAATGTAATAATTTTGGCGTGCCTCACATAACGGTCTTTATTAAAAATTCATCGCGAAATATCTAATTCCGTTATTAATTATCTTCGAGGGACTCTTACTGCCGCGTAGGTAGATCTGACGGCTGGGGATTTTTCTTCTTAACATATACGCGACGGTGGAAAATTTTTAAAAGTATTTCGCATAAATTCATGTCCTTATCTAAAACAATGGGAACACAAAATGCATCCATATTTCTTTCTGTAAAACTTTAATATTTAAACGGTATCTGTTGCATTTAGAGTTCCATAAAAAATATTGTAGCAGCAATTCTGTTGGGCGCTTGAAACCCTTCCAACTTGTTGCACGTTGTTAAAGGTTTAATCGAAAAGTAGGAATTCTGGAACTCACAAAGAGGGGGTAATCAGCAGATTTCTAGTACTGACAGTGCAATTTCAGCGTCGGATTTCACCTTGGGGGCCCAAAAATCCCCCTGGTTATGTGTTTGTCATCGTTATAGCCTCAAATTAATTTTTTTTACGAATAAAAGGGCGTTTTTGTTTTTTTTTGAGGTTATGGTGCACTCAAATGGCTGGAGGCCAATTTTCACTGTGGTTTCAGTTTCACCAGTCCAAAAAACTTATGAATTGCTAGGACCCATTGTTTTTTTTCTTCTTTTATTGAGCTCCATTACCGAAGACGGCTGATTTTTGATTCTTGTTTGAGGTTAGGCAAAACTGGAGGGTGATAGGCCAATTCTGAGTACGGAATCGGAATCAGCGGGCAAAAATCCATGAGGATACATGGGTGGGGTCTCTGGAAAATGACCTTTTTTATTTTGTTGGCCGGTGTTATTTAAGTTTCATTTTTACACAATATCTACCCCTGGACTGCTGGGCAGTAGGTCTTACAGAATGTGTTATAATATAACTTCTGATTAGCGAACCATAATCTAAATTACTCGTCAAAATTAGCACCTTTTGCAACCCTTCAAAAATAGCAGTAAACAGGTGCTGTTTGGGTGGCCTACCTTCCAGGGACTAGTCCAGCAAAAAGTTTATACGCCCAAGTCGCAAAGAACCGAGCATTAGTTACGAATTTAGCGATTGTCGAATAGCAGAAGAGCAAAGGAAGATTGCGTCTACCCATCCCCTCAAGAATTTTCTTCCACCCACAACGTTTTTGGAGGGGATAAAAAAATGCGGCGATAGGGCACAAAAGAAGATTTAAAGGAGACGAATGACTTGGGGTGGGCTGGAAAAGATTCGAACCCCCTTAGGAAGGCTTTTTGGGTCACTTCACGCGTAGAGACTGGCATACACCCCTCAGCGCGACAAATTTTCAGGGGGGTGGGTTAGTGAACGAATTTCACTTTTGACGCTTAACCGGCGGTCCGCCGTGAGTCCAGTCACCTCATGCGGCCTCCAACAGGGACGGAACTAGTGGGGGTGGGTTAAAGGTTGAGGTAGGGGTTGCTTCTAGTGGTACTGGAGTTGGTAAAGGGTGAAAGCGAGTTGAAAAACCCCATTTTTAAAAATTTTAGAAGAGGAAATTATCCTGTCCCAAATATTTTTATAAAATTTTTTTTTTTTTTTTTTTTTTTTTTTTTTTTTTTATTGTTTTTATTTAATTTATTTTTTTTTATTTTTTTTTTTTTTTTTTTATATTATTTTTTTTATTCTTTATTTATAAATTAATTTTTTTTTGTTGTTAAATTTTTTTATATTTTTTTTTTTTTTGTCCTTTTAATATTTTTTTTAAAAGTTTTTTTTTTTGTAAGTTATAGTTTTTAAAGTGATTTTAAATTTAGTTTTGTTTTTTATTTTTTAATTTTTTTTTGTTATTTTATTTAAAGTCTAAATAGTTTAATATGGGAGGTTGCTTTTAATTTTTTTTTAGGTATATAAATATTATTATTATTATTTTTGGATTATAGTAATTTATTTTTTTAGTATTTGATATTATCCCCCTCACGAAATTAGTATTTTAGAGAAATTTTATTATTATTATTATTATTATTATTATTATTATTATTATTATTATTATTATTATTATTATTATTATTATTATTATTATTATTATTATTAATTTGGCAGCATTAGGAGCTAAGGAATCGCCCAATAAGGTTAGAGAAATCAAAACCCAGAGTAACTGCAGAGGGGTGGCTGACGGGCGCTGGAAATGGTTGAAGAGATGGGACACCGACAGATGGGACAGCTCAGGACTTGTTGGGGAGGTCTAAAGTGTGGGAAAATAGGGTTTTTATCTGCCAGCGCCCTTCTCAAACCATCCCGCAGGTTTCTGAATTGCCGCCAATATTCTACGAATTAAAATTAGGCCATGTTGGTTTTCAGGGTGTGGACGGTGAACCTTTAAGCCACAGCGTAGCGACTTCCAAGCATTAAAACCAACCCTATAAGCTACCGAAGTCAAGGTACAAGTCTCTATACACCCCTCATTGAATATTTTTTCCTACTGCCGTTTTTAAAATAAATGTTCACTTTGAAAGCTTTAAAATCAAGGCCGGCTTGTTGGATTTTTTTTCTGGATGGCTCGTTATAACTCCCTCCAATTGTGAGTATGCACCAAATGTTATTTTTAAATGGTGCATTTGCGTAACTGAAAGTGAATTTTTAAATTGGGATCCCTTTCCCGTCCAGCGTACATTTCAGTGGTCGATACAGTAATTAGAGACATGTGCGCCTGTAAGCCTAACGATCCCCTCATTGGCAGAAATTGGTTACGCAACGAACACTACACACGATATAGCCGCCTCAAATTCATAATTCAATATAATTTTGTAATAAACCAACGCTGCATCGGTATTATCTTCATGGCAATTAATGCTGGGCACCGTGCATTCCGTTAATAAACGCTAATTGTTATTAAAACAACGTATATACGTTCGTGGTACGTCCGTGCGTCCATGTAAAGTCAATAATGCTTTAAATACCTTATTAATTTTCAAACTATACGCTTGCCACTGGTTTGAAAGCCAACCAGTTATGAGGTTATTTCAACATCTCATTCCATTGTCAAAAAATCAGTCTTGCGATATAATGAAGTATAACCCTCTCAAGTATGATTAGCCAGTTGAATTAGATTCCTCATTATGCCAATATGGTAGCGGAAAAGTATTTAGAATTGAAAACCATAATATACATGAGGTTATGGCGTTTTCTAGTTTTCTTTAACGTTATTTCCAAAACTGTTAATTTTTTTCTGTGTAAGACGGTTTCACCTTCATGAGATGTAAACTCAACTTTTGCCATCCCATTTCAGAGACCTCGTATCTATTACGGTTTAGAAGTTACCAATGCAATCCCAGCGAAAAAGTGGACACCCTGTATTAACATGCTGGTGTAAGAAATGATTAGTGTCTTTATTAACGTTTTTCCCAACGTATTGTTTTATACAAAACAACAAAAATGACTTCAAAATGACATCGTTGTATTTCTGGAAAAAAAATTTTTTTCTCAATTTTCATAAAACTTTTTCTTAATTTTCGACTCCATTAAAAGTATTATAGTAGGTTTTGAAGATGCCAAAAGTCTTATCCTGTTCATAAATACAGTTTTTAAGCCCTGCATTTAAATACTACAGTAGTTCAAATGGGATATATGTTTCTACGTTGTTTCTATTTTATATTTTCGAACGCCCTGTATATCATTAAAATTGTCCTGGCAGTAGGAACTGATTGGTGAACTGATTTGAACAGTTCCAACAGTTTCAACAGTTCTTAAAACCAAAACAAACCATTTGCTACTCTAGATTATTTTATTATTTAGTATTTATACTCTAGTAGCATCAATAGTTTCGACAACCAACTCGTTCGTTTATAAACGGTCGACTGTAATGTCAAGGTTGTAACGCTACTGTAGATTGGGGGAATCCAATCCACCACCTGTGAATGAAATAAAAATATTTATTTACAACAGGTTCTCTCGCGGTGAAAAAAATATCGAGATGTCAAGGGTCAGATAATACTCGTGAATAATGTATTACGTCGTGTTTCGTAACATCAGACGGGTCTACAAATGAAGTTATGGAAAACAGCTCGGAATCTTTTCGTAGAATATTTTTGTTTAATTGCGATAATTTACTAAAGACATCAAAACATTTGCAATTGCTTATATAATGAATTGTAATAATTGCATTTATAATTAATTCCATATAAAAACTGATTTTGTGATACACAGAAACGAATGCTGTGTGAATTATTATAGAAATCGTGGATATTACGTGCAGAAACAGTAGCTTTGCCCTTGGCCGCAGTAGACAAAACCTAAAATTGTGCACAATTATTTTGTAGCTGCAGCCGAGAACGCTTGGAGAAGTACAGTCTGGTATTGTTTATTTGTATATATCTGTTATATTTATCGAGTATGGTAGTAATATCTTGCACTATATTCGATTTGCGCACGTCGCGAGTAAAGCTACTCTGGGTATAATGTACCTATAGCGTGTGTAATCTGTCAAACGGACGGAAAGTGAAGGACGATAAACATATCTACATATTGTCATGAAGGCTACTTGGAGTTTAAAGAAAAAAAATGCTTATTGACGTAGTAATTAATATGGACTACAATAGGTTTAAGTATTTTTTTTTGTGTAACTGGTTAATAAATTTCAACTAAATTTCTACTGAATTGCTTTCCTATTCGGCATAATAAGCGTTCCATCCAGTTCGGCACTGCGTTTTTCATAACAACTTTACATTGAATTTATTTTACGAGATCTAAATACTCGATTTTCAGCGAGGAACGCATTTTTACCGAGCAGAAGACATTTCTCGATAATTCCCAGGTGCCCTAAGAGGTAATAATAGACAATTACCTTAACTTAAAAGGAAGACGGAGACGGAGAGCGCGAAACACTAAAAGCAAACAATTAGCTCAGCCTGGAAAGCAGACCGAACCTGTCTGGAAAAATACCTCTGGAAATAATAAAGCTGTTCATCATTCGGAAAGAACATCAGTTCTCGTTGCGCCTTTCCGTTCCCGATGCGAAAAATATTGTTTTATTTAGGAAATGCTTAGGCCGGCGCCGGCGGTAAAATCGCAGTAAATCCTGGGTAACCAGCGGCGTACTTTGTTGGGATTAAATAATAACACAGGCCCACAAAAAAATGTACTGAGGTTGCGACTACATTATCTCTTTGTGTTTTGTATTTTGACCTCCTTTTTTGTAGTTTTGACCTATTTTTCTCATATATATGAACATCGACACCTAATTTTTCCACTTGAGATTCAGGTTAAAATATAAAGAGATAATGGCTCCATCTTTGTTAGACATACCGAAGATCTACTGCACTAGAGGACGATCTTTATACTTCACTGCTGTATGGAACCTTAGTATCATTACTTCGCCTGGAGACTAAGTAAAAAATAAATAAACAAATACAATTAATCCATTTTATTAAGTATTTTAGCTTTTATAAAACATATTGATTGTAATTATTTAAAGTATTGAGCAGTGTATTCTCCACTGTACTTGGGCCATCTGAAATATGGGAAAACAATTTAATAATGACCATCCAATATCATCATGGTTTTGGTGATATTGGATGGTACAGGTAAACACAAGGTTGTATCTTCCTGAACTTACCAAATGGGTACCATTTTGGTTTCGATGGATCGGATTCTGTTCTTGCTGAGGCCAGTGCATTCCTTATTGCCAAAGGTATGGCACAGGAAAGACATATTGGTGGTTCCGCAATAGCTGAAAATATTTGGAAAAATAATGGATACTTACCATTTTTTAAAGTAAAAATCTGCTATTTGTGATTACTGTTACATTACCTTTCGACTTTAATACTCCAACAGGGTTCGGATTGTTTTGAGGGAAACTTATCCTAAAATCGATGGGAATATCTTTGGCACCGGGCACTTTGTAATTCCAGGTTCTGTTGGTAAGGATTTCGCCTTCATCGCTGAATATTATTTCTTCTGTTGTATAGTAACCAATGCCTTTAAATAAAAAAATCTATCAATGTTAACAATAATCTCCATAACGATAAACTTAAAGGAAAGACTATCACAAAAACTGGCTATACTGCGAGAAAAACGTGTCTGGGTATTTTTAGACGAGCTTACCCATTACAAACGCTCCCTCTACTTGGCCGATGTCTATAAGTGGACTCATGCTGTTCCCCACATCTTCGATAATATCCACTCTTAAAATTTGTAATTGACCGGTCAAAATGTCCACTTTGACCTCTGTTGCGCATACACCGTAGATCAGATACTCCTGGATTCCAGGTTCATCCTCAGAATAACTTGCAAAAGAATTACACAAAGTTATAATTTCTAAATACAACGACTACGAACTATAAAGTTTGTTTTATATTGTAGAACTAAAGTACGCTTATTTTTATCATCATTACTTTCGAAGTGAACGTTTCAAAGAAGAAATTATATTAGTAGTGGTTTCAAAATTCGCATCTGAACTGAATCTCAGAATGTAATACTTACAATCCAGAAGCGCCTAGTTGAACATTGGAGTTAAAACATTGCTCGATCAGGTCCTTCCACGTAGGATTTTTCATCTTTTTTCTGATCGGTTCCAGCCTCTTCAAGAGGGTGTCGCATGCTTTTATGAGGGCCTGCAACATAATGGTATGTTTCACTGGTAACCGCTAAACAAATCTCGAATATTGCGTCAGTCAGAAAAGTTAAGGAAAAACTTAATTAAATTGTGTTATTAAAATGTTATTTGTCTTATTTTTTACTCGGAAACGAATCGAACAACAACAAAATATAATTTTAAATGGGCTGAACGTTACTGTTAGTAAAACAGTTAAATATTTAGGCATATTTTTAGATACAAAACTACTGTGGAAGGAGCAAATACAACATGTAGTTAATCGAGCCGAAAAGGGTATTAACTTACTAAAACAAATCTGTGCCTTTTCTTGGGGTGCAAGTCAGGACATAGCACTACTTTTTTATAAGTCTTTCATAAGATCTATAATAGATTATGGTGTCATTTTATATGGATCTACCTGTAACACGCATTGGCAGAAAATCGACAGAATTCAATTCAAGGCTGTCAAAATATGCTTAGGAGTAATGAAATCCTCACCCAATCAAGCTGTTCTAGTAGAAGCCATAGAGCAACCTCTATGGTGCCGTCGAGAATTTCTAGCTTCAAAATACATCTTAACCCTTACATACAAAAATTCCTTCTTGATGAAAAAAATACATAACCTTTTTATCAAAAACTTAATCCACTCATATTGGGCAAAAAAAGAATTCTCCCCCATTAACTCAAGCTTACGAACAATGCCTGGAACAAAACATTTTAACAATAGAGCAAGCTGAGGAAAATTGTATATTCGAATTGGAGTATAATGCCCTATTGTATACTCCTAATATTTGGTTTCCTCAATATCCTGAGTTTACTTCTGTTCACAACATTTTCTGTGAATATTCTTCAAAATATCCACAAAACATCACAAAAATCTTCACAGATGGTTCCAAATTAGAAAATAAATTAAGTGGTGCCTTTTACGTCCCATCTTACAACTACAAATATTCATTTACGCTGAATAAGCACCTAAGCATTTTTACAGCTGAAGCAGCAGCCATATTATTCTCCATTGAATGGGCCATCTCGAATAAACTCGAAAATGTACTGATTTGCTCAGATTCTCAATCGGTCCTCAAATCTATTGATAATTTTAGTGAGAAACACTACCTTTACCCTAATTTATTTATATATAAAATTATTAAACATCTGTACAAACATCAAAACATACAATTTTTATGGATAAAAGCACATGCCAATATTCCAGAAAATATTAAAGTCGATCAAATTGCAAAGAAAGCAAATGCACATAACAGCTCACATATACCACATCTTGTTATAACTGACTTTATAGCCTTCTTTAAAAAATCATCAAAAGGAGAAATGGAAAGAACAGTGGCAACGCCATGGCGATATATCAAATACCTTTTATCACACGATCCATCCTAATATTCCGAATACACACTGGTATAATAACAGCAAGCTCAGTAGGAAAACTATTTCAACAGTTATGCGAATAAAACTGAATCACGGAAGATTTCCTTCCCACCTACATAAAATCGGCGTACGAGATAATCCTAATTGTATATGTGGCGAAACTGGAAACATCTATCACTACATCTTTAACTGCCCGTTAACTAAACAGAGTACAGATACACTTTTATGTTATCTACATGAAAGAGGTTTTAACTCTCCGATATGGCTCCCGTATATACTTAGTATAGGTGATGAAGATATTATGCAACACATCGTAAACTTTTTCAAGGCAATCAAAATAGATATTTAATAATGCACCTAATCTTCCTCAAATTTATCACAACCTTTGTATTTACCCTTCTGTTTGTTCTAAACCTATCTTACCCGTGGTCAAGTGTTGTATGTCTAGAAAACTACAATGCCCTGACAGACCCCTGGGCGAGAAGCGGGTGGCCTTGTCTATTCCCTCATTATTTTATATCCTTCCTTAAACCAATAATATAATTCGTGGCTAATACATTTAACGTGTGAGGTCAATAATCAGAGAAAAAAAAAAATGTTATTTCATACTCTTGTAACCTCCAATGTTCTTGAATTAAATGAAAAAAGCTATTACTTTATTGAAACTATAAATATAGCAATGAGAACACTGAAAATATATTTTCTTAATCCGGCTCTATTTTGTCCAAAATTCCTATGAATATGCATCGTTATATGTCAACTTTTCTCAGGCAGTCTTTTACGTATGATCATTGAGAGGAAAGTTAATACTATAAAAATGTACCAGATACTAACATAACACACAGCTTCGCTTGTTAAGCTTCCTCCGGTAGTTGAAGAATTTGGAGAGATGACATTGTAACTAGGACCGACAGCTACTTTCTCCAGTGGTATTCCAAATTTGTAGGCGCAGACTTGAGCCACCTTCTCCAGTGAAAAGTATAACAAAGAGTTATTATGATTTAAACATAGGATAATTTCTCACCTTAGTGTTGATGCCCTGGCCCATCTCAATACCCCCATGAGATACCAAGACCGTACCATCTCCATGAAAAATTGAAACCCACACAGTATAATTGGCTGTTACTTCCAATGTCCACGCCATCGGCACCAGCGATATACCCCTCTTTTTCCATCTATTTGCCTAGAATTGAAGAAAAAAATATTTTTTTATGTACATAATAACATAGAAGACAGTGGTATATTGACAGACCGTAAGAGTTTCACCATATATAGGTTTTAATAGATAGCATGATCCGGTATTTGGGACAGTAAGGGAAAATATATGATACGAAGCATATTCTATTTGATTTTTATATTCTATTTGATTTGATTATATTATTACATTATATTGTATATTTCCCTAGACATATTTACATAGACCCATCAGCCCTATAAATTCTGCTTTCTTGCCTTATCTCAGCCTTAGTTTGCATCTCTTTCCAAAATTGCAGTACCCCTAATTTCCAAAGATATCTAAATAGATTTTAGATATTTAAATAGATTTTATCCCCTATCAGCCCTTACCTTATTATACAATTCGATGCTCTGCTTTCTTGCCTTTATATCAGCCTTTGTTTGCATTTCCTTCCAAAATTCCAATATTTTTGGATGTTTCGTTCCATTTATATTTGCCATCTTGACGTCAGATGCATCTACACCAATCGAATACGCTATGTGTTCCATTATGCTTTCAATGGCCCCCAAACTTTCCATCGAACCTAGCAGAATAATTTAAATAGACTGCAGAACTATGGACACTCTTATAACCATCTTATAGTTATATCTCAAGTAAGTTTTGAAATTATTTCGTTAAGATCGTTTAGAAGATAGTTCCATTTGGTATTCCACAAGAGCCCATATTGAGTTCTTATTTTTATTGGGAGGCTTATTTTGAATTTATAATAAATAATAAGTAATTGAGGGTTTGTTATATTTTATCGCTTAAGTATATATTAGATACTTTCATTAATTGTGTGGAGGAAATAATATAATCTATAGTGCTGATGTAGTAAATCTAACAAAATAACAATGTGCTTCAATTACCAGGTGCTCTGGCCCATGTGTTGGCATGCATGTCAGTCTTGACCCGGTAAATAGAAAAAGTCCAAGTATCAATATCGTAACAGTTCTGAAATACATCCGTCGTTAGACTGGTTATATTTTCGTTCCCTCCCACACCATAGTTGCTATATAAGTCGGCTTCTAAGTATTGAATAACGCCATTCTCGTTCACCCCAACGTCATATTCAACGTAAAAGGGATACCTTTTCCCTATTACGTTCATGTTCGCTTCTAGTGGCATCCACATTTTAACAGGTTTGCGAAGCTTGTACGCTGCAAGTGCAGCTGCAGTGGACACCAGAGTGTTCCTACTTATCTTCGCCCCAAAGCCACCCCCAGTCGCCGGACATGTACCTTAATTCTGTAAAATAAAGCACTTCTTAGTATGCATCTTTAAAAAAATGATACGTTAAATGACGATCAAATTGACGTCATCCCATAATGCCAATTTGAGTTCCGTTCCAATGATCTGCTGATGATTAGAGCTTCTAACTTGGGGAAATAAAGAGAAACGTCATGAACTCACCCAACCCCCAACCTATTTCGCCAGCATGCTGACATACTTGTTTTGGAACTTGCATTCTTCTTAAGTGCTGACAAAACAGGTCAGGTGAGCTCCATTGCCTTTATTGTCAATTTACCTATTCATCGGAATTGCTAGAGCAGACGACGCAGCTATTTGACAAAGATCCATCCACTGTGTGGATGGATGCATATCCAGACCGTCTTCAGTAGGTACAACGTTACAGCACTGCACCTCCATATGGAAATGATACTGCATATCAATATTAAAATTTCCTTTAATCACGTGTTTGATGTCATTGTCTGCAACAGTCAAATAATCAATTATTGACGAGGCCTATTTCATATTTTATTTTACTGAAGATTACACTTTCATAATTGATTTTCATTGATCTCAACGAAATCTTAGGACTAAGAGGAGCTCGACATTAACTACGTTTTACATTTGCTAATATACAGGCAAGCCATCGGTACTGTTCAATGGTAACTGTAGTCTTCACTGCGTTTCGTACTGTTTACGAGTAGATGTGAGTTTCAAGCGTCTGTTGGTAAAGCTCCTTTTAGTTCTACGATTTATGTGATTGATTTACATTATGATAAGAGCTCAGAATGGAATGATACTATATAATGGTGACTTCTAAATAGTCAATTAGCCTCATTGCGCCTCGCATCCCAACTATGCTACCTACCTCTCCTCACTGGCAGCACCGTTGTCTCATGGTGAATTCTGTCAGTAGCGCCGGCGCGAAGAACGTCCCTCGTAGTCAGAAGTGGCTTATGGGTTGGCGTGGAGTAGCTCACTTCGACAAGTTCTGCGGCAGCGACTGCGACATCGTGGTTATCAGCGACGATTATCCCTATTGGCTGGTGGTAGTACTGAACCACTCCGCTGCAGAAAATTTCCTCCTGTACCGTGAATATGTTGAACTTGGGCATGAAATTATTCTCGCCCGGTATATCATCTTTGGAGAAATACGCCACTACCCCGGAAACTCTCTGTTCAAGATAAATACAATTGAATTCCCAATTGGAAAGAATAATCATGATAGTAATAATAGTAATGTCAGTCTTGTTACTAGACTTCAGCAAAATATAAGCGAAATGAACGATCATCAATCAGTATATCCTTTTGCAGTAGCTTAGATAGTCAGTTAAGAGTCTCTTTGACTTAAAGACAATAAAATTTATTGTTTTAAGGATCATAAAACTTCCCGTTAATTCAAATTTAGTCACATTAACTCATAATGGTTTACAAACTCTTAATAAAAATCAATAAAATGCTCCGCTTAAACAAACCATAGGTACTCTCGATCCACAAATGGATCAATATTTTCATTCTTTTAAAATACAAACAAAAGTCTTGTAGATACGATATATTTAAAGAAGTGTTGTGATCAGTAAAAAAGGCTTTGTCAGTTAAAACAGAACTACTTACGAATGCGTTTGATGTGTCAACTTTTAAAATCCTTGAACTAGCAGGCGCTTTGGCGGTTACGAATGCAGCAAACAACTGGTTTGGCAGATCAGGAATATCAGCGATATACTGCGCTTGACCTAAAAACCGTGACAGTACCTAAGATATGAGGTTCAATCTTCTCCAATGGCAACGAGGTTGCAGATGCCAACGAGTAAATCGAGAGAACCATTATTAGAGAGTATAGAGAATGATAGTTACCCGAAGTTTGGACCAGAGCTTCAAGCTTAATTACAGGCTCGCTTAAGGGGTATTTCTTCTTGTTTGTGCCGAACTCTTGAACGCCTTTAGAAACTGGACGTTTCAGAAGACAACGACCGCTTTTATTTCTAGGGGATACAAGATCATCTGGAGCGACACTTAAAATAAACTGAAAACATTGTTTAACTAGTAACGTGCGGATAAAATTAAAAACAACAAAATTTTCTATACAGTGAGTACTTTTTGAGAAGTAGTGTATCGTATAATTACTGTACGTCATATAACTTGCTAGTTGCATAAAAAGTAATTACATGTATTTCAATAAAAAAATGTCATATTACTATTTAGAAAGTTACCGTCAGTTTACTTGTCTATTTTTATTTGTTTGTCATAATCAGTTAATAGAGGTAATTAATTACCTTATAAAATAAAGATATTGCTAACAATTTTCGAAATTCCGGCCTGCTGTCGGGCAGAACATAATCAGGATCTAACTCTGACTCCAGTATTTGATAGGCTTGTTTAAGGACGACGTTGTCGAATAGGTTATGACTTTTCAGAAAATTTTCAGTGTTGGACGCGTGAATGAAGTTGGGGTTAATCGCCCCGTAGACGATCCTAGCACTTTCGACAGCGTTGCCATTTAGTTTGAATAAAAATCCGGCGTTTAGCACTGCAGGGGTATTTTGCGCTCTAGGCATTATCTGAAAACAGAATTCAATAGACATAAACAAAAATTACTACTTAATTATAACTCTCATTATTATTTGATCGACTTGACGCCTATGTGGTCAAACGGGTTGAGTGTTTACTTACACTATTTTCCAAATCTAATAATAAAAGAGATATTTTTTCCGAAAATTTAGGTGTTTATTCTTAAGGAACTACTAATTATTTTATATTTATTTTCTTCAACCGTTCTTGGTAATTTGTTTTGATTGAAATAGTAATAATAAAGCTATAGTAGTTAGTTACCTTGTACGATACAAATTTATAAGTACTGTCATACTGCTTCAAAATTATACTCTTTATCACCCTCTTGTTCATATCTGTCTTGAGAAAATCCTTCGGACTAATGGAAATCTCACGTTCTGCGGAATCGACTAAAACGAATGATACAGAATTTGGGTTTGATGAATGGCAAACATATCAAATGTAAGCTTTCCCATACCTATGACCAATTGTGCCTCAAAAGTCTCCAAAAGGAGGAATATATCGGAAGGGAACTCGTTGTGGTCATGTTTTGTCATTAGGTTGCCAGCAAGGGTACCGATCTGAAACATAGAAATGAAGGACATACTTACCTACTTGTGTAAATTCTGCATCATGTTTAACTTAAACAGATGATTATATAAACAAAAGGTAGTTAGGCAAAAAACAAACCTTGTATAAGACAATAATAAACAGAAATTAACATTAGAACAATAAAATATATTTTTCAAATAAAACCTTTTCAGTGGACAAAATTCATTTTGTTTACGGATTTGATTTTAATCATTAATTAACACAGGGACAAAAACCGTTTTGAACGTCTAATCTGTAGTATTTGACTATAAGAATCCAGCGTCACCTTCAGCTCGAAAATTAATTATGGACAAAATGAGTTTTGCAAGATTTTAAAAGAAATGTGTCAGCAACATTGCTATTAAATATGTACAGTCTGTTTGATAATAACAACCAGCAGAACTTTTACGTGGAAAAGGGTCTCCCCCTAAAATATGATATGGGTCCTATGCTTCGTTAAGAAAATACGAGAATATAAAATTCCACTGGCCACTACTGGTTTTTTCATCCGTACAGAGCCAACTTTAGTGTTTAGAATTTTCCAATTTGAAAGTGAAGACAATTGAGTTTTTTTATACAGTGCATCATAGACGAACTTGCGCCTCTGTGAATTTCCACGTAAAAGTTCTGCTGTTTTGCTGGACACGTTCTTATAAAACAGACTGTATATATATTACACTGAATGTTGTTGCAATTAATAATTATCTGATATTCGTGATACTTTTGCAAAATTTTGCAAAAAAATGAAATAAGGAAATGTTAGTTTGAACTTGCACTTAACCTTAGCATTCGATAATGATTAATATATGACGTTAATAAAGGTTAATCTATTTCGCTGTTAATAATTTTATGAAGAAAGATAATTAAATATATCAAACTTTTAAATTTAAAATCATTCGGTTATAATTTAAATTAATTAGTGGGTACTAGATCCATCGGCGTAGAAACAAAAAACTTGGGCGTGGAAAAGGGGCGGGGGAGTTTAAACTGGTTTTTTTTTTTTGGGGATACTTCAAATTGCGAAGCGAAAAAATACAGTAGTTCGGTGTTTCGTGGAAAACGTCGTTTTTGGTTTGTTAATTTAAATTAAATTAAAATCACAGCATAGAAGTTGACATTCTCCTTCTAGGAGTCATTACGATTGTGATGATTAATGATGAAATTAATCATATAATTACTTATGTTTTATCTCCACTGAAACTGGTGGGTATTATGTCATGCCATGCTACTACTCAGCACTCAGCTACTAACTAAGCTACTAATACAGCTCCATTGTAGTCATCATCCATTTAAACATTGTTTCTGAAGTAAATAACTGGGTTGTATACAAAGTAGGATGATAGTGATTTTGGAAGATACAGTAAAAGTTATTTTGACTGAAATTCCAATTTTTTAAATATCTTGGAAATTTCATTAGTGTCCAGTTGATTTTGCGGGTAATCAATCACCTGTGTATCACCGTATAACATTGAAAAGTCCCCGGTCTGACACACAGATGGCGGTGCTAGTATTAAATCCATATGATTTTTAGTTAGTACCAACCTTCAAACGATACGTGTAAAAATTTGACAGCAGTCCGACCATTAGTTTGTGAGATATTGCGTTGTGAGTGTAGCTACTTTTGTTATTTGAAAAAAGATGAAGAGTTTCCGGGGTCTGCACCAGGAAAATCAACCATCATTGATTGGTATGCTAAGTTTAAACGTGGTGAAATGAGCACCGAAGACGGCGAACGCAGTGGACGCCCAAAAGAGGCTGTCACCGACGAAAACATCAAAAAAGTTCACAAAATAATTTTGAATGACCGTAAAGTGAAGTTGATCGAGATAACAGACATTGTGAAGATATCATATGAACGTGTACATCATATCATTCACGAATATTTGTACATGAGAAAGCTGTGTGCAAAATGGGTGCCGCGCGAGCTCACAATCGATCAAAAGCAACAACGTGTTAATGATTCTGAGCAGTGTTTGAAGCTGTTCAAGCGCAATAAACCTGAATTTTTGCGTCGATATGTGACAATGGATGAAACATGGCTCCATCATTTCACTCCGGAGTCTCATCGACAGTCAACTGAGTGGACTGCACACGATGAACCGAATCCAAAGCGAGGAAAAACACAACAGTCAGCTGGCAAGGTCATGGCATCAATATTCTGGGATACGCAAGGTATAATATTCATTGATTACCTCCAAAAGGGCCAGACCATCAACAGCGATTATTATATAGTGTTATTGGATCGTTTAAAGGATGAAATCGTTAAAAAAAACGGCCCCATTTGAAAAAAAAAAGTCCTGTTTCATCAAGACAATGCACCGTGTCACAAATCGATGAAAACAATGGCAAAATTGCATGAACTGGGCTTCGAATTGCTTCCGCATCCACCGTATTCGCCAGATCTGGCCCCCAGCGACTTTTTCCTGTTCTCAGACCTCAAAAGAATGCTCGCTGGAAAGAAATTTAGCGCCAATGAAGAAGTAATCGCCGAAACTGAGGCCTATTTTGAAGCAAAAGACAAATCGTACTAAAAAAAATGGTATCGAAAAGTTGGAAGATCGCTATAATCGCTGTATCGCCCTCGAAGGCAACTATGTTGAATAATAAAATCGAATTTTGCCAAAAAAATGTGTTTTACTATGGTAGACCGGGGACTTTTCAATTGGCCGTTACGTTCCAACTTACGTTTCTAACGGGTACATTTGCAACCAAATCGATGTGCTCTGCCATTTGAGACATGTATGCAAAACCTGGATTTTTCTCTGATGTCCGGCGAAAAATGTCAATGGCTTTATTTAACGTAACATTTCCTCCCAGAATTAAGGTTTCCTTCTCTACCGAATAGCTTGTCAGTTCCGTTACACTCGTCACGTCGATATAGGTATTAGGAATTTCTGTGCGTCTATAAATACCTAAAAAACCAAAACCTTTCTGTTGTTCCATGATGATAAACGGTGATTGAAAATACAAGGATATTTGAATACAGGATTGCTGAATACAGTTTAGAGGATTTTTTGAATACAGTTTAGCATAAATAAATTCACTCGGAACATACATATATTGAACCAAATAAATTACTTAATTAAAACTTACCTCTTGCAGTGTTTCCAGCTACTAACAAGTACGTATTTGTGCCAAGGTTTCTTAAAAGTTCCAATAAATCCTTCAGTTGGTACACCTTCATCCATTTTGTATCTCTTAACTTATAGAAGAAGCCAGCTTTATTCTTTTTTTCGCAGATCTCCTTACAAGGTTCCACACAATTGCCATTATGGCAAGATACTATATCCTCAATATCGTTGGAAGGAACCTTTTCCTCTAGAAGAAGGTCGTCATAGTTGAATATGAAGCAAAAAGAAAAGATAAAACCTATGAGTTTGTTATTTATTTGTTAAATATTAAAAGGACCACCTAATAAACCTTGGGGTGCACCAGAATTTTGCAACTGAATTTGTGCTGGACACAGTTCTAACATTTATAAGTCTCTTCTAAAGACAATTTTTAGCGAAAGATTTTTAATAACAGTAAGTACTTCAAAAAAAACAAATATTCAAGTAAAGGTCCCTATAAAAGTAAGATTACAGGTGTATTTCCCTGATTAGAGATTAGTATTTGACTTTAAAGCAAGAAGTTTTAGTATTTCGTAAGTAAAAAATATTTAAGGTCAAAAGTTTTGTACATCTTCAAGTGCCTGCTATAAATTCAACTAACTATAAACATAAAACAACATTAACATGACAATTTACAAAGTGTATAGGTGTATATATCATACAATCCTGAGTTTAGAATGTTGTAACTTACCAGCATCTGATGCCAATTTCTTGAACGCACTCAAGATCGGCCTGTATCCTGTACATCTACATAAATTACCACTGAAGGAATTCTCCAGCTGTTTCTTGGTGACAGGACCCGATTCGTGCAATGCAAACATGTTCATCACCATTCCCGATGAGCAAAAACCGCATTGCGTTCCATTGTTTTCTGCTAGAAGCTTTTGGATAGGATGGTATTGAGTGGTAGGGCCTCCTATACCTTCGATGGTATGGATCTTCCAACCGTGGCAGGAAAATATGGACACCAAACACTGTGGTGCAAAGAGAGAAACAGTGTTATAGAAGAGGGGAGAAGAAATTCTGTTTCAAACAAATTTGAGTTTTTTTTTTTGACAAATTTCTTTCTTACTTTGAATTTGTTACGTACGTTGAATTTGTTTTAATTTTGTAATTTAAATTTATTTAGTAAGACTATTTTACAGTAAAATGCTGAAACTGGAACCTGACAACGTTTATATTACATAATACAGAGGTCCAAAACAAAGCAGTATTTCGTCGGCTGAGTGTTAAGTGCTATTTATATTTTTTGAGTTAAAACGAAATATTATATTTTTTACAAGGTGGAGACGGTTACTCTAACTCTTAAACTCTTAAGCGAAGATTTTAATTAATTCTGAATTAAGTTCATTATCCCTCAATAATTTGCTGTTCTGTTTTTTTTACCTTGAAGTCTGATTTGTGTTCCATGGTTAATCAAATTGTAACAATTTTACTGATAGTTATACAGACTGATTCACGACGACACCTCAGAATAGCTGTTAAGAAACATTTTGGACCAATATCTACGAAGATACGGGGTGGTCAATGGGTTTGCGCCAAAATTTATTGTTGCAAAATTGTGCCAAAATTTATTGTGTAGAAAGTCAGAAAAACGTCGTTAATAGTTAGTTTAGTTTTGGAATTAGTAGTTTCGTGTTTGGTATACTTACCGAATTTACAGCAAAAATGAGTTTCTGACCGTTCACAACATCTTCGACTGCCACTACACAAGAGCCACAGCCTCCTTCCAGGCACATTCTTTTTGTCCCTGTCAGATGCACTTTGTCTCGAAGATAGGTATTAAGGGTGGTTTCGGGGTTGACATCTTCAGCTTTTACTAAACAATACTCCAATTAAACTCGCTTCAATGTAGTACTACTCTGTGATTTTTTTTAAAATTGTGATCTTATACTTTCAGCGTCTTTAAAATCAACTATACTACTAGTATACCATTTAGCTTGTGACATTAAGTCTATTACGTAACTATTAAGATCAAGAAATTGTTTCCAGATTTTCGTGACATTTATATTAATTTAATATCGTCAATCGATAATATTCCTTCAAGGAATTAAGATGAGTGTAAAATATTGATAAATAAATACTTTTAATTGGAAATGCGTTTGATTTAATAATTTTTATAATTGGTTAATAAATAAATTTTGGTACCACATACTATCTATTATAGATGTGTTAATTTCAACAACAACAAAAAAATAGGTCGAAACCCACTAGACATTTAAGAAAAACTTAAATAATAGTCCTAGGACTTTAAGTTGGATAAAACATATATACATATATATTTTATTTACCTGTATATTCAACGCCACTCACATGAAATTTAATATCGGAAAATCTAAAACGGTAAAAGGTAAAAGAAATATGAAAATGAGTACTTATATTTATGAAACTCACAAGTTCATTATTTCGCGATAAATTGTATGGGGAACAACATTTAATGGCCACTACTTTATCCGAAGTTCAAGGAACTACTATCGACTCATGTAAATTTCTTGTTTGTCTGTTTGGCGGCATTGCTATAAAAATATTATCTAATTAAACGATAAATCATGTAAAAATATTAATTCTGAAAGTGGATAAAATATCGTGTTCGATGAGTTGTAATGTTGATCAATACTTTTTATGTTTCTTTCAGATCTTTTTTTCTTTCTGTAATCTTTAAAAATAAATCGGTTGCGTTCATAAAATATAAATTGACAAAGGATTTTTGGGGATGTTGGATATATAACGAACCTAATTTTCTGCCGACGTTTCGTCCAATTTACTCAGACTTCCTCAAGGCTACAATTTTATAAGAACATTTTTAAAAGTCTTGAAAACAGTTATAGTAATAAAATTATTACATCTAAGCATTGCTTCAATTAGTGTGTTTTTTTATAACGGTTTGCGTCATTCTAAAGTTTGATCTTTTTTCTCTACCTAGAATACAATGTAGATGTGTACGTGTGTATAAAAATGTAAACATATTAAAATACTATAAAAATTACCTGATATAAATTTTAAAAAATTATTAAAAAACTTCTGCTAGAAGTAAAAAAATATTTTTAAACTTTTTTAAACGAAGAAACTACTACAGAAATAATAACTAATGAAATGAGTCACCATCAGAGATTAAGCGCTACAGACCGGCGAATATATTCAGAATTACTTGTTCATTATTCACGAGCAGCATTATATTCAACACAGTAGTTGAAATGGTCAGTGGTGGCGTAAGAATATAAACATGTAATATAAAAATATAAACATGTAATATAATCGTGTTCATTTGATTAAGAGTAAGTTGTTATAATTTGTTTGGTTTAAGTTTCAGTCATTAGTTTTTGTCATGTTTTGGTTGGTTGGGTTATGTTAGGTTAGGCTGATTATATTTCTTATTTACATATACATATGCCTAATTTATGCTTTAGGTATAACATCCTTTATATATTTAACAGAAAAAAGTGCATTGGATATATTCTTTAAGGGACACTAGGTATATCAATTTACTTATTGCGGGACACTGCTGCTGAATATCCTTCAAACAGTTAGTCGAAGGGTAACAGAGTGCTCTCTTGATACCTATGCGAGTTGGATCAGGAGCCCGTAAATAATTAGCTTTATTAAGCCAAATCTGACTCAATTCAATTCTATACGTAATTCCTCATGGACAGAAATATCTTTATGCTGCCAGCACCCATGTCGAGCAGCTATGTCATTTTTGTCCTTGCTCTATATCGATGTCAAATTCTTGCCTGGCTACCATTTGCCAATGTGTGAAATTAGATATCTATTTATTAAAGTTTACAGTGGGTAATTATTGTAAAATGTGTTAAAGAACAAACAATGGCAAGTAGTATTACCATTTCCTACGAATGGTATACTTGTACTCCTTTTGTTGTTTTGAGCTACCTTCGGCCACTCGGGCACATACAGGGCATGCTCTCAGCTTTTGGCCGAAGGGTCCCACAGATTATTCTACAGAAATCAGTTTTTGTGTTGGCACCGAAGTAAAAAAGTTGTGAAACAAATACCTCCTTAATAGGGAATGGAGACTGCGGTAAAGTGATTATATTTTGACTCAAGTGTTCACCGAAATTACTTGTGTTGTGTTAATCAAAGCCACATGCCGTATACCTGTAATTATAATTTTTTTCACTACATATTCAAACAATTTCTAAACCTTCTAAAACCAGGAACACCCCACCTGAATAATGTGGGTACATTTAGGTATTTTTTTTTAGGTACCTACATATCTGCTTTCAACAAGTCATAACCTCTTATTTATTTATCTGCATGAGTTACAAAAAATACTGAGTGCTAAGTGCATAAATTTTGACATTAATAGACGATAATTAAAAAAAATATTTTTGAATTGATTGAATTAGATCTAATCTACTCGTATAGATTTTGTTCTGATCAGTGCAATGTAGAAACTCTTGTATTTAACGCTGATTGAACGAATTCGTCCTTCAGATTGAAATGCACCAATGAGTGTACTGGATTCATGGAAATTCGTTTAAGCAATGTTAATAGCAAAAAAAATGGACCAACTGATTAGTTTAATATTATATTTGTCTGAAACTATAAAAGAGAAAATGATGAGAAATATGAACAAGCCTCACAGAAATGTTTTTCATAGCTATCGCCATCTCGTATTACAAAGAGAACCATCTGCTACGTGACTAAGTTCTGTCTGTTCGAAGCGCTACCTTGCGTTGACGACGATTATCACGTAACGCCATCTACATTTGGAAGACGACCGTCAGTCGCATTTTTTACTATGGAGATGGTAAATATATATATATTATATAATAAATGTGCTTGCTCATCCAGATTCTAGACCAAGATCCTAATGCGTGTGTGTAGCAAATGAGCCTGTATTGCTTAGATCTTTGAGTTTTAATTCACCTTTGCTCCTCTGTTTCAATTAAAGTATCCAAGCATATCCAGCATATCCATGCTTATCCCGCTGCACCCTCCCTCTACCTAAATTGTCCCCCCGTGCGCCGCCACTGTTGCCGTTCGTAACGACTACTAAGGGCCGACCGGGGAGGTGCCGGGGAATTCCCGACCGGGCACTTTTTAATCACACTTACCCGCTTTTACCTTTCCGCGGGAAATCCGATAAAAAAGTTCGGAAATAAAATTCCACGGAGTAAAAGTCCGCTTCCCGCCGTCGACGCCGCCGGCAGCGCCATCCCACGGGGCCGGAGCGGCGGCAGAGCGCTTTGCTATGCTAATTTTTATGCGCATTAGTTCGGGATTTATTCGTTATTAAATTAGGTAGCGATTATGGCGAATTAATGCGATCTAACTCGCCAGATACCGGCGAACGCTTTAATGTATGCAGATGGGTCTTTTTTCTCTTTCGAAAATGCGGGAAGGCGAAATTTACGGCTGGTTATCACCGGGTCCACCGATATTATTTTTTCATGTTAAGTTGCCTTGCGTGAGACTTGTTTTCGTTAAGGTAGGTATGCAGTTGAGAAAATTTGCGCTCACGAATGGTTTGTGCGCAAATCTGCTCAAATGTGTACGGAACTAAGTACAGTTCGCGCAAGGTTTGAGCACGCACGAACGCGCTCCACTGCCTGTCGGTTTATAGTAAACATCAAAGTATATTTATGCGTAAATTTGCTCCGTTTAGACGTTAAGTTAAGGATAGTCCGCAGTGCGGTACTCATCCTAAAATTGGGGACACCATACATAAAAATAACGATAATCATAAGAATAATAAGAATATCCCTAATATGAGATAAATATTTATCTCATATTAAGGTTATTCTTATTAACCTATTAATTTGAAAACTTACCAAATTTTCTTTGTAAATGAGCTCAATTCTGCGATTTTTACATTGTGCAAATTTTTCAATTACTTTGTTGTTAAAATTTTCGATATTTGTAATAGTCTTTTTCAATGGAGAGCATAGCCAAAGCCGACAGTCTTTCCTGGCACATGGTGTTGCGCAAAAATGTCTTTATTCGTTTTAAATAGAAATTTTCCACAAAAACGAATACAGTTAATAATAATGTTTAAAACATACCTGTTTTTTGAAACCGCTTCATTGTATGCTGCCACTGCTCGTCGATGAGCAGAATCGAGCATTGTCGCAATATTTGCAGTGCCTAGCATTGCTAAATTCAAAACATTATTCATGTGTCCAGCAGAATTTGCATGTTTTTTTTTATTTTCTCGTTTATGTGATTTAAATCCGTTACTCCAGTTTTGGTCCAAGATGTTTCTCCGCCAAACAAAACACTGCGTTCAATACATCGCATCCACTTAACCACAAATGTTTTTTAAATAAGTCATTATTAAATGTTCTTACAAATTGTTCACTTTTTCCTTTCACGGCTAATTTTAAATTAATTTGTGGAGTGGGCTACCTAGAGTTTTAATTGGCACTTTTTCCTCCAAACTCAAGTTAGAGAATGGAGTTTTTAATAAGTTTTGAATATAATTCATTATTCCAAACTAGATTGTAACCGAGTTTATATTTATAAAACGTGAGCGATAAAACAGCAATCGCAATGTACGAAAATAATTCACAAACCAACCAATCGATAACTCTCGTGCGCTCTTAAACTCCGTACCTCATATCTATAGGATTCGCCCATTACGCGTAATAATTGTGGAGGGGCAAGCAGTAACAATACGCGTTCGCTTTTTCGTATTGCACGGAAGCATGATCGTCGTGCCGCTTTTTCGTATTGCGCGTGTCGACTCCCGCACCGCGATCGGAAACCAGTGGCGTTGGAGATATAGACCTAGCGTCTAGTGGATTCGTAACACTGCGGCCAAATAATATTCAGATGGTATTAACGCTAGGGATGCGGCAAGGCGATAAATTAAGAATGCATCCATTAATTACTAAATAAAATTATTAATGCTAAATTGTTGGTAGTGCGCGCGCACCAGCGCACCTTATAGCCCACCGCCACTGGTTCGCTATGTGTGTGTGTGTCCTCTGCGTCCATACATTTTTCTAGTGGCATATTATAAACTCAAACATGGAATGGAATAAAGAATTATGTTTGAAATTAATTGATGAATATGAAAAGCGGCCGATTTAATTTAACCTAAAACATCCGTGTCATTTTTAGAGGAATCGAAAAGTGGATGCATGAGAGCCAATTGCAACGAATTTAAAAATTAACGTGTTTGATGCTAGATAAAAAATTAACAAAAAAATCAAAGGTAAAGAAAACAATTGGAACAGGAAATGGTAAATATAAAGAGGAAAATATAAATGTTTTAAAATACAAGTAAAATACACTGCTCAATAAATCTATTGCTTTATCAAAAAATACATGATACAATTTCAGGCATCAATAAGTTGCAATAGAAGAAACTGTCTGCTGAATCACTGCTATACACCTACTGGCCTTGATATAACTGTATTATCCACCATCATTCGGGCTTTTTTTTATGCATTACAATGAAAGCTGCATTTGCAATTGTTATATTACGAGACATTTTGTTTTCTCATACACACACGTTGAGATAGCTACAATCTAACTGGAGCGGGTATTTGCGCGCAAAAATATAGGTTATTTAAAATTCCACGAACGAATGTGTGTGCGCGTAAACCGTTCGCGCATAGATTTGTGCGCAATGCTCAAATGAATACCAACCTTTAGAGTTCGTATTTGAATTTGTGTGTCTTATTTCATGCCCATCAATGATGGGACCCAAACACATCTTTCCTCCCAGACTGAAAAAAATGAACTAAAGAATAACTACATAATACGCTGTGGCCGTATTTTTCCTAATTCACGTCTGGTACAGGACAGAGGTTCCCAAAAGTTGTGGTCCAGACCAGGTTATCGGAGTCAATTTCTGTGACATCAGACTCGTTATCGGCGACTCCAAAAACCCCCTAGTGACCAGATTCAGCCCGTTTCGATAATGTATTCTCGGATTATGATTTTTCTTTAATTGGCTGGAAAAAATTGCACCCCAAAAATGCATTTTTTATGTGCAGTAATGCAGTTTCTGATTCGTATATGACAAAAATAGGTAACGTTTTTTCTAAATTTTACAAGGAATCCAACGAGACTAATTACGTCAAAATCCATCTTTCTACGGATATTTTGGAGGTGGAATGCTAAATTTCTTAATAATTATATTTGCAAAAGGGACTAGTGATATATATTGTCGAAATACACTCATTTTCCTATGTTAAATTTTCAACGTTGTTGAGCAGAGTCCTAAAAACTCGTCGTCATTTATCAAAAAGAAATCGGGCCCGTCTACAAGCATACCGCGGACCATGCGACAAAAGTAATTGTTAGGGATGACAGATCCGAAAGGCGTTCTATCTATTGTAATGGGCGAGAAAAGATTGTAGAAGAATTCCAATTACCAAGAACCGTCTGTTAGTCATGCAGTTCGCCCGTTTTTCTCTAATGATGATTGATTCCCGACACATTTCCCTCATTAAAGTTCGCTTATTGTTAGCCGGGTTCGGAGTCAGAGAAGCGAAAGGGGTCAGTTATCCTGAGCGAATAATAAAGTGTGGCTGAGGGGATGAGAAAGATATATATTCAATGAAAGTATATATTCAATAAAACAAATTTTCGCAAGAATTTTAGTTAAAAACATCTCTGCCAATGGAATCACTACCTCCAAATCCAATTTTTCCACGTTTAATTTGACGAAATTGCTAAAAACATCAACAGTCACTCTCAAAATAATCCTAGAAAAGCGAAGATTAAAATCTGATGCCTGGAAGAGCTTAGCTATGAATTAAATTTTGTCGTTACTAAAACGAAGTCATTCCTAAAATTTAAGTCGCTCCTCCCGCTGCACTGTCGCAACTCCCGTTACTTCACGAATTAATTGCGAGTTACATATGAAATACTGCGCTAGTCTTCCCCCAGAACCGGAGAGTTAATTAATTACTTTGCAGATGGCAATTAAATTATCGTGTCTTTAGATCTACTAAATCCTTACTTATGTACTCCCGAGGAGCGTATTGCAAATTGCAAATTGCTTCGCCATAATCCTTATACGTAATTCGTTTTGTGTGTCACTTCTACATACCTTAACATGTTCATAAATCAAAATGATAATAAAAACAACAATAATATCATCAAATATTTGTTCACAGCTACTAAATACATATATATATATATAGTACAACCTTGATAATCCAGACATGAGTTAGTCCGAACCTACTCTAATCCGAACAGTGGATACTCGAAGTGATAATCCGAACAGATCTTGATGATCCGAATATCGTACATCATCCATATTAGGTTTTGTGTTCGTATTGTTTTGTGTTTGTATTTCAAAGGTACTCAGTTTTCTCGTTTTAACGGTACCTAACACTTTTAATTCCAACTAACAAAAACTATATAAACCCTTTTCAGGGAATATGTCTAAAATTGGCTATTTAAGGATAAATAAGTAAACTTTTTTTTTAAAGTGCTCTGAAAAATAACAGTCCAATGAAAGTATTTTCTCCAAACTTTTCGAGAACTGATTAGAGTTTGATCATATCAGTATTTTGCTTTGCGATACTTCTGGGAAGGATGTTTATAGATTTTCTTTAAAGGTTTTTCATGTCACACAAAGGTTAAAGTTAAAAAGTTCAGTCTTTTGAAAAAGCCGTTATACTACAGATGTATGCTGGGAACTTCATTCAGATCTTTTGGGAAAATTTGCTTTTTAGTCGAATAATGGATATTCTACCAAACCTAGCCTATTATTGAGTCCGCAATATTCAGTATAAAGTTTCCTCTGCAGCATTAGAACAATTTGTGAACAGCAGTTTTCTGACCTTAAGGAATCATGGAGAATATACAGTTGTTGATTCCTGTAGGTACCACCTCTATGTCCTTCCAAGTTTCCTTGATGTAACTTTTCCTTATTTAATCCAAGTTCAAAAGCTCAGATTGTTTTTGTCAATAATCACTACTATGCCTTATAGCAGACTGAAACAATTTTTGAATTTATTGCGAAACTGGTCGTTGTAACAGTATGCTCTTATATTAAATAAACTCACCAAATGCGTTTAATAAAACTGCAGAAGCGCAGTGCGATGCACATAAACTAAAGAAATACGACTAACGTTGTCGCGCGAGCTCTCTTAAAATATAGCCCAGGACTAAATGATAATATCTGAATTATGCTCCCGGTCTGAACTATAACTAATATCTAATTAGGGACGTTAGTATGGGAGCTGGGAGCGCGGACCCGCTTTTTCCCGACCTCCCTGGGGAATTCTTGATTAATACTCCTCTGCCGGACCCGTTCTGGTCTACCGGATTAGGTTGTTTTTGCTTAACAAAAGATAAACGAAAACTACCGAATGTGTATCAGGATTTACTGGTCGGCATATTTCACCACAGATGAGTAGGTATAATGTGTAATTCTGCAATGGCGCTACATCGTATGGCAAAGGATAAAACGATGAGACGATGTTTCAACAGTATAAAGTGACTGATGTCTTCTAAAACAATATTATTCAAAGTAAGCTTTGTCAGTTCTCTACCAAGTCTTTGATAGGCCCAGCCCTGAAATTGTTGTTTCAAAAAAATTCCAAACTGTCAAAGTTAAAGCTCTAAACCAAAACAGTTTGTGTATATTCCTTTGTACATATGTATATGACTGTTTCTGTAGGTAGACAGGAAGTGTGGAAAAAAAGAAAGGCATTGACCGTCCTACAGTGCGGAAGGAAAAGCTGAAAGAAAATGTGAGTCAAGTTATGGAAGATGCTTCTAAAACTGCTGTGCATGGTCTATCCCAGCTGACCGATTCTGCGGTGTGTTTAAAAGAGTTAATCTGTTAACACGTTGGCTACCAAGGGAATATTTGAATTTCAACCTCAGAGACCAAGCATACATTTTTACATGAATGTCACTGAAATTGAAGTTTTTATCGATATGTATATGTATAAAATATTAATATGGGGTTCCTTTGGGATATTTTGATCCGGCTCACATATATGACACTGGTCTATAATGGAAACAATTGCTAAATGGACCAGTGGCTCATATATGAGACCTAAAAGAGTGCAACAATTTTGAGTGAAGTATTTATTTTCAGCACTTTTAGAGCTAAACAAAGTAAAAAAAAACTAAACAATATATTTGCAATTACATTACTAAGGAATGTCCACTTAGAATTTCTATGTAAAAAAAAGAAAAATGGAAAGATAATATTTCAGAAGGAAAGTGGAGTCAATACCTTCATGCTATTCCTTGAAGCAGGGGTCGGCCTGCTCATATACGAGACGGCGGTCTAGCTCAAAAATTGTCGTGGCTCATATATGAGACGCTTGGTAGCTTGTTAAGGTACCTGCCATACTCTTTCAAAGACTTCAACACTTGTTTCCCTATAGTTTATCAGGAGCTTCGAGAAGTCCATTACTCTCTAGTACAGTTTTGTCAGTGATTTTTAAATTATCTTGGCGACAACAATCTGAACAAAATTGAGATGAGAAGAAAGTTGAGAGAAACCAGACAATATTTGTCGAGACCTCTCTTTTTGTCATTCAGTTAACCCATATTAAAGGCAAAACAAATAAAAAAACAATGAAGTTCGTGGGATTTAAACACAAGCCATCAGATTCCAATGCAAAATCTTAACTATTACACCAAATTGCATATAGCAAAGTTGTCAAAAATTTGGTTCCATTTCTGTCATATTGGATAAAAATTTGGCTAGCCAAATTTTTAGGGCATACGGTTTTTACCACATCCAACTTGGGGTCAAATTTATTTGACCCAATGTTCCATACATCTGCAATATTAATTTATTTATAATGATATTTATTTTGATATATAAACTTGTTATATGTTTCATTTTCTTTAGTCGACAGATATTTCAATTGTCTGTGAGACAGCCAATGAAACAACAACAACAATATCAGTTTTTACATCATCGTAGTGGAATTCATCAGATTGAAAAAAAGCAATCTGCTTACACGAAATTACGAATGATATCATGTCGGCAAACAAAACATGTTCCGTGCCGTTGTGGGAACAAATGTGGGAAGCGAGTAAATGTAAATTATTTATTGAAAACCCTGGGGATACTCCCTGAAAGAGAATATTATAATTTAAATTACAATAAAATCCAATTCATTAAATGGATTTCATTGTGACGTAATTTAATTTAAATTATCAAGCAACCAACGCTTCAATTTATATTTTAAATTAAAATGTATTGCGTTATAGATCAAATCAACTAAGTTCCACATTGTATTAAAGTTTAAACAATTACAATATGGGGAATAGTAAGTACTATTGGTATTTTATAGAAACATACATATACATAAAAATAAATGGGAAGTGAATTTTAGGTGATTAACCCTGTATAGTCCTTCTATTTTTAATAAAATGATAAATACGCCTGGGAAAAAAAAGGGGACATGATTCCATGGGGTGCATATATCTTTTATAATTGAAAATTGTGAAATAATTTTTTTCATTCAAATCAATATAGGAGATTAAAATTACCCTGCATACAAAACTCCTAATATTTGTAATATAATTTGCTGTAAATAATACTCATTTAGCCAGATAATCTCAAAAAATTGTCTGTGTTAATTAACCTAGCTGAAATACACGTCACTGGCGTCTTAAACAAGTAGAATTCCTAAAGTCGTAAATCATTTTAACGACGTCGTAAAAATTTTATGGCACAGTGGACCGAATAAGTATGTTGCCGGCTCTTCAAAATTTTCTTAAGTATAGTAATATACATAAAGTTGTTTTAATTTATAATTATTTTTTTCCAGCAATTTTAAACGCTTTATTTTAATGCTAACTAATAAATTTATATCTATAAATTTTTTTTAAATATTTCCAAACTAGCTTTCTAAGAACGTCACGAACTAACAGTTTACTGAAGTATGAAGTATACTTGTATAGTGAGCTTAGCAATTTTAGAAAATATATTTGACAACCTTGCTTTTTTCTACCTATTTTCCATTTAGAATGGAAATTGTATACATAACGTAGGTATAGTAAGTAGACCTTCCATTTATAGTAGATATAAAATATCATACGACAAAACACAAAGCGCTGCCTCAAAAAGAAACCTGGCCAGTGAAGTCCGAATTACATAGCGAAAATCATATAAATACAAGGTGGCAAACTAAGTTATAACATCTGTTTTTTTGTAATTCGCAAAAAAAAATCGTTTATAATCCGAATTACGAAAAAAGCCTAAAACACATATTTTTTTCTTTCTAAATATTTTATGTGCGTAATATGTTCCTCAATTAACATCATGTATAACGGCGAAGTATAAGTATTCATTATTATTTATTAATTATTATTATTCATTCTAACTACTATCTTTTCGCTTGTTTGCCATATTTTATTATGAAATTATATCACACTACTCAACGTATTGCGTATAGCGGAGGTTGTACAACAGCTCCAGCTGTCACATGATTACTGCAATCAAATCAAATTGAGGCAACCCCCATCACATGATGCTCGAGCTTCCTATCTGTTGCGGCACTGTATGCCAAATTTACTCATCAAATGTGAATATTCCCTAATCATTAGTATCTTGTCACCAAAAACTGCTGCGTTAACGTTTGCATATTTTCATACTTCAGAAAGTATGATTTTTTGCAACACGAACGATCCCTTAATGGCACTGGCCTTCAACTAGATTTTCCCCCCGTCTGCCTGTTATCTTTACCAGACCTAGAATGTGCGTTTTATGCCACGGTCACTGAGTGGACAGCTGGAATTTGTGGGCTCTCTCGTTGGGCGAGCAGTTTCGGTGATTTAATGTTAATTAAATTAGGCGAAATGCTTTAGTGATATTGTACGTTAAATTGTTTACTACGGACGCATCGCCCCTCCTAAACTAGATCTATTCAGCCGCATGTTCCAAATATGTGGGTTAACTTTCTGTTAAAGTTTACTTAATATGATACAACTGTATCAAATAACATCCATTTGTTTCGTAACAGGTATTTGGATCAGTCTTATTTTCTAATAGAAACTCCACAATAAGTACTATGTTATGGAAAGTAGAGAAAAATAATTATGTGGAGATCGGTTACAGCCCTTTGAATGTTTTCTGTGGTCCAAAAATGACGTTCCTTAAGGTGATTTTTCGATCTCGGAAAGAGAAAAAAGTCACAAGGACTCAAGGCAGGCAAATAAGGAGGCTGAGGAGCCACAGGAATGTTTTTACTGGCTAAAAACTCGTTTACTGAAATGGCTGTGTGACAAGGCGCATTGTCGTGATGGAACATCCAGTTGTTCTTGATGTTTGGTCTCACACGCATGACCCTTTTTCGAAGTTTTTCAAGAACCTCTTTGTAAAAGTGTTGATTTACTGTTTGGCCTGGAGGTACAAAGTCTGTGGACAATTCCCTGGCTATCAAAAAAGCAAATCAGCATGCATGCTCATGCTTCTATGGGTCTTCAACTTGCTCATTCTTGCTTTTTGGGCCTTGGAGAGCTTGCAGTGTGCCATTCCATGCTTTGGCGCTTGGTTTCCTGGTCGTACTCAAACACCCAAGTCTCATACGTACGTTCCATAAAATAGGGATCATTTTCAGTCCAATCCAAAAAGTCAAGACACCTTTCTCTCCTGATGTCCTTTTGTTGCTGCAAAAGGTTTTTGGAACCATTTTGGCTCAGATTTTTCTCATCCCCAATTCGTTAGTCAAAATCTGATGGATAGTGGGCGATCAAATTTAACTTCCCCGATCATTCTTGTCGTCAACCGACGATCTGAATGCACAAGACCCCGTATTCTATCGACATTTTCATAGGTTCTTGAAGATGAATGCCTTCCGCTGCGTGGTTCCTCTTCATTCAACTTTCTTCCTTCTGAGAATGCCTTAACTATCGAAAAACCTGGGTTCTTGAAAAAACACTGTTTCCGTAGGCGTGTTGAAATTTTGCAAAAGTATCAGTTGCGCTGTATCCAAGTCTGAAGCAAAACCTGATAGCACACCGTTGCTGCTCAAAATTAATGTCACTCATTTTTAAAACGGACTAGTTTTAGTTAAAGGTTTAGTTAGTAGGACTAGTTAGTAAAACCAGGTTTACGAAATCAGTCACAAGGAACAAACAAATGACTAACAAGGTCAAACATGTACTGAAGGTGCATTACATGTTAACATACCGCCCTTTCCGTTTCCGCAGTATTGCTAGATCGGGCGCTACGTTGCCGGTCTCATTACTTAATTTACACACCTCGTAAAGATATGAGAATATGAGCTTATATTGTTCATGCACTAAAAGTATCCAGACTTTTTATACCAAATAAATTATAATTATACTTTAAGAACAAATTTTAGGTAAAGTGTACATTTTTAAGGCTGCATCTATTAAAAAGCTTTTCTCTGTGTCACTAACTTATGTATACCGATATAGCAACTATTGAATAAAATATAATGTCTGAGGATTTGCGACATCGCCCTTCTTTCCAACTTCGTCAAGACAAAAATCTAAAAATATAATTCTCAATACCAACCTATGCAATATTCACATCAAAGCGATACTTAATAATTTATTCCTAAGTGCTTCTCGCAAAACCAGTAGAAACAAAGTAGATAGATGGGTTATTCCGCAACAGTAAAGATAAATTGTTCACTGGCATATACAGTTTACATAGAAATTTATAGAAAAAGTGGAATATTTATTTCAACATTCATAGTGTTCGATAAGATCAATACTCAGTAGCGTTTGGTGATATTTCAGTTAGCCATATCTTAAAAACGAAACATGAAACCTACTTCACTTTTTTAGGTGATGACTATACACCTCTTACAGAAAGGAATTATAGTGGAAAAACCGTCAGCAGAGTCTAGAAACAAATATATGAAGAGGTTTTTCGATTTGTTACAAAATATTTTTTTTCAAAAAGTTATGGCCATTTAATTTTAACTTTATAGAATTTTGTTTCCAAATAAAATCACTTTTTGAAAAAAAAATATTTTGTAACAATCGAAAAACCGCTCCTTATATTTGTTTCTAGGTTAAGAAAAAAAATATATACTGCAAATATTCCACAGAGTTACTGAGATCCCAGGGTGTTTTTTTTGAAAATTTTTTCGCAAACTTTGCTGACGGTTTTTTCACTATAAACCCTTTCTGTAAGAGGTGTGTAGTCATCACCTAAAAAGTGAAGTGAGTCCCATGGGTCGTTTTCAAGATATGGCTAACTGAAATATCATCAACCGCCACTGTCAATACTATTCGAAATTGTTCACATAAACATGGCTTCCGGTCAGAATTTGTTTTAGTAATTGAAGAGATAAATGGAACTGCATTTCTGTGATGTGAGATACTGATTAAAATATTCTTTCAATACACTTTTTTCTACAGATAAAAGAGTAACCTTTCAATGCGTATTTACCAAAGCCCCTGCTAATGGACTCGTCGCGCAAATTATTACAAAAGATATGAGTTACTGAAAATTATGTCACAGGCTTTTACAGACGTCTCAAAGCAGTACAGCTTTTACATAAAGCTTTAAAAAAAGATTATGTAAAGCCAATTGACTGCATCCCCTTTCAGAAGAAAGACTTTTACATTCACTGATCGGATACAAGTTCAAGTCAATCGGTTCAATCAAGAAAGCGAAACAATATTGATCGAATACAAACTTGTTTACATTTAAATATGTTCAGATAAAATCTATTTATTATGCACTATTCATTTGTTTTTGGTAACAGAATACTTTGAAGCCTTAAGTAGGCAATCTCGTTGTCAGTACAAGTGAATATTTTTCACATCAAAAATATATATTATTACAATTTCACCACCAATAATGTTAAATCTTAAATAAATAATAAGAATTACCGTAAGTCTAATATCTGACCCTTGCGCAACGCCAGATGTGTAGAATATATATTACCACCAATTACTAGGTAGAGGAGACTGGGGCTAACAGGTATTTACTGAGGCCATCTGGCAAAATAGAGAACATAATAAGTCATTTCCCGGTTATACAAATTTTCTTTGTCAGCAGTCTAGTGCTTATAATCAAGATTTAACGCATTTTGCCATACAGCATATGCTAACATTATGACATACATATTTAATTACATATCACTATACACATACATATCTCTATTATTTGCAATGCTTTTATTGTTTTAGTATACAATCTGTATCCTAGGATACTATACAGAGCTGCTGTGCTGAGATTTACTCAAAATTACATAAGTCACCATCAAAGAGTTTATTTGTTATTTAGTCTTTAATATTTTAAAAACCGTTTTCTTAAAATTGGTACTACTTTTACTCGAGACCAATGGAATAGTGGAAAACTTGAAAATAAAAATTGAAAAAAAGGCGTCCATTAAAAAAAATCACCAGTTTGCCTTTTTGTACTGAATTGTTCATTCAATTGGTGTCTCCGGAATTTCCATCAATTTTTTTTGTTTATTTAAGAATTAATTTATGTGTTATTGACACCAGTGGCGGCTAGTGGAATTTCTCGTATGAAATTCTCGTATTTTCATAAGGAAGCATGGGACCCATACCAGATTTTAGAGGGTGTGGAACCAACACAAATGAAAGGCAAATAGATTATAAAAAAAAAATAAACACAAAACTTTTAACTGCGAAATGTTTCCAAAAATATGGAGCAACCTCACAATATCTCGAAAACGACCAGCAAAATATTTGTGTTTTAATTTTCACAATCGCCATGAACACAAAAACTTTTCGTTCTTATGGATTTTGCAAAATTTTAATTTTACTTAAAGTTATACCTATTATAAACGTTTACAAATGAAATGCTGATATTAAATAAAATTTCCATAACATTGAAGACCACAAAATTCAGAAAAAGATACAAGGATAAAAAAATATTTCTTAAATAATTTTTTTTTTGTTGCATGACTTTTTGGAGGTTGCGCATCCTTCAAACCTTAGCACTAACCGCCACTGAAGGACACACTGTATATTTGATATACTCATAATTATCTAATGAAATTTTATTTTAAAAATTGATTATCCCGTTCTTGTCAAAATATCCGCAGATGCTAAAGTTCGCCTCTCAATCCCTCCAGATTCGTCACGCAGTTCAAGACTAGGGAAAACCCTTGACACGGGATGACCGAAGACGAGCGGGCAGATCAGGGACGGGGACGACACACAGGGATTGAAGTCTGGAAAGTGTCACCGAGTTTGACGAGCGATCCTCGCCTAGTCCGACCCGTCTCGGATGCAGTTTAATGGAAAATTATGCTGAACTAACTCGCAGAATTACGACGCACGACTGCCACATTATCCCGGGCTTATAAGTGGCCGGCAGTAACTCCGGCCTTAAGTAACGATTCGAAGGGATCACGGACGCTTACCGGATCGCCCGCCACGCCGTAGTCCGGCTCGGAATGCTCCGGGAGTTACGCGCTGCCGACAAATTTACCTTGCCGCCACGTATTACGGCCACAACTCTGAGATCCCCACTTCTGGAGAAGCATTATGAGGCGTACTCTTAAAGAATGGTGCGGTATATTGTTAGAAACAAAATACCACTAGCAATTGGCGTTGCCGTTACCCAATAAACACACATACGTTAAAAAAACGTTTTTAATGTCCAAACACCATTTGAAAAATGCGTGTCGTTACTACGTACATTCAACTTAAAAATGTCGCGGTTTTAAACGTTTAACGTAACGAAAATAAAAACGTTTAAAGTAAGTGAACTGACAACGTTCATTTTACATCTTAATAATCTTAAATATATACGTTTCTAAATAATCTTTTAATAACGTTAAATATTAAGGGAAATTAAACGTATTGGTATACGTTTAAGAAATGTGTTTTTCAACGTTGTTCTAATGGGTTATCTACAACCGTTAAAATTTTAACCTACCAGTCACTGTCGCAGTTACACGTAAAGTAAACAGTAGAGAATTATGCAAAAAAATATATTCAAGTATATAAACGTAATATAATTAGTAATAATATATATACATATATACATGTCTGGGAACTGAAACCAAACTTCTTGAAATCAAAAACATAAGAAACTTAAATTCTATTATTGCTGTTCTATGGTGTTTCTTGACGTCATTTGGTTTAAGTATTCTGGTGGCCGAATGTTTCAGCCGTTCTTTTACACTCCAAGCATTTGCAGGTCGTTATTTTTGTTTGTCGGGAAATTAAGATTAACGTCCTCTGAAAAAAAGTTTGATATAAAACATTGATACGACTCTTTACCTAATATGCATCTTATTACCACAATAGATATTGTAGAAGTATTGCCATTGTAACATAATTGTTTAAACTGTCAGCCATCCGGATTAATAACTGATCAAGAATACCTAAATAAAACATTTCGTCATTAGTTAGATGAAAAATACGACTTATTCTATACTATCACTAGATGAACGGTCACTGGTCAATTCTGTACCTGTTTTTTTCTCGTATTTTAAATTAAGGCCAGAATAATTAAGTGTATCTGTGGAGTTGATAGTTGACCTTTCTATTGAAAAACGGTCTTTTTTTTTTTTTTTTTTTTGTTTTTTTTTTTTTTTTTTTTTTTTGTACCTTCAAAAATGTAATGAAAATGAAATTGTATAACGTACAAATTAGCAATAGGTAAAATAAATACTTGCTGATTACAATGTGGAAAATGTCTGGCATTCATTACGAATTGCACGACAAAAAAAAGAAATACAGGTCTACTTACCTATACAAATGCAGAAGAATATAAAAACACTTCTCCTTGGCAGGGTCACCCGTAAATGCAACAATGTAATACATAAGAAATAACAGGAAATAGCACGCGTCATGTGATTCGCATAAGACAATACAGTTATTTTCCCCACACAGAGCGTTCTACTTACGTCATCATTGATACGTTTTAAAAACGTTTTTTTTTTTCGTTTCTTAAACAGATGAGGGATACGTTTAGATCACGTGTAGGTGTTTTAAAATACGTGTGTTTGGAATTAGTGATAAACAATATTATTTAATAATATTGTTTATCATTAATAACTTCATTCTTCATTTACTTATAGACAAAGTATTTTCCAATAACAAAAGTAGGATTAATGTTCGTTTAAAACACGTTTTATATATACCAATAACTCACGTATCTCTTATAATTTACAAAGATGTTTCTTTTACAACCACATAGAGTACTAAGTCAAAGTAAACATTGTATTAACGTTTGACAGAACAGTTGTGTAATTTACTTTGAACAACGTTATTTTAATGTTTTCAAAGAGACTGTTTAGATTTTTCGTTTAAAAATCATATATTTTTAACGTTTTAATTAACCGTTATTTTCTCAACGATATATAAACGGTTGTTATTCAATCGTATCGAAACGTATCACGTTTCTTTAACCAATGACACGTTAAAGTTACGTTTCTATAACGTACGTTTGTTTACTGGGTAAAGATTACACCACCTTGAGATTTTCAAAAAATCGAATTATTTTTTTTTGGCCCAGATAAATTGTTTACTTATACTTTTAAGAATATTTTAAATGTTTAACCATTTCAAAATTCAAATTATTTTGGAAGTTATAGTAATTAGAAGTGAGCGCGACAGAGAGTCGGCCCAAAAGTCAGGTAGCGATCGGACTGGCTCCACTCATCAAGGCCTTGACAAAGGGTATTGTTCTTTTAGTCATTCCTTTATTATAATAATTTTTTGGGGAAGTTTGGATTAGAACCCTGAAGGTAATTTAAAAAAATATTTGGTTGTAAGACACTGACGCCGTACGGTATTTTCTTTTGCGTTTTTCTCGAAACTAGTTCTTTCAAACTGATGTACAAGATATCTCGAGATCTACTTAACCGATTTTGTTAAAATTTAGAACATATATTCATTATAATGCTATCTAAGGCGTAGAATGGGATATTTCTGATTGGGTATCACATTCATAAATTATGAATTTTTTTAAACTAAAAATTTCGATAAAAACCAAAGCTATTTTCATACAAATCAAATTTGGTTTCGAAGTTCGAAAATAATTAAATTTTTTTAATTTCACAGGAGGCAACACTTTATTATAACATTGTGATGCATCGTTGAAAAGTAAATTTTGATCACTATTTAACCACATAAAAATCCAATATGCCGGAAGAAAAATCAGAGATAATGGTATTAACTCAGAAACAAATGACAACAGCAATATTTTGATGTCGGCGAAAGCATCTTAAAAAAGTGTCCTAACAATGTACTCGCTAAAATATCGTCCATAAAATATCGTAAGTCCAGTAATTAAAAAGATATGGGCCATTTTCTAAAACACCCTTCTCGATTTTTTAGAAATAATTTGAAAACGCTTACAAATCAATAGAATTTGAATTCCTTCGTTTTTTTTTTTTTTTTTTTAGTACGATGTTTAAAGCACTATAAATTCAACACACAACAAGCTTAATGCAATATATGTCTAATCGTATGCGAACTGTTACTTATACACATTATTAAACAATTTAAACAAAAAAAGAATTGTTACTATACTTTATTAAAAAAAAAAATTGGACGTTTTCCACGAAACACCGAACTGCTACACTTTTCTCGACGCTCGGTTCGCCAACCAAGTTGGCATCTTTAGGGAGAAGATTAAAACTTTTTAGATTAAAATAGTTTTAATCTTCTCCTGAAGATGCCAACTTGGTTGGCGAAACGCGCGTCGATTAGATTAAAACAGTTTTAGTCTAATTAAAACTTTTTAGATTAAAACAGGTTTAATCTTCTCCTGTAGATGCCAACTTGGTTGGCGAAACGCGCGTCGAGAAAAGTGTAGTAGTTCGGTGTTTTAATCTAAAACTGTTTTAATCTAAAAAGTTTTAAGCTTCTCCTGAAGATGCCAACTTGGTTGAAGTGTAGGCGCGTCGAGAAAAGTGTAGTAGTTCGGTGTTTCGTGGAAAACGTCCAGTTTTTTGTTTCTACGCCGAAGGTTCCAGTACCCACTCCAGGAACTATACTTTATTGTTTATTTTCTGGAAAATTTGGTTTATCGTAATTTAAAAGGTACTGTTGAAGGAATTATTTTATTGATAGATTTTGATGAACATATAATTAAATTAGTAGAGTTAGTTACAGTTTTTTTATCTTCTAAAAAAGTAACATTTACTATACAGATCTAGAATTTCAAAAATATGTTCAATGCGAGTTGGTTTTATCCGCTCTTATCTCTTATCTCATCATTGCCTAACCTCAGGAGCCGCCGCTGCTTCTACTAAAGCAAATTCTTTAATCCGGCGACTTTAATACGATTTCCGGTGAGTGTTTCCAGTTTTTTTCTTCCGCCCTTCGGGCGCTTTAATATAACAAAACTTTCCTCTTAAGACAATGTCGTTTCCTCGCCATCGATTGGGAGATTATAAAGTCCCGTCAAGTTTTGCGACTTGGCGAGAAATATTTTAGGAAAACAGCCGATTTAATTAAAAATCGCCGTCCTCTCTCCGCCATAAATTAGTAACTTAATTACTATACGACATAACTTTAATGGCAGCCGGCTAAATTGCATTCGCCGTATTTGAAAAATTAATTTTGTCGTAAATTTCTCGCTACTTACGGGCTTCAACGCGTCGCGGACTGAAAGGCAAATGAACTTTTTACTACCCACAAGGCGTCAACGTGAAATCCAAACCTTGTGCTTGCACAAAAGAACTAATGGATCAGAAATACACTTTTTTACCCCCCGTGGGGTTACCTTCACGGTATCACACCTTCTAACGCATTTTAATGGGACTAGACATACTTTGGAGGTCCAATAAGGTCAGCAACTACCAAATGTCCTTCCCAAAGTACACTATAACTGTTAAAACGATCGAGGGTAATTAGGTTTTTGGCAGCGGAACGAAAAAGTAGTCAAACTTCTGACTTAGTAGTCCTTACCACAAAACGTTGAAAAACATTTACCCATTACTTAAAAGTTACAAACTTACCAGCAAGAATTAGGCTCAGGCGACGGAAGGAATATAAGGAATATCATCCTGTTTCAATAATCTTGTACAACGGTGAAAATATCAAGTTATTAGGATCTTTTGGATTATTCTGGTCACTAATTAGGATGATATAAGGTAATCCCAATGCGTTGGTGAATCTGGTAGTCATCGCTACTTTCTCTGTAGACATCGCAAGCGCTTCTAGCTTCTCCAAGATTCAAGGCGTTGCATCAGTTCGATTGCTAGGTTTTCATATTTCGCGATATTCTCGTCCAATCTTCTAAATTTTTTGGGTAGGTTGCACCTCGATCTCTATGAACTAATGTAAAACACCCTTATGTGTTTTATAGTTTCACCTGTAGATCCATGTTTCCTGCATATGTATGTCCTGCGATGTCGTCCTTCACGATGTGCTTGGTAATTATTGGTGATTACTGGTCTTTATAATTTTGAACCTTTGGAAACTTTACACTGAATAGTCCATTAAAATCGGCAGTTGACCTCATTCTTTGAGAGTCCTTCTGTACCTCCACTTCTTCTATTCCACCTAAATAATTCAGCCAACTAGCTCAAAACATGGTGGATCATAGGAGACTCCTCGAAGTTGAAACTCATGTACAAAAGGTGTGAAGGGAGCAATTTATGACCAGTTAACGCGTATCATATTTCAACAGGTTCATAAAGCATTTCAAATCGAACAAACTTTAAATAGATTCCGCGTCTATTTTCAATCACTTAATGTCTGGTATTCACTGTCCCATTAATTTCCCTGACATTTTACCCGCTTTGGCTCTCCCACAGAGCGATTAATTATTTATCAGCGAGTTTATGACTCTTTGAAGTCGGCATAACGACGTCCGGAGTCTTCTACCTCGGCCGCAAGTGGCCCGGAATGAAATACAAGCGCGTGTTCATCCGCCGAAAATAATGACGGGTCGTTCGCGGTCGAGGAGACATTCAGATTTTGCTGGGGTCCCCTTTGATTGAGACGCGCGGTCATTGATTCAAAAGCGGTCGCTGCAAGTGGGGTCGATGTCGAGTCCAACGTCGGGCTAGCTAGCTACGCCAAAGGCGGGCAGCCTTTGGCGTAGTGCTAGCGATAAAGCCGAAAAAAATGTCAACGAAACGCGTGACATAAGGGAAGAAGTTCATACAAGGATTTTGCAGTTCCACACTGATAAAGCGTAAATATAGATTTGGAATTACACTCTTGATAACGCACGCTCTCGTGCACTAAGAATGGAGAGATTTGCAAAGCCATATTTGCATCTACAAACGAGTATATGTGTCCATCTCTAGCGTGTTTAAATACTGAATTCTGGAGCTAACCGAGTGTATCACTTATACCTCATTGAATACCTTGTGCGTTCTTTCTGAGGATAGCCATCTAAGCTATACTCCAACCACCTAATTCTGTCGGAAAACGTGGTGATGCCATCTAAGGGGAGTTCCCTGGCCATGTCCATGGAAATCCAGCGCTCTTCTAATATGGAATCTCTTATTGGCGATAATTGGAAATAGATGAACGACAGTATCCTCTTTTTGTTCGCACCCTCTTCAAAGGATGTGTACAGGAAGGGGTATACCCATACTATTTCCGACATCACTTTATAGGATTTTATGGTCAGTATTGCTTGTCTACTGTCTGTGTTAATGTTTACTGATTTACCTGTGATGTTCTTACTTGTAATTACTTTTGCACTCATAGTCCACTTTGTTTAAATTCTGCGTCTTGAGTAAACACTGCTGCGCCATTGTTATTCTTGATCCATCATTGAACTTATATTATTTATCAACGTTGGTATGGGTTGCATAGGGTCTGATAACAAGATAAGACCAATAGTTCGATATATACTTGGTGAATAGCCAACTTGGCGGCTTCCATTTGGGTTTATAGATAACCACTAGTAGCAGAGGATGTCTGATACTGTTGAAGGCATCGACCGACCATATCCCAGACGTATTTGATTAGCAACAGATCTGGTGAGCGAGCCGACCAAAAAATAGTGCTGATGAGAGGAGCTTCCTGTCACGTATAATGCCCTCACTTATCTACAAAGTATCATTCATGTAAGTATAGTCTCTTCCTAGAACCGAAAACAGCTAGGCGACGTTTTCAAATCCGTTTATAGTGTTAAATACTTTTTGTTTTTAAAAATGTTGCGCTGGTTTGCCATCATACTCCATGCATTAAGTGGTACTGTTATGGAGACTGAGTTCTTCCTTGTCAAATCTTTGTGATGACTGATTTATTACAATGTTTTCGTTCAATTGAGGAATAACTTTCATTGCCCTTTTAACGACTAATTTTTCATGAAATAACGACAAATTACATATTTTATTTTATCATCATAAAATACTGTTTTTTTTTTCTGCTAACCGCTTGCACTATTCAAGCTCGGGATTTATTCGAGCGGATGAACGGAAAAAATTAATATCAACCAGTCAAAGGGAAAGCGCGCGGCTTGTGGCTGAGGATTCTTTTCAGATTACGGTGGACCGATGGATTTGGCTGGGTCCAAGATTTGTGCTACCGCCTAATCGATATGGCTATACGCAATTTAATAGTGTTCGGCATGCAGAAATAATAGAATTAGGCATTGATTTATTGAAATTATATGGAAATATATAGTTTTTGGGGATAACAAAAAAATATATATAAAACATATAGAAGAAAGAACTCATAGTATGCAGAAGTAATATATGAATCAACATGTAAAATTTATTTACACCCACATTGTTAATTATTATGGAGGTGCATTACAGGGTCTATGGAATATAGAATACCCATTTTTATTAGTCTATGTTTTCCCACAGCAACTGTTCTTCTCCTTTGGAGATAATTCAGAAGCATTGGGGTGAGACAGGTGGACATCCACAGTCTTTCCATTGCCTTTATTGCATCACTGTAATTGTTAGAATCATCGAACGCCATCATAGTACATCCTTTTTTTTCTACCTCTAATTTTCAGTAACACCACTTTTCAAACTAGCAAGCCGCTTTTTTCAAACCATTCTTTTTTTATGTTCATGTTCATTAGGCGACATTTAATTTACCACTTTTAGGACCCCACTTCCTCCAATACGCATTGTTTTAATTGAGCCACTTGGTATTCCATCTTCACCAACATTGTCTCATTCAATTCTGTGTCCTTGTACTCTCACATCTGGTATTCTTATCCCCTCTATATATTATTGACTAATTTGTCCACAACAATTTTCCGAGCTCCTTCCTTGAATGAACTTTTGAACTATTCTTTAGCTGCTTCTACGTCTTAAACTAAATACATATTTCCTCACTGTCCATCACTTTACCTCCATTCCTGACTTTCCTTACCCATTTCTCGTATTGAGGACGAAACCACTCTATCATAGGTCATTCATAATTTCATTCTCCCAAACCCCAATGTAATCGCATATTTTATCTCTTTTCCAATCTCATGTGTTATTGGTTTCAAACCTTGTGATATCACTCTGGTTTTGTATAATTAGATTTCACCACTTGATCAAGTTTAGGTGACCCATGGTACACCAAAAAAAACCTGCCCAACTCAACGACATACTTTGCAGTTACTGCGGCAACCTCTGGAAAATAAATCCACTATACATTTGGAACCACTGACACTCGTTAAGTATCCAATTAAATGTAAAGCGCCCTCTTTCAATCCTATTGCTTACCCGTTGCACATATGGTCATAAATAAAGACGTATACGTACGTCCGCTGAAAATAAACGATCTGTATGCAGGCTGGATGTGCGCTGTCATCGACCTGAATTAAAATACATGTTCAACTGTTGTTTGCCGCCCTACAAATATTTAATGGACGCTTTGCAATGTAGGGCTAATTTAGATTCCAAAAGCAGGACGACGAACGACATACATTACAAATGGTAATGTTCAGATATTTAATTCTAGAGGTTTTTCTACTATTTTTTTTTTGTTAATCCAGACTACAGATGTTCCAGACTAGTGATTTGGATTAAGTGCCTCGGAGACCTAGGGGCAAAAGTGCATAGGGGGCAAAAATAACATCAGATTTGGTGTCAGCGATCAAAAATACATGGGAATAATATGATCTCATTTGTATTCTAATTGTATGTATATTTCTCTCCTCTATAGGTATGCTTTTTGTTTATTTTATGAGGCTATATAATCATTGTAACTTAAATTAAGATGTGCTTGGAACTTTCTCATAAGTAATTGTTGTATCTGTGAAATCAATAAAATTATAAATAGAGAAACAAGTAATAATAGAGTTGGCTGACGCAAATGGTCATTATTTATACAGGGTGAGTCAGAAAGAATGGGACAAGACTAAACTGGAGATACTAGACACCAAAATATTATGATTGAGCTCAACATGCCTTATACCAATGTCGTTAGTTTAAGAGATACAGCGTGTTCAAAGATTAAATTTTATTCTGAAATTTTTGAAATTAAGAAAGATTTGATAGTATAAATATGAAAATTAGAAGTTTCATATTTTTTGGTGTGAAAATTACAAATTTGAAGCTTATTTTGACGTTGCTCCTAGAGGGCGTTAGTTTCACCGTATTATTTTGGTAAATTAAAACATTTTTTTTCTGTTGAGTCATGCGTAAAACAAGTCGAGAATCTAAAAGAACGCTCAATTCTCCAGAGAAAATGTACTCCTGTTTAGGTCGTCTAAATCTGTCGGTTTTTATGTTATTTGCATTTAAAAGGTTCAATGTATTTTGTTGATTTTTTCTCAGGCGCTGATATTGCTATATTTTTTCTAAGTAGACTTGTGTCAACGTTTGTCAAATTTATATATCATTAAATTATTTTGATTTGAGTTCAACATGTCTTATACCAATGTCGCTGGTTTAAGAGATACAGCGTGTTCAAAGTTTAAATCAACAAAAATAAATTGAACCATTTAAATGTAAATAACTTAAAAACCGATAGATCTAGACGACCTAAACAAGAGTACCTTTTCTCTGTAGAATTGAGCGTTCTTTTAACTTTTCGACTTTCTCGACTTGTTTTACGCATGGCACAGGTCTCTCCAACACGAGCACTCAGTGCCTTTGCGCGACAGAGACAGCATCATATTATTGCTTTCTCTTTCTATCTTTCTCCCTCCCACACACACTCGCGCGCGATCCGCGCAACACTTGATTCTAATTCTAATGGGAAAAGAATCGGTCCGTCATTAACAGAGTGGACCTTCGTTGACATCGTAATGCCAGGGCAATCTAGCCAGACATTTAATTCCCAATGGGAGGATTCATATCTTTTTTACTAATGTCGACGGAAAAGCCCAATGTTTAGTTTGTCATACAATCGTAAACATCAAGTCCTCGACCGTGCGGCGACATTACGAGAACAAACATTTTTCGTCGCATGACGCAATTGTTGGTGAGGAAAGGACGGAACTGATAACCAAATTAAAATCAGAATTACCAAGCATTCCAAAGGTACGCGTCATTATTTTAGTACTATTTATTAAAAATATACCCATTTTCTGGAAAATATCAGACCTTTAACGTTTTCCGGTATTTTATATTTCTTAATTTAATTTTAACTTTTATAGTCCAGTAGGCAGGGAGCTAAAATCATCAAAACGTGTTCTTAAAACATATAGGGCTAGTTTTGACAGTTTCATATATATTTTTTTTGCGTAGAATACAATGCGCGGGGTCCGTAGAGCAGGATCCGTATGGAACATTGCTTAAATAAACAATTTATGCGAAAATTTTCATATTTTCGCATGTAACTCCGTTCCTGTGCATTTTCGGTATATAAAGTGCAATGAAGAAAATTTTTCCTTATTAAATTTAGAAAATTTTAAGCCCAACCGGAAGTCTTCAAGTGCAATTGATAACTAACAATTGGCTAATAAAGCTGAAAAAAGTGCTTATTTTTAATTAATTATTTATTCGAAAAGTTAAGCAATTATCAGGCTGAAATTGAAAGAGTAGCTATTTATAACTAGAAGTTACCCTGAAAATGTCAGCTCGATCGGTTAACAATTTTACAAGTAATTAACGATCGAATTTTTCGAGAAGGCTTAATTAACAATATTGCCATTTTTTTATTTACAGTACGATTTTGATCGGCTTAGGCTAGAAAGGTCACAAATCTCTTCTAGCTTTTGAGACTTTTTGAGATTCTTAAAAATATTGAAATGGGCCAGTTTTATAGCGTTTTATACGCGATCACCTTTTTTGACGCGACGCTAGATGATTAATGACGTCGCGTCAGCTCAACGGAGCCGCAGCCCGGCACGAGTGCTTGGCCGGCGCTCGGCCGGAGCGGCAATAGCACCGGAGTTGGAGAGGCCTGGCTTAGCAGATAAAAAAATATGTTTAAATTTACCTAAATAATACGGTGAAACTAGCGCCCTCTAGGAGCAACGTCAAAATAAGCTTAAAATTCGTAATTCTCACACCAAAAAAACATAAAGCTACCAAGTTTCAGATTTATACTATCAAAATTTTCTCAATTATTGAGAAATTTCAGAATAAAATTTAAACTTTGAGCATGCTGTATCTCTTAAACCAGCGACATTGGAATAAGGCAATGTTGAGCTCAATCATAATATTTTGGTGTTTAGTATCTCCAGTTTAGTCTTGTCCCATTTCTGACTCACCCTGTATTGGGTGATTAGAGACTACGATAATTCTTTTTACTCCATATAGTCGAATAGATCTAAATACGACCCTGACTCACGAACAAACAAACCATCGCGGCCGCAGACTAGACGGATCAACATGCATAAGGCCGAAATGTTTCAATTAATTACGCCGTATTTTGCCGTTATAAACTTCTGCACGGTGGCCGGTTTGCGAGGGATGTTTGCGCGTAACATATTGGGCACGCGTTTAATACAATACCTATTTTATACAGAACGTTACAATGGAATCGCGAAGCGACACGCTTGGATACCCGATGTTCCCAATTACGCTGCTGAAACGAATGTTGTCCGTATCAGGAATGCACGGGTCATATATTCATCCGAAAAATTAATTGTAATAACTGCGTCCCCGAAATATCACGCAATTCGATTGATCAAGAATATGCTGTAAGCCCTTCTGTTAACAAAACGGTACTATTCAATTCTTAACTAGTAACCGCTTCTTTAAAAAATCATTATAGAATATTATTTATTTATTCCCTTTCTTGGGTCAAGCAGTGGCGGTGCGTGATCCTAAGATTGGGGGTGCACCATACATAAAAATAACGATAATCTAGTCTAGTTCACTTTTTAAACACTCCGCCAATGACTCTGCATCATGTCCTACTGGTTTTAAAAAACTCCAGAATCTTTCTACAGGCTTTCCACCCACCATGTAACGATATATTAAAGCCAACTGAAAAATTGTAGAAACGTCTGTAGTTTCGTCTGCTATTATAGCAACAAAAGTGGATTTTTTAATTTCAATGGTTATTTCATCGTGACAAACTTCATGCATGCACTGAAGTAGCTCGTTTTGTATAGTATTAGAAGTTCCTTTAAAAGCCGCCGCGTTTTGTAAATGATACTTCATAGCCTCGTCTAATTCGGCACTGAAATCAATCAACCCACGAAAAATGCCTGTATTGGATGATGTTTCCGATTCATCGTGTCCTCTTAGGGCCAGTTCAAATTTTCCACAAAAACGAATACAGTTAATAATAATGTTTGTTGAACATACCTGTTTTTTGAAACCGCTACATTGTGTGCTGCCACTGCTCGTCGATGAGCAGAATCGAGCATTGTCGCAATATTTGCAGTGCCTAGCATGGCTAAATTCAAAACATTATTCATGTGTCCAGCAGAATTTTCATGTTTTTTTATTTTCTCGTTTATGTGATTTAAATCCTTTACTCCAGTTTTGGTCCAAGGTGTTTCTCACCTCGCCAAACAAAACACACGGAAAACAAAACACTGAGTTCAACACATCACATCCACTTAACCACAAATGTTTTTTAAATAAGTCATTATTAAATGTTCTTACAAATTGTTTATTTTTTTCCTTTCACGGCTAATTTTAAATTAATTTGTGGAGTGGGCCTAACTAGAGTTTTAATTTTCACTTTTTCCTCCAAACTCAAGCTAGAGAATGGAGTTTTTAATAAGTTTTGAATAGAATTCATTATTCCAAACTATATTCTAACAAAAAACCTGAGTTTATATTTATAAAACGTGAGCTATAAAACAGGGATGTACGAAAACAATTCACAAACTAACCGATTCTGACTTCTGTCACTCTCGTGCGCTCTTAAATTCCGCACATCATATCTATAGGATTCGCCCACTCCTTTTCGTAATTGTGGAGGGGCAAGCAGTAACAATACGCGTTCGCTTTTTCGTATTGCACGGAAGCACAATCGTATTGTCGATTCCCGTGCCGCGATCGGAAACCAGCGACGTTGGAGATAGAGACCTAGCGTCTAGTGGATTCGTAACGCTGCTGCCAAATAATATTGAGATGGTATTAACGCTAGGGATGCGGCAAGGCGATAAATTAAGAATGCATCCATTAATTACTAAATAAAATTATTAATCCTGGAGTGGGTACTGGAACCTTCGGCGTAGAAACAAAAAACTGGACGTTTTTCCACGAAACACCGAACTACTACACTTTTCTCGACGCGCGTTTCGCCAACCAAGTTGGCATCTTCAGGAGAAGATTAAAACTGTTTGGATGCACTCCAAAGTCTTATATTGGCTACCCTAACTTTTATATTAAAATTTCACTACACCCACAAAAAATTGGAATGTGGGCAGCTGTGAGCAGAAAGAGGATTGTTAACCTCTTTTTTTAACACTGAATGAAGAGAGGTAGGTACGGTTTAGAAAACGTTAAAAGGAAATACCTTTTGTACAAATGTTGGATGACGACGAATTGCAAGAAGGTTATATTCAACAAGATGAAACTCATGTGCATACTACTAGGGAAACAATTAATTATACAGGGTGAGTCACTTTTTTGTAGCAGGACTTTAACATTATATAGAATACGACATTTTGAGAAAAAAGTTCCCATAAACATATGGTCTATCTAGCTTCATAAAGGAGTTACAGGGTATTAAAGTTTCGGTTTTTTTAAGTTTTTTACAATATTTTCTGAACCGAATGGTATTTAATTTATTTTATTTTACATACGCTTTAACCTCAATAGGAGCAACAATTTTTATTGATTTTGTCGAAAACACTATACTGGAAGTTGCTTTTCTCGGGTGCCCAGGTTATTTAGATTAACAGAACTTTTTTATCGTACGACACTGTCCTTATTTGATTAACATTTATAAAATAACGATGTTTTAACTACAATTTTAACCTCTTGCAATTTTGCGCTAACTGTGATGGTTTTTGAGATATTGGTAATTTTTGTCTGATGGTGCATCTCCTTACATGGCAAAAAATTTTATTTTAGTTTCCATTTCATTTTTTTAACGAGTGACCTGGGCATCCGAAAAAAAGTAACATCCAGTATGGTATTTTCATTCAAGAACATTCAATTTTCATTCAAGAACATTAAAAATGTTGATCTCATTCATGTTAAGACATGTCGTGCATCGAAAAAAATGAAACTTTAACACCCTCTATAGCTAGCAAGCTAGATAGACCATGTTTATAGGAACTTTTTTTCTCAAAATATCCAGAGAACCACTTTTTTTGTAGTAGGACTTTAACAATTGATATAACATGATATTTTGAGAGAAAAAGTTACTATAAACATATAGTCTATCTAGCTTCCTATGGGAGATACAGGGTGTTAAAGTTAAAAAAAAAAAATTTCGTTGCCATGTAAGGAGATGCACCATCAAACTAAAATGACCAATATCTCGAAAACCGTCACAGTTAGCACAAAATTGCAAGAGATGAAAATTGTAGCTAAAACATCATTCTTTTATAAATATTTACAAATAAGGTCAGTGGCGTAAATAACCTGGGCACTCGCGAAAAGCAACTTCCAGTATTTTCGATAAAATCAATAGAAATTGTTGCTCCTATTGAGGTTAAATCGTGTGTAAAATATTAAGCGAAAATACCATTCCGTTCAGAAAACATTGTAAAAAAAACCTAAAAAAAAAACTGAAACTTGAACACCCTGTATCTCCTTTATGAAGCTAGATAGATCATATGTTTATAGGAACTTTTTTTCTCAAAATAACGTATTATATCGCATGTTAAAGTCCTGCTACAAAAAAGTGACTCACCCTGTATAGGCGAACTTTTCGAAGATCGTATAATTAGTTTGAAACGCAGACCATATTCCCCTGTAGATCTTGCGATTTGCCCCCTGTGATTTTTTTGGCCTTATTTAAAAAAAGTCAATTTTTGAAACTCCCGCTTTGAAAGACTTTTAGTAACGCATTGCCAATGAAATTGAAGAAACCAATGGAACACCCACCCGGTAAAAGTACCCATCACATAATGTGACAGCCTTGATGATTCAATTAGGATATAAACTTATGATTAAGAATAGTCTTAAAGAATAGAAGAAACGTCTTTTTTATTCGGCCAACTTTGGTAACCTTTTTTTTTAGTGGTTCGTTATTTGATTTATTACGACTCATTTCTAGTATGTACTAAACCAACTTCTGCATGATAAAACAATTTATTAGTGATACTAATACTCCCCGTAAAATAAACTCTGGATCTAACTTCAAGCATTAAATCTCGCACCATTCTAGTTTGTTTGTAAATTCAACTAGCTATATTACACATTAAATACATAAATTAATATCAAATTCTGGCTCTAATATCGTTGTTTTGTGTAAATTCGCAAACTCCAGCAACTTTATGCTAACCAGAAAACTGAAGGTGAACTTTGCGATGAAAGTGGAGAGCGCTGAATAACAGTGGAAGAGAAATTCCCGTCTTTCCTTTTGGGCATCACATCAAAGTCTATATGTCTAGACGTTTATTAGGTATTTAAGTATCTTACTGTATAAATTATAGCGGAGTCTAATCGATCGGTTTAATCTGGGACAAAGTTAGTTATCGAGTGACTGTAGGGCCAGGAATTTTCGGAATTGATTTACTCTCACTTTGGAGGATAATTAGCGATGATTTTGCAAAAGTAATTTAGCATATTGTTAATGCTTCAAATGATGTATAGAAATAGTTGGTTTGAAATTTACTGTTCTAGGTAACAAGTTCTAGGAAGGAAGCACCAAATATGTCTTTCATAGTTTCATTTTATAGTAAATAAAACTACAGTATTAAAAGTACAGTATCAATAATGTAAAAAAATGTTCTACTGAAGTGGTTTATGTAAACTTCTATAATAATATTTTAGCAAAATATTTATAGGCACTGAAATTCAGATGTAAGTATGTAAATCTTACTTACATCTGAAGTAGATACTTAGGAAGAAAAACTGACACAAGATCATTCTACTGATATTGCCTTTTGAAAAAAGAAGGAAACCTTACAGTGCACATAACATTTACGCTGATTTCATCATTTCCTTTTTCATCATTTTCTGAAGATGTGGTCTAAGTCCGAGGATTGCTGTTCAGGAAACTGTAAATCAGGAGCTGTAAACACTGATGCGAGATCTGAAAAATGTAGTAGATGTTCTGTACTCCAGGCCAAGTGGCATGGGATATGACGTTATAGCAAGTGCACCTCGAACCACCATTCTCATTGGTGGTTGAAGATTATCTAACTCAACTGGTGAAGAAGTTGCCAGGACAAGACTCTCACAACTGCTTCATAGCGATAGATTTAGCGAGTTATTTTGCGAATGGTGTTTCGTTTTTGATTAAGTTTCAGGTTTGTATTACCTGTAAGTTGGCTTACAAGTCCTCTCTTAATGTGACATTTACGTTGTCAGGTGGCTGCCTCAAACTATTGGAACTCCTCCAAAATGATAGTTTGAATAGCTTCGTCCATGGTAATAAAGGCATATAATGCACGTTCCTGAAAGATTTTCTAACAAGTGCCAAGAAGAAACATTCTTTAGTCTCCCCTGGAGCAAAAAAAAGTTTTTTCCTTTTGTGCAGCTACAACTCTTCAACACAATATATTTCGAAATAAGATGGACCAAAACGATATTAGTAGATCACAGACTGTATCTGCACCATCTTCCTTAGCTGCAGAAAGAATATGTAAGTATATTAAAAAGTATTTGTTTATGAAGATAAAAGTACGTGACATATTTCTTTTGAATTGCTCGATGAGACTGTATCTTTATTAATGTAATACCAACGCCACGCACAGAAAACAAAAATAGTTTCTTTGACATTTAGAGATTAATTGAAGTAATTAGAAATGTTCCCGTTTTCCGCCCGTCTTGTATTTTAATATAGTAAAACAAAGAAAAAACGGCTGTTACTTAACTTCGGCATAGATAATTAAATTACTCCAATATTAAACATGCCGTATACCGTAACAACGAGACAAGATATGAATTTTTTCCATGGAAATTTAATTAAAATATGATTAATTTGAGCAGAGATTTCTCGGTCATAAGGTAAAAGCGGAACACAGGCCCGTAGCGCTACGAGTGACGTACAGTGGGGTTTAGTTTTATAAAATATTATTCTTATTTTTTCGTTTTATCGATTTTATAACGAAAAAAACTAAATGCCAATTTTACAGGGCTTTTTACGTAGAATTCAGATAAGGTAATATTTATTTTGTGCTACATGTCATTATGTATAAAAAACTGCATATTCCTGTAATTATTGTCAACCCATGGGTAGACGTGTCCTCTATAGTAATGTTACTGAAAATCGGAAAAACTGCACGTCTTTAAATAATATACAAATGTATTACCACATCTGGCATCCGCGTACCGAAACATACGCAAATCACGTAGCTTGTGATGTAGGTTGCGTGAATTTACAGACGACGAGAGGCCACTTACTCGATTGATATGATTTCAGTAATCCCGTGTCAGCTGGTGCTATCGTACAATCTCCGCTGCATGCAATATTAGTTTGGCGCATCCCGTTACTGCCAAATTTATTTGTTAAACTTAGTGCAAGCCTAAAATGTATCGTAAGATAAAAAAAAGCTCATCAAAGTATGCCGTGGAATCGATCACGCTTGTCTTGAATTATTACTAGGGTCCCGAAAGTGTGCCACAACGCAGGGTCGGACTCGTAATCCATCATATTATTGACGGAAGGACATATGAGAGACAAAAAGAGAGGAGTAAAATGTGTTAATAATCTACCTACCTTGTGTCATTCAGAAACACCGACTGTTTTCATTGTTTGAGTGCCCGTTGCCACAACCAGTAGTATTTCTGCATTTCTTCTCGTTAATCGTGAGCTATTTGGCCTGTACATATGGCTGTAGAAGGAAAATTATCGTTCCACATCTACTGAAGTTAAACGTGCAAATTTAAATTAGTTCACATGGACAGAGGACACACCACGAGCATTATTGTCACAAATTCGCATAGTTGTTTGGGTCACTAACAGATGCTTATTGTCACTAACATCAGTACATTATTATTTTTTACATTTACAGAGGACAGTGACTACTTACTACCATTTTTTTACTATTAGTCGTTTTTTGCAAAACCCGTTTATTAGCTCTCAATATCGGGGGTGAAATATTTAAAACAACTAAAATTCGTATCAGAACATTATCGACCTTATTGTAAAGCCGGCAGATCCGGGCGGCGGGCCATCTCAACGGGCCATATCTCAACGTAAATAACAGGGTAAGTTTAACACATCTCTTTCTAAATTGCAACAGTTTATTGTTTTCATGAATTTTGTTTTTGCACATACAAGTAGTAAGTGGTACGACGCGTATGGTTATGGCCCGCCGCCCGGATCTGCCGGCTTTAGTTACCGCAAAAATCTGTCGTTTCGTCCACTGTCAGCCGCAGAAATTTATTGCGTATGCCTTCTTTGATATTTTCCATGACATGTTGATATGTCTTCTGTAAATATATTTTACGCAACAGATTACTAGTAGGCAATGGAAAATCGGATACATATTTGGCAAAAAAACGTCTACAAAAAAGGCTACATGCGCAAAAAAGGGCTACATGCGCAAAACATTATGCACAAATCAAACCAAAATTCCTATTTTATAACAGTACCAGTAATATTTTGTTGATGGATATTCGAATCTAAATGTCTTTCACAGTCTCGGCGTCTACGAAATATATACCGACAATTGCAAGGAATACATAAAATATGTGATCTATATATTGTAAAATCGTTGTAATTTTCAATAAACTTTTTCAGTCTATTCACAAATGGTAACGACTGTGACATTATTGCAAAAATCCACACAAAATCAGATAATATGTAAATACACTACACGAACTCACAAGTTAGTCACTCACAAAACACAACATTATTTTGAACTTGGAAGTTGTACCCTCCATCCGCTCACATCGAGGTAACGTAAAATACTACGAAGTCGTCGCACGCAGCGTGGCTAAACTGCATACAAGTATCCCGAAATCCCGCCACGGGAGAGTTCCAGTGCGCATTACTAGGCACGGTCAGTGACTTGCGTATGCACGGGCAAGACATACACATGTATATATTTTACAAGGCGCTTAAAAAATACGGTTTATAAGTAATACTCGTAGAACTGTGAGATGCTTTTTGATCTTACGATACATGTTAAGTGGATATCGCCCGTCGTAAAGTCGAAAATTCCTTACCCCTTCCCGCATCCGACCTGAGGACGCACAGAAAGCGATGGGACATCCGCAGCCGAAGATGCGTGCCTCTGGCAGCTTGACGAAGGATGCGGCAGGAACGGGGGCAGTAGGGGGTACTGCGCCGCGCGCTCGGTCCCACCTAATTAATGGGTTTCTTAGATAGCCCCGATTAAGCAGTATACGTCACGTGCGCTGACTTATGGCTTAATTAGGGCGTCGCGCACCGCGCCGCAAATCAAGACCGGTCCCGCTTGAAAAATGACGGCGGCGGCGTCCCGGACCGCCGCCGACCTCGCCCATTTATCCGCCTAAGGCGCGTGATGTCGATAATATCACGCGCTGCTAAATATTCGGCGGCGCTATCGGCCAACATTTCGGATATAAATCTTTAGCCCAGTTACGACGACTCTACTTATTTTATCATGCGTATTGCATATGTTACGGTTAAAGTGTTTACTTGGCTAGTTTATAAAATAACTGGATAGTATAGAAACTACGTTTGAGTGAATGTTATGATGACATAACCCTGCTGGCTGCCCACCAGGGAACTGGGCATGATGGTGGTCGTCAAGCAACAACAAAATTGTTAAACGAAAAGTATTACAATACAGGAAATGGTGAAATTATTCATTGAAACTTGCGAAAACTGTCAGCTCAAAAGCTTTATTTATTTATTTTTTTTACTTATTTTGAAGTAGTAATGGCAATGTTATGATGTACCGAGTAGTGTACCTATGAATAACCTTTATTTTTTTACCAAGAATTATTTTACTATCCTAAACTAAATTAGCCAAAGCGAATTAGTTAGTTTACATACTAACCAACTCGTTGGTTATTATGTATTACTAGGAATATTAAGTTCACACTTTATCCAACTACCGTGGACAGTTTGTAAGCTAGCCAAAAACACAGGTTAATTTGTGAAATTTTCTTGTGGTTTATACTTTAGCGATAAATCTTGGATAATTTATAAACTAGCTGGATAGTATACAAACTAACCAATATTCTTGGCTATTTTAGTAGAAATATGATTTTCCATCAAAATTAAATTAAAAAGTAAACACTTTAACCATAACACATATACCAATAAAGGTGAGGAAGCAGAAAGTCCGAATATGGAAGAAGAATTCAGAATTGCCCCATCACATTAGGTTTTTCAGATTTCCTAACCTAAAAGTGCAAACAATTCTGTTTTTTGACATATTTGTGGTTATGTAACATCATAAGGTGTTTTGTTTTCACAGAACTTGTAACAGCATCTAAAAGTATGATTATTTCTCTTTGAAATCAATTTTTAATCGTCCAGATATCTTTTTTTTTCACCGAGGTATGACAACTTGAGGTTTGTTTCTCATCGATCGACTGTAATGCAAGTCAAAAAATTGAGTACAAGCTACTTCTTTGAACGTATTTATTTATCTACTGTTAAATTATTGTATAAACATTTTCAAGGTCATATTCTAAAAATTCAAAATGTCGGATATGGCAGACAAAAATTTCATAAAGTTAGAGCTTTATGAAATTTTTGAGGATCGGTGAGACACAAACTTCAGATTATCATATCTCAGTAAAAAAAAAAAATATATCTCGACAATTAAACATTGATTTTAAAGATAAGGAATCATACCTATATGATATTACTAGTTTTGTGGAAAAAAATAAATACCTTACAAGGCCAGATTCCTTCGGAAACAAAAAATCTTCGGAAATGTGTACTAGAGTTTCTGCTTCCGGCAATCAGTCAAATTTTGTTGGCTTTTTAGTTGTTATTATTAATTATAGGGTATCTACACCCCCGGTGTTCTGAAACGAATTCTTATTATGCCCCCGACAACTATTCATTCTATTAGTTCCTTTGCCAAACCGTTCTCTCTTCTTCTTCAGACACGTGAGACTTGGGTGAGTATGAGAAATAATGCTCTAAGTAGAAGAAAGCAGAATGTGAAAATCAAATACGTCTTCAGTAAACAACAGGTTATTGAGAGTGGAGTGCCTCAAGGAATGGAGTTAGGGTCAGTTTTGATTACACCATATTATATTGAAGGCTTATTCCTTATTCCTACCTAAAACAATGGCAATATACATAATTAAGTAGTTATGCAGACGACACTGTCTTATTCCATTGTTACAATAACTGGAGTCAGATAAAAACCAATGTTGAGAAAGATATGACCATAATTAAGGACTGGTTTGACACAAATTACTGTATATTAACTACAACCAAAGGTGGACATTCGAATATGTGAAATGGATTACTTCTTCCTCTCCAAACCTCCTACAATCAAGATTGTCTCAGCTGTCTGATTCATCTCAGCTGGTTTCTACCCAATTTAAAGATTGTTTATTACATCGATTATTTATTAAATCGACATCCGTGATTATCTCAAACCAGGAATCTTCGCCCAGTGAGATATGTTTTTGTCTTAATAGGAGCTTTATAGCCATCCTGGCTGTCCGGCAGGTCAAACCACAGGTAATTTTCGGACATACCAGTGGAAGTTCTGCCCCATGTTTGCAAGAAACTCCGCTCTTTCGTTTTCTTCGTCACTCTGGTGTTCTTTGACCCACTTAAAAATGACGCTGGGGTCTGCTAGTTGGCCTAGAGTATCCATAGAATCTTTAATTACCTTGGAGTTTATTTATACAGCTTCCAGGACCTTCTGGACTGCTTAAGTATCAGTGACGATCTGGATTCTCATATTTCTATCATATCATCTATAAATATCATCATTCTACCTGATCATTTTCTGCGCACAAATGGAGACTGCAGTTATTTCTGTCTGAAATATATAATGTCCATCTAGCTTAATGCCGATTTCGCGCCTTAGGTCTCTGCTGGTTGCACCCATTCTGGTACCTTGATGGTTTCGTTCTGCTAGGCTAACATAATATCATCCGATAAAATTTGTGGTAGATTGTGACTCGGTCCATTCTGTCCGATTATTTCACCGATTTCGATTCTGATTCTGGCCGATTAATCTCACTCTTGAACTGAAAACAAAAAAAAAAAACATAACTTCTGAACTAACTACTACTTTACGACAACCTAAACGAACTAAACGGATTTATAAATCTCGTGTAAAAAAGAGAGACAAATTAAGATTCATGGGGACTGGACTATTTGATCCAGCACACGCATTGTTAACGCGTGATATTGATAACATCTATCAGTCGGAAAATATCGTGAGCTTTATTGGCTACGACGTTGGCTATCTTAATAGCTATCTGGTGGATTAAGTTCCGGAGCAGCGCGGCGTTGGAAACGTGATGCGGCCTATTAAGCCGCATAATTTAATGTCCTGCAGTTAAGATTATAAATGCTTCACAAGAAAATAATTATTGAAGGTCAAAGAGTCAAATGATTCACTATTCTTTTCAAAAATATGCTTGTTAACATTCTAATAAATGAACATACACAGCCGTTACACATTAACCTCAATTAAACTTTTCGGGAGGCGTATAGTCCAATAAACAGATAATGTTTGATAATATAGGTATTCTGAATTATATAATTAAATAGTACTCATTTCATTCACAATTATGTATGTACACAACATTTTGATATTACTCGGCTGAATTTTTAACCTGAAAATTGATGACTTTTAATGCTTTTGAATACATTATTTACGACGAAAGTTAAATTTCTTACTGTATTACCTTAGTCAGGAAAATCTAGTCTTATTTGGAGTTTCATGACCGTAGTTTGAAGCTGAGGTATCATCCAACAGCTACACTCTACCGTTTAGTTAATGATACTAATTTATAACTAGCCTGGAAATAGTAAGTAAACTTGTAAACATATGAATAGCTTATAAAATCTGTAAAACATATAAGAGGGAACAATGAAGCAACAACATACATACAACGTTATTTAGTACGTTTAATTTAAATAATAGGGAGACAAAAATGGCTTACAACCCTATCCTTGGTCCACAGGTTTTCCTTGTGATTGTAACTTACAATTTGACCCACAATTTTCATCTGAAAAAAGTTTTCGCGGCTCAAAGGAGAAGGAAGGATCAAGCTGTGGAATGTACTCAAACAGTAATGATGTCGTTTATTGGCTTGCATAATAAAATACGCAGTGATGTTGGGTGTCATCGGATAATGATACATTTTGAGACATCAAATACACGTCAGTTACATAAAGGGAACATCAAGGAGTCCTAAAATGGATCCCTGTGGAACTCTTACAACATATATTTGTGCGTCGAGAGGTACAAACAAACTTATGTTTCTAAAATAAGCTGTTCTCACAAAAATCAATATTCATCTCTTGTTTACCGAACTCTTTTCTGGAATCTTTTAGCTGATATATTAATGAAAATCTCCCAGAGACTACTTCCAGTCTTATTTTGTTTAAAATCAGACTGGAGATCACATTCAGTCTGATTTTGTTTCGAGTTTACCTACTTTAATACATTTAAATGCATTCACTTTACTTCGGACCGTCATTTCAAGCACACCCGACACCTAACCTAAAAAGACGTCGCGTGTGGCAAACACGCAGATAAAATATTCATCGAACTTACTGACGTATCCCTGCTCCTCGACCCAGAATGAAACATTTATTCACAATTTACAACCCGTTCGCCTCTACAAATTTTATGTCCCTCCCTACAAATTGCGCATTATTTATAATTTGCATTAAACATTATGCCGGTCTTTCATTCGGAAATACTTTATTTGCGTTCAGCCCGGAAGGGCGACCCCGGCCCAAACACTTCGTAAATGTTTAACGCCGGACTAGTATGGATTTATTCCGTGTTGTCCTTTCCAATTATTCAGTTGTAAAAGACAGTAGGGCGAACGGATGATACAAGATGGAAAAGCGAAAGACTGGTTCAGCTGTGTTGTGTCATGTTCCCTTCCAAAAATTTGTTTTCCAGACTAAAATAATCTAAATATCAGAATTATAAAGATAAAAGTAATAAAGGTCAACTGACTTGCGTAACTCTAAAAACAAACAAAAGTATATACTAAGCACAATACATCTGAGAATCTGGAGTGGGTACTGGAACCTTCGGCGTAGAAACAAAAACTGGACGTTTTCCACGAAACACCGATCTTCTATACATTTCTCGACGCGCGTTTCGCCAACTAAGTTGTCATCTTCAGAAGAAGATTAAAACTAAATTCTAACCTACACACTTGCACTATTTATACTAAATTTCTTGCCACGGTTCACTGAACCGTAACATCTATCTTTGTTTATCAGAGTAAACAGTGGACTGGTGGGTATCGGACCATTGTCCTGATTCATACTACTGTTACTTAATTATTTCTAAACTTTCAAAAGCACCCAACTGTCTACTGTTTGTAACATTTCTAATTAATTTTAAATTATTTATGTCTATCCTATGGTTGTTGTCAAAAGCATGTTGGGCAACACAAGATTTTTCTGTTCTGCCATATTTCAAATAAGCCATGTGTTCTTTAAATCTAGTCAAACAAGATATTTTTATTTTTGATTTGCCCAATATACTTTTGATCACAGTCTTTACAACTTATTTTGTATATTCCGGACTTTTCGTTGTTGTCGATTTTGTCTTTGGGTACCCAAAAGCGTCTGTAATTTATTTTTAGAATTATAAATCAGATTGATATTAAAATGTTTAAAAATTGTATCTAGTCTACGCGCGAATTTAGGTTCATATGGTAGAGAAACAAATTTCGAATTGTCAGTATCTCTACGAAAAGTCGTGGAATTGTGTAGGGTTCTCTTATATTTATGCTTGCCTATTAACTTATCTATTAAATGGACTGCGTAACCGTTATTCTTAGCTATATTCTTAATTAATTGTTTCTCATGTTCAAACCTCTCTTTACTGAGGGGGAAATTTAACAAACGGTGAATTATAAAATTAAAACTTGCCATTTTATGTCGAAAAGGGTGGCGTGAATCGTTGGAAATATATCTAAGAGTCGCGGTTTCTTTCCTATATACATCAAACTCTAACTTATTTTCACCTTTTCTAATAATTAATACATTTAAAAATGGTAGCTGTTCATTGTGTTCCATTTCATATGTAAATTTTATGGTAGGGAAACGGTTATTTAATGTAGCAACAAAATTATCTAAACTAATTGCTTTTGTATCAAATACCGCGAATATATCGTCCACATACCTGAACCAGACTTTAGGGAAATATTCGAATGTATCTTTTACTTCTGTATCAGATTTACTCATAAAAAAGATTTGCAATGAAAGGTGACAAGGAGTTACCCATTGCCGTTCCCCCATGTTGTTGAAAATATTCACAATTATACTGAAAACAATTTTGATTCATACAAATACAAGTAAGCCGAATGTATTCCTTAATAATTGTATCGTCTAAACCATTTAATTCGAGTAATACCCTGATATAGTCCAAAGTTTTCGGGATTGGGACACTTGGAAACAATGAGCATACATCCAATATCTATGCAATTGAATGCAAATGAATGAATCTATACAATTTATGGATTCCAAAATTGGGAGAAAGAATGTGATATTTTTCATTCCTATTCATAAATTTCCGATGATATACGGCCCCTGGAACAACGTCCACAGACTGAAAAGTTTTCCCTTCCAGATCAAATGAATATCATCTACGATTTTTGCGAACAGATGAAACTTCTACAACTAGAATCAGTTACATTACGTCAACAGTACATCAATGGGCGCTACAGAGCATAATAACGAATAGGTATTTATATAGAAACTCTTGGTGCAGTCTGGGTGTAGGGTTTACTACACCCAGACTCAGCAAAAATCTCACCCAGTAAAATCCCAAGTGCATCATAACATAACTCATCACAATATATCAGACACTCGCAGGAAAAACAGAATTCTAAACTTCCACTCTACTACGTGGATGTGGAAATAAATGGAAGAGTAACTAACGGTACATCTAGCGGAACAAAACAGTATCACTCTCCAGAGTGATACTGAGTGTGTGAGAGAACACCAAGGCCACGAAGAGAACGAAAGAGCGAACTTTCGCGCAAAGAAAGGGGTTGAGGTTCCACTGCCAGTGCCTGAAGCCACCTGCGGTCTGGCCTACCGGACAGCCAGGAGCGCCATAAAGGACCTAGTAAGAGAAAAACATATTTATCATTGGGCGAAAGTCCCAGAGTTGAGACAATTACGGATGTTCAGTGGCGAACCATCCTGGGAAGTCAATAGACCTTATAAAACTGAGTAGAAACCAGCTGAGTGGATAGTAGGACTGTTCACAGGACACTGCCCACTCATGCGACATCTCACCACAATTGGGATGAAAAATGATCCCCCCTTCCACATATTATGCGAATGCCCAGCACTGGCAGCTATTAGGCATTCGAAATTTGGGGCTACAACAATAGAACCAGACGAAGTAGAACCAGAAGAAGTAACAGACGCTCCACTAGAAACTGTCCTTAAATTTCTTAAGGAAACAGGACTAATGGAATAACTAACTTGTGGGGCCACAATAAGCATCGTCTTAAATACACAGGGTTCGTACCTACCCCATACGTAATTGTAATTGTAATTGAAAACCCTAACGGTAACTTTCCTCAGCATCCCTTAGGGCCAAAATGACGTAATATTTTTATACCAATTGATGATCTCACTTGGCCACAGATTTTAACTTAAACTTTAAATACGGAAGTATATTACATAATTTTAATACGCTCACAAATAAAATTTTCTTTGTGTATGGAATGAAAATATGACAAAGTATGGACATTAAAATTAATTGCGAAAGATTAGTTGACGGAAAGATGTTTATGAAGCTTTACATTGTATTTAAATGTGAGACGAATTGTTCGCGAAATTGTTCATGAATATACGCGCTTATCATAAAGTCAGCTCTAGACGTAACAAACTCATATCTCATGTAAAATTTTATTAATCTTTGTCTTTCTGTAGATAACAATGAGCAGGTAATAAAAGTAACTACTCTTATAGGGCAGAATATAGACAGAAAATGAGTAAATTTACGTACGTACAACCCAGGTCACGCCTTGACGCAGGTCCACTAAGCGATGTTGTCAGATCAACTGTAACTCTGAGTGATAAGTTTTTAACCTTATTGTATGTTGCATTTTTATTTTAAAATACTTAAAGTTATTTTGATCACCACGATGTTTAACAAAAAAGTCCAAGAACACAAGTTAACTAAATTTTTGTTAGAAATGAGATAATACTGGACTATAGACATAGTCCAGTCTTCTTCATAAATACAGTGTTATAAAACTTCTTCGAAAAAAAAAAATCGGTCCAACAAAACAGCTCTTTCAATCACTGCAATCTACGCCTTCTAGCTCCTATACAAAATCTGAGCCTATAATATCGTATACCCTTCATAAGTATTCTATGCATACAGAACTGGCAATAATAAAATCAGAGAGGGGCAGACGCATAAACAACTCCAATAAAACATGTGAAAACGTATAGCTTACATTCTGTGCTACATAACATACTATAAACGCCGGAGATAACCATAAAAACACGCTTATGCGGGTCCGGATGGGCAGAGGGACTACCCTTAATTGAGTTTTCCATTAATAATTCATGGAAATCGAATCTTTACCGGTGGAACGAGCGGTGAGTAAAAATATGATTAAGACTTCGAATTAAAAATCGTAAGTGTGGGCAGCAGTCGCCTCTCTCTATAAATAATTCAACGTAATATTGTGAAATACATTTCCGGTTCGATGGAAATTTTAAATTATCACTGTAACGGACGAAAAAACACCGCGGTATTGGGAAATGTAGGGTGTAATTTTTGTTTTCATTATTCAAATGGCGTAAATGGAATTTTACATTTGATCAAATGTGCGCCATGCTTTTTAATTGTTCATTGTTGTTGCGTTCAATTGAAATATTTGAAATACAGTTCTATACGGGGTGATTCACGATTAGTGGAGCCTAGGTATACCGAAAGTGAATACTAACTTAAAAAATTTTAAAGGGTGTGAACATTTTTTAGGTCCTATTTGGTTTCTACTCATTAATTTAAAGCCACTTTCATAGGCAATGTATATCTCTAAAATAAAAGGTTTTTGAAATATTTCAAATTAAAAAAATGCAATTACAAACTCCAAGATAAAAAACAATAACTACTGCTGCGATAAAATCCTATGGTAAACGTCGCTTACCTTAAATAATAGAACATTCTATGTTTATGTTATGTTTCGTCTTCTTTTTTCATCCTCTTTCTAGACAAACTAATATTCCATATACTTAAATGTTTGGTGGCGGTAGGACTCAATTTTTATTTTATACCTACGTATTAAAAATCATAACTTGAGATCATACAATCATAACTCGAAAATCATACATTCTAGGCATAGATTCACTGTACATGCCTACGGCATACGTCCTTAGAATGTGGGTCCATTGTAGTTAGTAGATAATAATACAGGGTTTGTCCAGAAAGTAATCTCAGTGAATTTTTTTCCCGAGAGTGTACGCGCCAGCCCGCGCTTTACGTGCTGGGATTGTGGTGGAGAGATCTGGCAACAAGATCTCTTCTTTGAGAGTCGTTACAGTGACCCGGTGCAAGAAAAAATGCAACGTTCGCTTGAGCAGCGGATGGCGATCAAGCTTTGTGTGAAACTGGAGAAGAGTGCTGCGGAAACCATTCCAATGTTGAAGAAGGCTTTCGGCGTCGATTGTCTTTCGGCAGGCAAATTTTCTGGTGGCACAAGGCCTTCGCAGAAGGTCGGGAAGATGTCAACGACGAGAACCGCGCTGGACGGCCATCAGCCTCCAGTTCCGACGACAATGTGAAACGTGTGCGTGACTTGTTGAACACTGACCGTCGTCTAAGTGTCCGTTTAATTTCCGAAACATTAGACATTACGAAAACCATTGTCCACGAAATTGTGTCGGAGTCTTTAAGAATGAGGAAGGTGTGCGCGAAGCTCGTGCCAAAAGTGCTAACGGACGATCAAAAAGCGAGGCGCGTCGAAACTTGCCAAGAACTTTTGGACACCTGCGAAGACAACCCCGCTTTCCTTGATGACGTCATTACCGGGGACGAAAGTTGGGTCTTTGAATACGATCCGGAGACGAAGAGACAAAGTGCGGAATGGAACACGTCGAACTCCCCTCGCTCCAAGAAGGCCAGGATGTCCAGGTCAAAGATCAAGACAATGCTGATTGTCTTTTTTGATTGCCGGGGATTGGTTCATCATGAGTTCGTTCCGCAGGGGACAACCATAACCGGAAAGTTTTACGTCGAGGTGCTGAAGCGGCTGAAACGCAGGCTGAATCGCGTCCGCCCAGACATCTCAAAATCCTGGAAGCTTCACTACGACAATGCGCCTTCGCACACCTGCTTCCTCGTGGCCGATTACCTCGTCAAGGCAGGCATCACCGTTGTTCCCCAGCCTCCCTACAGCCCCGATGTGGCCCCCCAAAAAAAAAAAAAAAGGGGCATTTTTTTGAAAAACTCCACACATTCTGAAAACAAAAGTACAAGCCGTTACCCTGAATTTGAATATTTAATGTACCTACAACAGTATATACTACATACTGTACTCTACGTCTTTTGCAAACACTTCGAATGTTAAGTACTTAACTTCACGGTTTATATAACGGATTATCCGAATATCTTATCAAACTGTTAATTACGTGATTATTAGAAGTTTCCTTGTTCGGCGTAATTTATGTCGAACTGTTGCTTTCGGCCGCAAACGGTCTTTAGTTACGTCTCCCGAGTTTCTTGTATGCAAACTATTTACAACTAAGTCCTAAGTCTAGTTAATAACGGATGTATGAAGAAGGAGAATCCATCAATTACGCCTCTATAAAATACGAACCTTATACATGGTGGGTAAATTAAGTAATGAAACTGTTTTTTTACTTTTTCTATTAGATTAGAATTATAATTCAGTATTGTCTCCTTCAAAATAACTTCCTTGGGAAGTCACACAGCGGTGGAGACGATTCTTTCATTCCTCATAGCAGTGCTGGAACTCATATACTGGAATAGCCTTCAGATGGTCGGTTACAGCTGTTTGAATATTTTCTGTGGTCCCAAAATGACGTTCCTTGAGGTAATTTTTTAATCTCGGCAAGAGAAAAAAGTTACAAAGACTCAAGTCACTCAGACTCAGTTCAAATTTAAGTCTTCCCCAATCATTCTTGGTGTCAACCGATGAGCTGAACGCACAAGATCCCGTAATCTATAAAACACTTTCTTCACGTCTGAAAAAAACACTGTCTCAGGCTGTTGAAGTTTTGCAACAAATAACAAGTTCAAATTTGTACTGAAGGTGCGTTACATGTTAACCTACCGCCCTTCCAAGTCCCGTCTCTGCAGTGTTACTAGATCGGGCGCTACGTTGCCAGTCTCATTACTTAAGTTAAACACCTCGTATCATATTATGGATATCACAATCATTTTTTATAACTAAGGTATGTACTTTAGTCTATGTTGCTTTTAATATACTTATATTCTTTGAAAATTGCAGTTTACGGTTTAAGAAAGATTAAATTGAAAGTAGTGGTTTATATCCTAAAGTGTAAAGTGTAAAGTTGATGACTTTTTCCCATTAGTTAATGGTAGTTGCAAGAAAATAATATCACCGTCTTTTTAATATGTCTTTAATAAGTCACAGTTTTTTGTATGTACTTACTTTTTGTGTCCTTCAGTTGAAAGGGTTTTAACTAAACAACGTTTGTAACCAAAGTTGACCATATTCCATGTTCCATGTTCCACATATGTTCCATATTTCCGAATTTACGAAGTCATGGCGTTTGAGAGTTTTAAGTAGCACACCCTGTATATGCGTTTATTTACTTCTACATATATTGCTTTGTGACCATCTTTCGTTAAAAAAAACTCATTTTGCAAAAAAATCGACATAATTGGGTATGCAGTTTAGGAATCCAAATGCGTTAATGTGGGACAAAGAGGCCTTAACTCGAGAAGTACTCGTACGTCATTATTTTCAACGAATTCTGCAGCCGACAGACTGACTGCGACCGAGACTTCCTCAAAGCAACTCATTATTTGCAAGAGTTAGGAGTTTCTTATGCACGGTAGTCAAAACAGGGTAGTATGTATTTATTAAAATATCGCAAGGTAAGGAAAGACGTTATCAAATTCCGCATGTCTTGAATTATTACTTGGAATTGTTAAATTTTGAAGTTTTTATTATTAAGAAGATTAAATACTTTAATCACAGCAGAAAAAACTTGTATGCTCGAAAGTTGCTTTAGAAATGGTAGAAGAATAGATGGTCAGTGGATTTATAAGACACGGAACGCCTTTCAGGATTTTCAGACAGAATTTCCACAATAGTCGTCAATTTCAAGCAATATATGTATGTATAAGAATAAAGCCACAGATAAAAATATGTGGCTTTGGAACTGGAAGAGTGAGAATAGTAAGGCAGACAGTGGAACACCTAAAGTTCGTACTACAAGTTTAGGAAGTGAGGCAAATAGTTAAAGAACACCTACAAAACCCTATATGGCTTTTAAACCAGTGAGTAAATACGAGTATATCCTAAGCTCAAATCAAGAATTGTAACCAAAGGTGTAGCTCTGAAAATCCACTGTCTTGAAAGAGCACCCTCTTCATTCTCAGAAAGAAGACACTGGATCCGACGCGATACATTGTATTCATTGAGTCCACCAGGGTGACCCTTGTTTTACAAGGTGTGGCTATTAAATAACAGAACTGCTGTCATAAGACTTTTTATTCATTACCAATTACAGTAGCAACTTTTTCGCCTTCAAATGCGAATGCCCTTGGCGATCTCTACACCGCTCTATACGACTTTTCCATTGTTGAAAGCAGTGCTGGAAGTCCGCTTCTGTCAGCTGGTTTAGAGCTTCCGTCGCTCTTGCTTTAACCGCTTTCACGCCGATTTGACCTTGGGAAATAAAAAAAGTCACAGGGGGCAAGGTCAGGCGAGTATGGTGGATGTTCCAACACGGTAATGCCGTATTATGCAAAAAACGTCTTCACAGACAAAGCAAAATTGGCCGGTGCATTGTCTTGGTGATCCTTCCATGATTTGGTCTTCCACAAATTGGGACCTCGTCTTCTCACACGCTCACGAAGGGCCGTCAGGATCTCGATGTAATAATGTTGTTTGACCGTCTGATCCTCAGGGACCCAGTTAACGTAAACAATGCCTCGAATGTCAAAAAAGATGATCATCATCGCTTTGAATTTGGATTTGCTCATCCTGGCTTTTTTTGTCTTGGCGAGTTTGTGCTCTTCCAATGCATGGATTGGCGCTTTGTTTCGGGGTCTTAAGTAAAAAACCACGATTCATCAAAAGTAATACCCGTGTTTAACAAGCCTGGATCAGTGTCAATATTGTTTAGAATGTCAGCGCAAATGTCCATTCTTATTTCCTTTTGCAAGTGAGGACCTTTGGCACCATTTTTGCGCAAACTTTGCGCATATTGAACGATTCATGCAAAATCTGGCGAACACATTCTTTGTCGATTTCAGTTATTTCAGCAAGCCCTCAGATGATTAGACGACGATCTTCGAGGATTGATTTACCGGTTTTTTAAATTTTTTCGTCTGTTTTTGACGTTGAGGGCCGTCCGGGGCGCGGATCATCTTCGGTCGTTTCACGCCCCTCTTTAAACGATTTAAATCATTCAAAAAACTTGTGTGCGGAATACACAATCATTTCGGCAGCATCAGTTCGGTTATTTAATAGCCACATTTCGTACATACTTAAAAAAATCGCACATTACATTCTAAATGATAATCATTATTATGTCATACTTTCTTATTGATGTTTTGTTATTAGCTTCCACACAAAGCGAGACTGAGTAGCAGTGGCGGTGGGCTATAAGGTGCGCTGGTGCGCGCGCATTACCAACAATTTAGCATTAATAATTTTATTTAGTAATTAATGGATGCATTCTTAATTTATCGCCTTGCCGCATCCCTAGCGTTAATACCATCTGAATATTATTTGGCCGCAGCGTTACGAATCCACTAGACGCTAGGTCTCTATCTCCAACGCCACTGGTTTCCGATCGCGGTGCGGGAATCGACACGCGCAATACGAAAAAGCGGCACGACGATCATGCTTCCGTGCAATACGAAAAAGCGAACGCGTATTGTTACTGCTTGCCCCTCCACAATTATTACGCGTAGTGGGCGAATCCTATAGATATGATGTGCGGAGTTTAAGAGCGCACGAGAGTTATCGATCGGTTAGTTTGTGAATTGTTCTCGTATATTGCGATTGCTGTTTTATCGCTCACGTTTTATAAATATAAACTCGTTTACAATCTAGTTTGGAATAATGAATTATATTCAAAACTTATTAAAAACTCCACTCTCTAGCTTGAGTTTGGAGGAAAAAGTGCAAATTAAAACTCTAGGTAGGCCCACTCCACAAATTAATTTAAAATTAGCCGTGAAAGGAAAAAGTAAACAATTTGTAAGAACATTTAATAATGACTTATTTAAAAAACATTTGTGGTTAAGTGGATGCGATGTGTTGAACGCAGTGTTTTGTTTGGCGGAGAAACACCTTGGACCAAAACTGGAGTAACGGATTTAAATCACATAAACGAGAAAAATAAAAAAACATGCAAATTCTGATGGACACATGAATAATGTTTTGAATTTAGCCATGCTAGGCACTGCAAATATTGCGACAATGCTCGATTCTGCTTATCGACGAGCAGTGGCAGCACACAATGAAGCGGTTTGAAAAAACAGATATGTTTTAAACATTATTATTAACTGTATTCGTTTTTGTGGAAAATTTCTATCTAAAACGAATAAAGATATTTTTGCGCAACACCATGTGCCAGGAAAGACTGTCGGCTTTGGCTATGCTCTCCATTGAAAAAGACTTTATTAAAAATATCGAAAATTTTAACAACAAAGTAATGAAAAATTTGCACAATGTAAAAAATCGCAGAATTGAGCTCATTTACAAAGAAAATTAGGTAAGTTTTCAAATTAATAGAGTTAATAAGAATAACCTTAATATGAGATAAATATTTATCTCATATTAGGGATATTCTTATTATTCTTATGATTATCGTTATTTTTATGTATGGTGCACCCCCAATCTTAGGATCACGCACCGCCACTGCTGAGTAGTATGGACTGTCGCCAATAATTTCCAGAAAATAACCGCACCGAAACCGTATTCCCAATGATGTATCCCACTGTCTAAGCTTTATTGGCCGCAGTAGAAATAACAACTCGGAATTACATTCTACCCCAATGGCCGCGACCTAACAAAAGGAAATGCCTCGTTTCCACCGGCGCAACATATTTCAACCTGTTATATTCGTTTACTTATATCGTTCTATGGCATGCTCCCGTAGCGGAACGTCGAGTTGGCCTTTTTTCGGTAAAAAGCATCCGATATAATGGGATTCGGCGTACGGTTCAGGCATCCGCGTGCCGTAGCATGTGACGAGGAGGTCTTAAGCTCGGGGAAGACGTCATTATTTTCGACGACTGCACACGGCAGCCTGACTGCGCGACCCACAAAGCGACGGAGGGGTATCATTAGTTGACAGATCGTTATTCGCAGGTACAACGAGGGCTTCTTGGGAGTCTTCCGAGCCATTGCGTTTAATCAGCCCGCTCGTTTGTTACGATTAGAGTAGCAAATTTTAATTCGCTTCCATAGGCGTCGCCTATATTAACCTTTCGATACTAACATCGGTCTCTGAGACCGACTGAACCGAGAGTGTCCGATGCAAACAGTTTAAATCCAGTGTGTAAAGAGGTCAAAGCAACGAGAAATATGTATTGAGTTACGAGTAGAATCGATACTAATTTCTATAATTTCTAAGAAAATTAGGTAGGGGAGAGTCTGGAATGGTGGCCACGTTTTTAAAAAAGTTTAAAAAAACAGACAACAATGCAAACAGGCGATATTTGTTAGAATAAAGATATATTATGTTAAAAATATGTCACCAATATAATAGTAATATTGCAGATTAAATTTATTTAAAAAAACAACTGAAATGTATACAGCGAAGTATTTTAACTACTAATCGTTAAAAAATATAGAGACATCCAAAAAAAACGTCATCAAAGTTGGCCAAGAAAAAAAATACGTATTTCTATTCTTATTCGAATTTATAACCTTATTTACTCAAAACTGTCACATCATATCACAGCTATTGTTTATTTTACAAATTGTGACAGTCACTTGTCAAAAGTTTGACATAACCGAAAAGCTTAGACATGACCGCTATTTCTATCTCTCTCGTTCATAGCCAGAGTTGATGACGTTTTTTTTTTTGGATGTCTCTATACTATACATGGATAAACTATGGTAGAAAATAAGAGTATCATTTAATTTACCTGGTAAAACCATTCTAAATAGTCTTTTTCCCTTATTAATACGATATTAATACGATAAAGTAGTAGCCACTGTATCTAGTTTTAACCTGACCACTGTTCCATCAACAACATGTTTTTGAAACAAAAGCTACTTAATATAATAAAAATATCAGTATATCAATAAACGCTTACTAATCATAATTTTCACCGCTCGTTGTATTTTACTACATGTGGTCAAAGTTAAGTTCATACAAAAAGAAGAAACTTTGAGGCTCAAGGATTGATGATTGATTGCGTATGGGGTAGGTACATGCCCTGTGCACTTAAGCGATGCTTATTGTGCCCCCATAGTCTAGTCATTCCATTAGTCCTGTTTCCTTAAGAAATTTAAGGACAGTTTCTAATGGAGCGTCTGTCACTTCTTTTGGTTCTACTGTTATAGCCCCAAAGTTCGAATACCTGGCAGCTGCCAGCGCCGGGCATTCGCATAATATGTGGAGGGAGGTTTCTTCCTCCTCTCCGCACCTTCTGCAGTCGGGATCATTTTTCACCCCGATTGTCGTAAGATGTCGCATGAGTGGACAGTGTCCCGTAAACAGTCCTACTATCCATCTCAGCTGGTTTCTACCCAGTTTTATGAAGTCTTTTGACTTGTTCCAGGATGGTTCACCAATGAACATCCGCGAGTGTCTCAACCCTGGGACTTTCGCCCAGTGCGATATGTGCTTTTCTCTTAATAGGTCCTTCATGACCCTCCTGGCTGTCCGGTAAGCCAGGCCGCAGGTGGGCTCCGGCCCTATCAGTGGAACTTCCGCCCCTTTCTTTGCTAGAAAGTCCGCTCTTTCGTTCCCTACATGGCCTTGGTGCCCTCTCATCCACTTGAGAGTGATGCTGTTGTGTTCCCCTAGTTTCGTTAGCGAATCCATACAGTCTTTAACTACCTGGGAATGTATTTCTACAGCTCCCAGGGCTTTGAGTGCTGCTTGGCTGTCGGAGATGATCTGGATCCTCTTATTTGTGTAAGACCTCCTAGTCATCTCCTGCGCGCAAGCGGATATTGCAGTTATTTCTGCCTGGAATACGGTTGCATAGTTCCCCAGATTTATGCTAATTTCGAAGGCTCAAGGATACTACCTGTTAATATTCTTAGGACGTTACTTGGACTCCTCTGCAGTGGGTGGCAGCCACTACTCTTTTTAAATAAAAATATAGCACGAAGGTGACCACTGTTCCTGAGTGGCCACTGTTGCAGACTCTCCTCTACTAAACGAATGGTTTTGGAAACGTCTGAATATAATCTGTATGACTCTATAAAGCACCACAGTGTCCTAGCAATTGTTTTAAGAACTGTTCGAAAGAAACAAATGAACCCTACACAATAACACTTGTTTTATTGGGAACAGTGTTTTTAATTGGTCTATGATACGGAGAGAATCTGTTAGGGATAATGATGTATATTGGAACTGTTGAGTCGCATTCCCTACAGCTGTGTAATTATAGTGAATTGTTTATAAATCTGCGTGAACTTGTTCATTTTGTAATTGTTACTTGCCATTCTTTATAGACTCGGATTTTACGAATTAAATTTTGAAACTGAAAAGAGTTTTTATTGCTTCTAAGTATTGCACATAATAAAACACAGCGTTTAATCATATACCCCATTTTATCAAAATCGGTTGCTGTGGTTCAGGAATGCACAAGCTGTGAAATTCCCGACAACACTTTGGAGACTTCGTAAACACATTCATTGTTTCTGCTATTGACTGATCTATTTGAGGACAACACTTGCTTACGGTATATCCTTCAAGACTTAGTGTATAAATTCTGCAATTAACGTGAATTAAATGTGAATAGACAGCTTGAACGGCGAAAATTTCAAATTATTAAAGTAAAGACTTTACTAGTTCTGTAATTATGTCACTAGTACACTGCCGCAGTATTTTTCACGCTAGTGTTTGTGAACAAGGCAGTTTCCACTGAGGAATATATATATATTTTTCCTAAACTGTTGATTGCAAGTGGTTATTTTTGTATTATATTAGAAGATGCATTACAGGCACTTAACACAAATCTACTAAATTAAATCCCACATAAATTCAACAAATTGGTTTTCATCTTGTACATTTGTTTGTGGCCTGTACCTATTTTTTTACAAACTACACATATCACCTCGCTGCCGTTATATCATAAATCTAAATATTGATGAATACACTTGCTGACACCATGTGCATATAGAATAAAGTGCGTTGGTGACATATTTCATCGTACATAAATTCGATCAGAACGGCTAAAACTACTTGCGGGCACAACAAGCACAAACCCTCGCCCGTAATCGGACCCGAGTCCGACGCCCCTGGAAGTGAAATGGCAATCTGATACTCCAGTTACGATTCCTTGTGGCCTCCGTTGATTTTCATCGTATAAAATAATTAGGCATCTGCGGGATTTCGATTGTTAAATTCGGTCGGGGAGATTTTCCTTTTGGTATGACATCATTGCGGCGTATTCTGCCGTCACGCTCTATTCTTTTCGTACAAAAGTTAGTAATTGGATCGCTTGATTTCGCTTTTCGATCTTTTCATGGAAAATATACTTTTCTGCTTTTAACTCTGCTCAGCATAAAATGTATTGTGGGCTGCTGAGTATTATTGGTGATATCAAATGGAAAAATGAGTCACAACAAAAGAGGTACCTCAATATCTACATACTTTTTTTCTAAATGTTACATACTTGCAAACTAATTTAGGATTAAAAATAGTTTAATACCAACAATATAGTAGATATTACAATATTGTATTGGTATTTTTTCAATGTAGCTTAAAAAATCCACAATTATGTGCACAACAATGATATAAAAGGTCTAAACATCTTCAATTTTCGTTGTTCCTTTTAATTTACTAAATCGGTAATGTTTTAAATCCTTTACATCACAAGGAATGCTGACATGTAATATTATTAGGCCTACTGTGCTTGGACGCTAAAGACCAATTATATCAAGGAAGTAAGTAATATATCAACACAATCAACACGTGAATCTTTACACGATTTTCTCCTTTAATCTCCCATATACGTTGTAATATCCCTTGCTAATATGTCACGTAAAACCACATAGCTTGATATCTCATTTTCTTTAAGTTATAAAACATGAAGTTTATGATAAATCTCCAACGATAGCGATTAGACGCACTATGCAAAAATGCTGCACATCCAAGAACTTACTATAAGTTGAACTCTGATGTTTTTTTTTTCTAAACCACTGATTTTATTTAGAAGTTTCATTATGTCTATCTAAAGGTTTATCTCTCGGCGATATTGATCAACTATGGATACGCACAAGAAGCAATTTTTAGTAACTTGTACTATCTTAATAGTTATAATTAGTGGATATGATGCTGTAGTGGATTAAATTAAATTAAATTAAATTAAATAGTAAAAAATACTATTTTGCATCACCAGGGTTAGTATATATAATATGGTTCATGTGCTAACGAAGACGAAGACCAAATAAAAATTTCAGCAAAATTAACTTAACAGTCACACTCGGAACAGGAATATCAATGACGACAATGACTGGCCCACTACAAATAGGTGCATATATTTTCTTCATATTTGGTGACGTTTATCTTCCATCCGTCCCAAACAACCTGGTATAAAATTCGCCAATAGAGATAAAATATTTGTACGACGAAATAAGCGTTTAATCTAATGTTGGAAAAGTTATCAGAGGGATTATTCTGATGAAAGAAGAGAAATTGTAATGAAGAACAACTCTGCTGCAATAAACCTCTCTGTTCTATGTTCAGCAAAACTTGGGGTCAGTTGCTAGTTGCTGATCCCCCTGTTCTGTGTTCTCTTTTCCTTGCCTGGAGTTTTACAATGAATCGAAGATTGCCGAAAGATCCTGAACCAAAGGGACCACCCCTTTTAAATTTTTTTTTTTTTTTTTTTTTTTTTTTTCCCCTTTCCCTTCTCCCTTCCCCCCCCCCCCCCCCCTCTTTTTTTTTTTTTTTTTTTTTTTTTTTTTTTTTTTTTTTTTTTTTTTTTTTTTTTTTCTCCCCCCTTTTTTCCCCCTTTTTTCTTTTCTTTCCTTTTTCTCCTTTTTTTTTTCTCTTTTTCCCCCCCCCTTTTTTTTTTTCCCCCTTTTTTTTTTTTTATATTGCAGTGATATAAAAACAAGTTTTACAATGAGTGGAAGATTACTGAGAGATCGTCAACTACAGGAAGCGTTTTATGATGATTCTCATAGTCGTAAAAAAACCAAACACTGAACTACTATACTTTTCTCGACGCGCGTTTCGCCAACTAAGTTGGCATCTTCAAGAGAAGATTAAAACTAAATTTTAACATACACTCTTGCACTATTTATACTAAATTTGTTGCCACGGTTCACTGAACCGTAACGTCTGTCTGCAAACAGTGGACTGGTGGGTATCGGACCGTTGTCCTTATTCGTTCTACTGTTACACTTAATAATTTCTAAACTTTCAAAAGCATCCAACTGTCTACTGTTTGTTACATTTCTAATTAATTTTTAATTATTTATGACTATTCTATGGTTGTTGTCAAAAGCGTGTTGGGCAAGACAAGATTTTTCAGTTCTGCCATACTTCAAATGAGCCATGTGTTCTTTAAATCTAGTCAAAATAGATCTTTTTGTTTGCCCAATATACTTTTGATCACAGTCTTTACAACTTATTTCGTATATTCCTGACTTTTCGTTATTGTCGATTTTGTCTTTTGGGGTTGCCCAAAAGCGTCTGTAGTTTATTTTTAGAAATATAGACCATATTTTTTAAAAATTTTATCTAGTCCGCGGGTGAATTTAGGTTCATATGGCAACGAAACAAATTTTGAATTTTCAGTATCTCTACGAAAAGTCGTGGAATTGTACAAGATTCTTTTAAATGTATGTTTCCATATGAACTATTAAATGGACTGCTAGCTATACTATATAATGGATACCTAGCTAGCGACTGTTAAAACAATTAATTATTGTGAATCCTTAATTTTGTCGAATATCGTATCCGTAAGTATCCCGAGATCCCTTCGGCTGCAAGCGTAATTTCGTTAGGCAGTTTCACCGGGCGAGGGAGGGTTCTATCACTGCTAATTTTATTTAATGCCGGCATTAGGACGATAAATCGCCCGCAATATTCGCAACAGCAAGGCGATGTACGTTTCCTGCGGCGATCTACAAATTGCCGTGCGGCCTCCTTCCCCAGATCGTCATTGCACCTTCTCACGCCACCTCACGTGACGGGGGCGGGCGCTTAGCGCCTTTGTGCCGCTGCTGCTTGACCCGCGACGACGTAACATTCCAGAAAAAAATATAAGTGGACCGGCGTGGAAATATGCTAATCGCGGATACTGTGCGTGATAATTTCTTAATATTACCGAGTTATCGACAAGGACACGATTCTCTGTAGACTTTAATAGCTGTCACGAACGGTTTGGCAGCCGGGAAATAGGGGGTATTTAAAGACTTGTGGCGATGGAGCACTTCGTCGCACGAGTAACAAAAATGGTCTAAGTAAGTAAATACCTTTAACCTTTATGGAGATTTTATAGATATATAGATACAATTTTTTCTTTATTGTTTTTTGCTTTAATTTAAAGTTTATGCCTTCGAAAATATGTGTATAAAATTTTAGGTTGAAATTCCAAAAATTTACTGAGTTACAGTCATTTTAGTGAGAGCAGGTAGACCGACTGTCTTGCTCCGACTAGACTGCCACGTCTCTGCTAATGCATATTTTATAATATACTGTGCGCGCCTAAGGTAAGGAATAAATTCAGTAAATGTGAAACAAAAAATTTTTGGAGAAAATCCTCGAACAGGTCGATTTTGTTAAATAAAAACACACATTTTTGAGGGAACGTCTATTTTCAGATCTAATTTGTTTTGGAGTAATGACGTCATCAACATTTTTTCAAATGGCAACCCCCCTTTTTTAATTTAATTTGAGAGATCCTTTCATTGCCGATTTAACGGTATAAAAATGTTGCCACCTTACATAACAAAATTTTTGAGTAAATGACAATTGAATGTTACAAAATGAAAAATGTATTTTTCACAATAAATAAACGAAAATTTCTTTAATAAGCAAATACAATTTTAAATTAAGTGTTCGAAATGCCGTCCATCAACTTCTTGGCAATATGCAAGCCTGTGTACAAATCCTTCTTGTAGATTCTGAATGACTTCCGGGGTAATGGATCCCATTTCATCTCTAATGCGATATCGTAGTTCGGCTAAATTGTGTGGTCTTCTGCAGTAAACTTTTAATTTTAAATAACCCCATAAAAAATAATCAAGTGGTGTAAGATCTGAGGATCTCGCGGGCCATTCTATCGGTCCTTTTCTGCCAATCTACCTCTGAGGAAAGATGACGTCCACATATTCACAAACTGAGCGCGTATAATGCGAAGGATGCTCCGTCAGAGTGTGTTTCTAGTATGTCAGGATCATTCTCGTTTGGGAAAAATTACTAAAAACGTTGGCCCCATCATTTTGCAAGAACTCCAGACATCTTTCTCCTGTGAGAGTTTCTTCAAAGAAGAAAGGCCCTATTATTCTGTTTGCGACTATTCCGGCCCACACATTTAATTTCTGCGGATGTTGAGTATGTGCTTCGATGATCCAGTGAGGAGTCGTCCGACTCCAATACCTGCAATTTTGACGGTTCACTGTGCCGTTTAGACAAAACGTGGCTTCATCGGAAAAAAGTATTTGCTGGTGTAAATTTGGATTTGTTTGACAAAGACTCATCATAGTTTCACAGAATTGCAGTCGCCGGTCGGGGTCGTCTTCGTTGAATTCTTGCACAAGCTGAAATTTGTAGGGATGATAGTTTTCTTTCCTCAGGATACGTAGAACTGTCGTCTGACTAACTTCATTTTCTGAGGCAACTAGTGTAGAGGTACTCTGAAGGCTCTCTTCCATACTTAACACAATGTTTTAACTTAACACAATCTTTTTATCTTGGGTAATTTTTGGACGTCCTGATTTTGGTAGAACTTTAACATCACCAGTTTCTTTAAATTTGGACTCAATCTTACTAACTGTGGATTGGGTGCTAGGGTTATCTGGATATTTTGCATCAAATACATTATATACCTACCTCCTGCTGAGTTCTGGTCGTACTTTCACATCCGATGAAAATCAAAATTTCAATTCTTTGTGTCACAGTTAAATGTCCCATATTAAAATTGGAATTTTTATAAAAACTAACACGTTACATTAACTTTTCGCACAATTTAATGACGAATCTTCTGATTAACTGACAGTAAAAACCATGGATACGTCAAAAAACTTAATCTGATAATTTTTTGCTTAGCAACATACTTTTTTGCTATGCTTTATTTGTGTTCAGTTTTTTCAGAAATTTTCGTTTATTTATTGTGAAAAATATATTTTTCGTTTTGTAACATTCAATTGTCATTTACTCAAAAATTTTGTTATGTAAGCTGGCAACATTTTTATACCGTTAAATCGACAATGAAAGGGTCTCTCAAATAAAATAATAAAAATGGGGGGTTGCCATTTGAAAAATAAATAGACGTTCCCTCAAAAATGTTTGTTTTTATTAAACAAAATCGACCAGTTCGAGGATTTTTTCCAAATTTTTTTTGTTTCAGATTTACTGAATTTATTCTATACTTTAGGCGCGCACTGCATTAGGGTTCATTTCTTTCATTACTCTGGCCTGCTACCCTCATGCGACGCCTATGGCAACGGTGGATTCTGCCCACCTCTCCTGATTATGCCGCGACATCTCTACTAGGCTCATTCCGCTATAAAAGGGTTTAAAGCAGCACCATGAAGGCTTAAGAATCCATGTACATACCTACTTCAGGCCCGCTTTCCCTCGGAAACGCCACTCTCAAGGACGCTGTTTATTTCCGCGCGGCATATGCTATCTCTTTTGTGCGCTATCCGCCAATGTACGTGAAATTGTGGTCGTGCCCCGACTGGTTATTGTCCTCTTAAGTCTTTTGTGTTGCGAAGACTTCGGTTGTTTTTAAGGTTTCCGGATTCTGGATGCTTACGTCGCGCGGCGTTCCACGACAAACGTCAGTTACGTGTTTTCCGAATAATTGAATGTTTTCAAAAGTTTAAACGGCAGTACTCGGCGATGCAAGTACTCGAGTGGTCTTCTATGATTAGAAATAGCGTTTGTGCAAAGTTTGCGGTAATTCTTTTCCTAGAGTAGCATGAAAGTTGCGGTTATACCGAGCGTCCGTAACGCTATGCTTGCCGCTTTTTATTTCTAGGAACAATATGTTGAAATTTAAAAAGTTTATGCTACTCACAAGAGGGTTTAGGTTTGAGTTTTGACATGGCAAACGCCTGAATAACACTTCCTGATTGTTTTAATGAAACACCCTGTATATAACTGGAAAATCCGGATGTTCACGTTTTTCTAATCTCAGCAATATACGAGTAGCTTTTCATATACAATATCTACCTCTTTTTCAGCGCAAATGGTTAAGTAAGCATTTTAAGCCATGAGTAAGAAGAGATAAAAATAACTATAATAATTGTTCCACATGTGACAACCATCATTATATACACACAAGGTAATTCTCTTTGTGGGCAGGTTGTACAAGATACAGTAGAACCCCGATTATCCGTGCTCCACGGGACAGGACGAGGCACGGAAAATTGAAAAGCACGGATAATCCAAACATTTATTTTTTACATATGTACGTATACATAATAAAAAGATAACAGAAAATAAATAAATCCCATAAAATTGCATAAAAACAGAATTCTACATAAGTAAACTTTTACACTAAATAAGAAAAATAAAAACTCTAGATAGGTAGGTTAACTTACATTTACATAAAACGGATATGTATTTTAGGTAGGTATGCTTTTGAATAAAAGTCTGTCACTTTGGTCTGTGTTAAAATTCGTCTATCGTTTCCGTCGAATAATTTACGGTAACGCTATTTCAATAAAACTTCAAAAATGCAATTTCAATAATGGAAAGTCATGGCACGGATAATCCGCAGCCCGGATAACCCGCGCACAGATAATCGGGGTTCTACTGTATTACATATACTGATAATATCAATTACCTACTTCGATGATTTTTTATCTCAATTCATGTACAATTAACATACCTGTCTTTCTTCAAAATTTGATTTCCCCCCACAGCATTCAGTATCACAGCATTCAGATTCAGTAATCTTGTAATTATTTGACATTTGGGAAGGGGGCACCACCCTGCTGACAGATGATTCTAACCTCTTCATTTAGTGAAAGATTGTCTATGTGATTTCAATTACGTGTCTTAAAATGTCTAAATATTCAGCCTCAGTCTTGTGGTCTTAAAAAAAATGGGTATAACCACGTTATCAAATATGCCAGCCAACACATTCAAAATTTTATGGCCTTGATACTGATTTTTTTCTACCAAACAGAGATTTTCCAGTGCCCAGTAATAATTTTTTTTATTTCTGACCCCTTTTTGACTCGTCTGTCTAAAAAATGTGATTAAAAATTAACGTATGTTCTCTTTATATAATTTTAAAAATCTTCTCAGTCGCATATAATGTGTGCAATAGATTGGATTTTCGAACTTTATATTTATATTTGTGAATAATTCTTTGTTGTCTTGAACAGGAAATATTAAAGGCTATTTCAATATCAAGGGGTATTTCAAGAGACTTCAGAAACTTTTCTCGATTTCGATCAATAAAAAACAACAAAATAGTTATCTCATGGTTCTCATCGATTTTCTTAGTTCTCTCTTAGTATCATTTAGTATCTCTTGTGTCATTCATCTTGATCCTGAGACGTTATCTAAGAATATTTTCGTATTCTCTACCTTACAAAAACTTTTGTATAAAATATTTTTTTCATTTCGTATAATGAAGCCGGTATGCTGCTTTGTCATATTAATGGACCACCCTGTATATGTATGTAATATTGTAACAAATTTCACGCTGTCCACAGACTGTCAACTAGATATGGGACACATTGTATAATACGAAACATGTTCCTTGTACCTTCCAAGCGCAAATTTTCCTATTTCTCGAAATGGGACAATAAAACGAGCCGAAAATGAGACGACATATTTACTGTTTCCGCTGATGCCCCAGCCATAAAGAGACGACCAGTTTAAGAAAATTAAAACTTCAACGATAAAAACTTTTATCATGACCTGGAAATGCTAAAAATTTTCGAGTGTATATAGTTACAGCCCCACCGAGACTATTTTGCATCCCAACGTTCATATCTCTAGAATCGGTGGTGAAGTGAATGGATGCTCTTATGCAATAAGGAATCAGGTGCGAATGCGAGGTGAATAAAATAATTACAGTCTAAGTCTACAAAAAAATACATAAGTATATTATGCCCATACCTCATTATTCTTATGTATTTTGACGTATTAAAACAAAATTTCGTAATAAAAAAAATGTTTGACTTGTTATCTTCGTAATAAAAAAAAATGTTTAAATTTTATCCACAACCCACTTTAATTCACAATTTCCAACAAAGTTCTATAATTTATTTACAGGTGTTTTTGGAATCTCTGATCGTGAAACTAATGTAAAAACTGAATTTTAACATAATGACAGCTGACAATAAGCTGTAAAAAAATTATGAAAATGGTAAAAGTCGATATTTGGTGCATATTTTGAAGTTTTCGAGGTCGCAGATCACCAATCTGATGCCAAAATTTAAGTTCAACATAATGGCAGCTATCAACAAGCTGTCAAAATTCCTAGAAAAAGTGCAAGTTAAGATGGTATTGAGGATTATTAAGACATTAAAGTATATGACATTCAAGGATATGTCAAGGATATGTAATTTTTTTAATGAATAGATTAGATAGTCACATGATAGTTGAGTATTCTCTATCTTCTCCTGAGAAGATTAAAACTGCAAAGATTAAAAATGAGAATTAAAACAGAAGATTAAAACGAAGTTAATCTTCTCCTGAGAGGATTAAAACTGCTTGAAGATGCCAAACTTAGTTGGCGAAACGCACTAGGGTGGTCCAAAAAAAAAAAATTGTTCTTCCGGTCCTAGGCTTAAATCATAGTATTTGATTAGTTATTACTAATTCCAGAAGATTAGCTCGTTTAATTAAGTTTTAGAGGTGTTTTATTTTCCTATTCAAATTACGTTCAACGCTGCCATTAGGATAAACAATTCCAATAGAATACAAAGAGACCTACATTACCGACACTGAAAATGTTTTATAGGATCCCCGACTACTAGAAAATAATATGAGCTGCCATAAATGCCTATAATTGTTCGCGAAACGGCACCACGAACGAATAATGACGCATTTCCCATGTAATTTTAATGGGAAAATAAAACACCAATGAGCGACCTCTAGAACTTAATTAAATGAGCTAATCTTCTGGAATTAGTACTTAAATCATAGTACAAATACTATGATTTAAGCCTAGGGCCGGAAGAACAAATTTTTTTGGACCACCCTAGAAACGCACGTCGAGAAAAGTATAGTATAGTTCGCCTGATAGTTCGGTGTTTCGTGGAAAACGTCCAGTCCTTTTTTTTTAAAGAGATCACTACAGTAAAAATCGACAGACATATCTTTCAATGACAGATAATTTACTGTCTTGATAATCTTCAACATCTTGCACTTTTAAAAGAACTTTGACAGCTTCTTGACAGCTGTCATTATCTCAAAATTCAATTTTGACGTCAACTTCGTGATCAGCGACCACAAAAACTAAGAAGATGCACAAAATTTTGAGTTTCACGTTTTTCAGAAATTTTTATCGCCAGTATGTCATTTTTGATATCAGATTCGCGATCGGCGACCCCTAAAACCCCAAAAATATAGATTCTATTTTTTTTAATTGCCTCGGAGGGTTAAAGGTGGCTGGAGGAAACTTCACCCGTATTTTCTTTATTAATAATTTCAGTTTAGTACGTCAAAATGTATACAGTATGTGTAAATCCGACATCGACCGATTGTGAAAAAGGACAAATTTTACACTTCTCGTTCTAACGGCTAGCATAATGTGGTGAGAGGGCCGGTTTTATTCCCTCATTACCTTCGATTCGAAGTTAATTAAACGAAATTATTAATACAGTATAATATTATTGAAGGAACGATTTATTTCTCACTGAATCACCTCTTACTTATTAATTTTCTTTTCGTTACAACTACTTTAGTTTTATTACAACACAAAAAAAGCAAAACGCAATGGCAACATAGTTGCCCTGTGCGTTTTACTCCCGTGTGATTTATTTTATGAATAACTATGTACTTGACGTTCACAGATAGTCCCTTTGTCAATGGCTACTACTGTAATTGAACTATTTCTTAGTAGCAAAACACCTCGAAAAAAAAAACTCAAATCATTTTTGCAGCGTGGTTTTCATATACGAGGTGTGTAAATTAAGTAATGAGACTGGCAACGTAGCGCTCGATCTAGCAACACTGCGGAGACGGGACTTGGAATGGCGGTAGGTTAATGCACCTTCAGTACAAGTTTGAACTTGTTAGAGTCATTTGTTTGTTCTTCGTGATTGTTTTCGTAAACCGTTTTTTTCTAGTGCGTTTTAAAAATGAGTGCACAGTGTTTTTTCAAGAGCCCAGGTTTTTCGGTGGTTTAAGTAAGACATTCTGAGAAGGAAAAGAGTCGATCAAATCGTCGGTTGACGACAAGAATGATCGAGGAAGAATTAAATTAGAACCATATTAAATTAAACTTAAACTGGACATCAGGAGAGAAAGGTATCTTGACTTTTTATAATCGATTGAAAATGATCCCCATTTTATGGAACGTGTCATTCCTTGTGGTGAGACTTGGGTATTTGAGTACGACCCGGAAACAAGGTGCCAATGCGTCGAATCGCGCATTTCAAGCTCTCCAAGACTCAACAAATCAAGAATGAGCAAGTCGAAGATCAAATGCATGCCGATTTGCTTTTATGATGGCCAGGGAATTGTCCACAAAGAGTTTGTGCGTCCACGCCAAACAGTAAATCAACACTTTTACAGAGAGGTTCTTGAAAAACTTCGAAAAAGGGTTGGTTATGCCTGTGAGACCAAACATCAAGAACAACTGGATGTTGCATCACGACAATGCGCCTTGTCATACAGCCATTTCAGTAAAAGCCAGAAAAACACACCTTCTTCTTCCGGGAATTTTCTCTTCCCGACATTGAAAAATCACCACAAATCACACGTTATTTTGGGACCATAGAAAACATTCAAACGGATGTAAGCGATCACAGCAATGTGTGGCTTCCCAAGGAAGGTATTTTGAAGGAGACAATACTGAATTGTAATAGAATAAAAAAAAATGAATAGTGCTCATATGAATAGTGGGGTCTGCAGTCTAATGCTAAATATTTTTTATACCTGCTGTAATCTGACAAATGCCCGAGTAGTTCCTTACTGCACGACCCCGTCTAAACGGCGCGGAGTTACTTAAAAACTTCGCGACAAAACGACAAAGTTGAGATGTCTGGCTCACGGCCGGACCGCAGCCGGCGCATTATCGGGTACGAAGTCGTCGCTAAGTTCGCTACGGTCCCCCGTAGTGTTATTTAGAGAGACTTTCTGGATTGCGGGTGTCATCCGTCGTAAAAACTAAAAGAGCGCTTAATAATTTCGCGCCGACGACGGCGTCAATCACAGCTTCCGCGTCGTTGCCGCCGTTCGCAGCGCCAGAAGGGGCGTAAAGGAATCAGCGGGCGACCGCTTCATTAGCTTTTATCGCCTTCTGCGGTCGAAAGTTGGCCACATTTCGAAGAGCTTCCTCTGCAACCCGCGGCTTCTGATATCGCCACTGAAAATGCTACGTCCTTGTCCCTTTATGAAATAATATTTTCTCATGTTTCCTTCAATAATACTTTTATTACCGTATAACTATTCTAATTGTCGCCAAGCGCCGCTTAAAATGCAGGCGAAACGAAGTCTGCAACACAATCTCGTATATGGTAAGCAGAGCTGCCTTGTTGCCATGGCAACCGTCATAAACAATTTACGGTGATTATTCATTATTTTCTTACTGATCATGGAGTGGGTACTGGAACCTTCGGCGTAGAAATAAATTTAAGGGAGCCCTGTACAATAATTCCACGACTTTTCGTAGAGATTTGTTTCGTTACCATATTAACCTAAATTCACCCGTGGATTAGAATAGAAGGAAGAGAGTCGATTGAAGATGAACCACGATGACATGATGAAAATGTCGATAGAATACGGGATCTCGTGCGTTCAGATCGTCGGTTGACGACAAGCATGATCGGAGAAGAGTTAAGAAGAGGTGGGAAAAATCTGTCCAAAAATGGTTCTAAAAAACCTTTCGCACGAAGGAAAGGACATCAGGAGAGAAAGACGTATTGACTTTTTGGAATCGATTGAAAATGATCCCCATTTTATGAAACGTGTCATTGCTGCTGATGAGACTTGGGTGTTTGAGTACGACCCGGAAACCAAGCGCCAAAGCATGGAATGGCACATTTCAGGCTCTTAAAAACCCAAAAAAGCAAGAATGAGCAAGTCGAATATCAAACATATACTGATTTGCTTTTTTAATAGAATTGTCCACAAAGAGTTTGAACCTCCAGGCCAAACAGTAAATCAACACTTTTACAAAGAGGTTCTTGAAAAACTTCAAAAAAGGGTCATGCGTGTGAGACCAAATATCAAGAACAACTCGATGTTGCATCCCGACAATGCTCCTTGTCACACAGACATTTCAGTAAACGAGTTTTTAGCCAGTAAAAACATTCGTTTGGCTCCTAGCCTCCTTATTCGCCTGACTTGAGTCCTTGTGACTTTTTTCTCTTCCCGAGGTTGAAAAATCACCTCAAGGGTCGTCATTTTGGTACCATAGAAAACATTCAGACGGCTGTAACCGACCACCTGAAGGCTATTCCAGTATATCAGTTCCAGCACTGCTATGAGGAATGGAAGAACCGTCTCCAGCGCTGTGTGGCTTCCCAAGGAAGTTATTTTGAAGGAGACAATACTGAATTATAATTCTATTCGAATTCAAAAAATCAAAATATCAGTCTCATTACTTAATTTATACACCACGTAATGTACTATAATCCTGGTAATCAAACCTTGGCATTATTTCAGTATTAATCTAACATTTTCATACGTAAACCGTTCCAAATTTCAATTTCCATCAATTGCACTTCAATTTCGATATTTAAGCATATACCTACTCGTATAATAGGAGCTTATTTACTCCAACATATTTCGAATTCTGTTTGATATCTATATTAATTTCAATTTGCATGACTATTATATTTTAATATTCTGTTATACATCTCTGCGGTAAAATGAGATTGCTGTAAATACAAAAAATAAAACACGCACAAAACGTGCGCAAAGTTATAATTTTACATGATATTTCAAAATTCATAACAATGAATTTCAGTCACAGAAATACAAATTGGAAATAATATAAAAAATAGTCCGTCTAGTATACCATTTTAAATATAATTGGATGTTTTAAAATAATACCCGCTAAAATTACATCAAAATTAATTTGCCCAAAATATGTATATTGTTTCATTTCCTCTATAGCCTGAAAACTGTCCGTTGGAAATTTCATATGTTGGAACTGTTTTTTATACCCTATAATATTTAGTTAAAAACTCTTGTTAAATTAATAATTAAAAAGAAATAGATGAAATCGATGTGGCTAATCCAATATAAAGATCATTGCATAAGGAATAACTGCTTCTAATTATAATTTGAACAGCTTAATGGGTCTTAAGCAGTCATTACTAGGTATATTAAGTTTGTCCACGATGCGAAACGTAGGTCATGGTGGTGGGGGAGACTGGCGCATATGTTTTTGTTCAGGAAGCGTCTATGAAAACAAACTACGTGTGTATTAGACTACAGGTCTATAAAGCGATAGTTTGTTCTCAGCTCGATCGAAAGTGTGTTGCCATCGTGTTCTATTGTGAATAAAAAATAGGGATGACATGTAGAAGTAGAGTGCGATTAGTAAATCAAGTATCGAATATTCTGGTATGATTTCATGTCTGCAAGGTCCCGCTGCTTGTACTTATAGTCCAACGATTACTGAAATGACAATGCAATCGTCGATATATATTTCGTAAACGCTGTGAGTGTGAAAGACATTTAGATTCTAATATCCATGAACCAATATTACTTGTACTGTTATAAAAAAGGAATTTTGGTTTGATTTGTGCAAAATGTTTTATTATCTAACCTCTAAGGTAAATGAATACTAAAAACGCCTTAATCAAAATATTTTGTACCTACATGTGTTTATTTGTGTCATACGTCTGGCTAACATTTTCGTCATTTATTAGATGAACGATTTATTTGATGATGCTGCATTGCTGCTTCTACAAACAGTAGTAGTAGTGAAGCAAGCAGTGAAGAATTCCTTATGTCATTGGAGCGATCTATAAAATTCGTACTCTCTCAAAACACAAGCTGCGGTAATAAAAATAAAATAGCATATAGTGTGAGGTTGGATTTCGCCGAGCGCCTCAAAACTTAGGGAAAACTTTTTAAACACAAAATTCCTAGTTACAACCGATCGCGTTCTAGCAACACAAATTTGCAAACTATTTGATAACAGTTTCCAACCGCGCATGCGTGTTACGTACAGTTTGCAAACTATTAGAAAATCGCTGCCAAAACAAACCTAATGCACTGATGTTAGTGACAACAAACAGCTGGCAGTGGTACAAATAACTGTGCGAAATTCGTGAAAATAATATGCGTGGTGTGTCGTCGTCTTCCATGTGCATTATTTTGAATTTGTAGCATTAATTTCAGTAGATGTGGAACGATCATTTTCCTTCTACAACCATATGTACAGGCCAAATCGCTCACATTTAACGAGAAGAAATGCAGAAAGACTACTGGTTGTGACAACGTACGCTGAAGCACCGAATGCAGTTGGTGTTTCTGAATGACACAAGCGATAGATATGTACATTAATAACATATTCTTTAATTCCTGTCTTTTTTGGTGTCTCATATTATGTCCTTCCGTCAAACACATGACGGATTACGAGTCCGACCCTGCATTGTAGCATACTTTCCGGAACCTACTCATTACATATTAGGTATGTCAGTTCTGTCAATGTGCTGGAATTGAAGTCGAGTCGCCTTACATAATTCAAAAGTAACGTAAAATATGACAAAAGTTAGGCAACTGCCATCTGACACCAGAGAATAGTTCTACCTTCGCCATGCGTTCTGTCAACTAGATTGCGTTTTTATGCACCCCATTTTTTTTATCCAGTTGTCAGAGTCCCTTTCCGCCAGAGAGAACTGAAAATTTGAATAATACACATTTAAGGCGAGTCAACTGAATTCATCAAAAACGAGCATGCTGTCGCGGAGATCAAGTGGCATGTGTGGAGTTGTTTACTCGGATGGGAGAGAAAATAGACCGATTGAAAAAAATTAGGTGTGGGTACCTGTCTATACAAAAATGTCTCAGTAGGCAATTTTTGAAATCTTTTACGTAGTTTATTTAGTGAAGTAATAATTACACGCTTTGATAATATATGTCGATAATGCATTTATTATATTTAAGAAATAATATTGTATCTGCCATTTTGAATAGTTTGGATTTAATAGTTAATATCAGTTATACAGATTTTATGAAAAAGTAATCATCAAATGAAAACTTTCTTTATCTTTAGTTAGGAGAAAACTGATTTAATATACGAGGTGTATAAATTAAGTAATGAGACTGATATTTTTAATTTTGTTTATTTGAATAGAATTACAATTCAGTATTGTCTCATTCAAAATAACTAATTCATAATAATATAAAAGAAAAAATAATTCCTCATAGCAGTGCTGGAACTCGCATACTGGAATAGCCTTCAGCTGGTCGGTTAAAGCCGTTTGAATGTTTTCTATGGTCCCAAAATGACGTCGATGAAGTTTTTCAAGAACCTCTCTGTAGAAGTGTTGATTTACCGTTTGGCCTGGAGGCACAAACTCTTTGTGGACAATTCCCTGCCCCAGTCTTGCTTATTTGGGTTTTGGAGAGCTTGAAGTGTGCCATTCTATGCTTTAGCGCTTTTCCCGGGTCGTACTTAAACACCCAAGTCTCATCATCCCATATATGTATATCCATAAAATGATGATAATTTTCAATCGAATTCAAGATACGTTTCTCTGCTGATGTCCTTTTGTTCCTGAGAAAGGTTTTTTATAACCATTGCGCAGATTTTTATCATCCCCAATTCGTTAGTTAAAATCTGATGAACAGTAGTGTGATTCAAATTTAATTCTTCCCTGATCATTCTTGTCGTCAACCGACGATCGCACAATATTCCTAGACATTTTCATCGGTTCCTGAAGATGAAGGCCTTCCGCTGCGTGGTTCATCTTCAATCGACTTTATTTCTTCTGATAATGCCTTAAACCACCGAAAAACCTGGGCTCTTGAAAAAACACTGTCTCCGTAGGCGCGTTGAAGTTTTGCAAAAGTATCCGTTGCTCAAAATTAATGTCACTCATTTTTAAAACGCACTAGAAAAAAAACAGTTTACGAAAACAGTCACAAAGAACAAACAAATGACTCTTACACATTCAAACATGTACTGAAGGTGCAGTACATGTTAACCTACGGCCCTTCCAAGTCCCGTCTCCGCAGTGTTGCTAGATCGGGCGCTACGTTGCCAGTTTCATTACTTAATTTACACACCTCGTATATTAGGTGGTGGCTTTAAGTTGACGACGATCATACGTACGTCTGTGTATTTCTTAAAGCATCGAAAATTAGGTTTGTTCTTGTCGTATATCAAACTCTGTTAAGTTAAATTTTGTTTGCGGTATCAGATGATTTCTGAAACTCGGATCAAAGTAAGCATTTAACATTTGACTATTTGTAAACACGTTCTAAATTCATTAGCAAAAAGTTTCGCCAGTTGCTGCAAACTTGAGAGCGCATATAGCGTCTAGAACGGTATAACTCGGTTTTAGCTCAAATTTCGAGAGAAGTCGTTCTCGTAGTAATATAAGAGTAACAAAAGTAATAATGGACCTCCATCATTTCTCGGAGAATTTGGGTGTCGGTAGGATTGGCTCAAACTTAATCAAAGAAAGGTTTATGTTTCGTTGATAAAAGGATAATGAAGCTAATAACTTTAGCAGCTGCCGGATATTACGAATGTCAAATATTTATAACTTGATATTTGTATTTGCACTTGAAAATTGTGTTTAAACAATGGAGGTGTGCTTAATTCATTTATTTCATTACTTACTAAAAACAATAGTGAGTCATTATTGTCCCATAACATTATTATATTTTATATAGTACTATTCTGTCTTGAAATGATTTCTTTTGTTAATTCATAATCTAGTGGTACTATTGAGTCCATAATCAATTTTAGTATTAATTCTTCTTGTTTAATCGAAGGTTGTTCTTCTCTTCATTTCGACAAAAATTATCTTTTAATTTTAATAGTTCTCGCCTAATTCCCGTCAATGAAGTGATTTTATGCGTGGCCGGATTGTTGGTATGAGGAAAAATCGAATTTTCTCGTAGGGAAATCAACAACCACATGGGCCATAAGTGTTTTAACATGTTGGGTCAGGTAGTGTGAGGAAAATGTTCATGGGTGTTCATCGTGTTCGTCGACAAATAAGATCCTATGGTATCTCGTTCTTACCGAGCGTTCCTATGCCTATCATGGGTACAGGAATTAAGTGGGTGTATTATAATATGATATTATGTGGTCTTTAGCGACGATTATCGATTCTGTTTGTGTATTCTTTATGGACGCAGAAGGGTGAGACGTTTCGCGGGGAATTTTCAACTAACTGTTACTACCCTGATACGTGGAGTGAAAGTTTGTGGTGCAATCAATATGTGTTGGCACTAGGTAACTTTTAGTTTTCCTTCGGAGCCATATAGCCATTTTAGAACCTATTGTAGTTCCATATCTACTGGGGTTGGTTGAAGCAGTTTTTCAACAAAATAACACCTGCCCTCATACGGCAAGAATGACGACACAGTTTTTGGAGCAAGCTCATGTACATGTGCAAAAATATGTCTGGGATATGATCGGTACCAGACTGGGTCATTTACACCACAATTCGGAAAATTGCAACGATCTTAGGCTTCACATATAAGATGCTTGGAATGATATGCTTCAGTGAGTGTCCTCCACCTAGTAAATGGATGCATAATAAATCACGATGATATAACACATTACTGAATTATGAACGGTTAACGAACGAGTTCGAAAATTTGCTTATTGCACAAACAAGTTTTTCAGTTAAAAATTCTAGTGAGTTTATTGACAATATCAAAAATATCCAATTGCAAGAAGGAGAAATGGTCTCGTTTGATGTATGCTCATTGTTTCCAAGTGTCCCAATCCCGCAAACTTTGGACTACCTCAGGGAATTACTCGAATTAAATAGTTTAGACGATAAAATTATTAAGGAATACATTCGGCTTACTAGTATTTCTATGAATCAAAATTGTATAATGGTGAATATTTTCAACAACATGAGGGAACGGCAATGGGTAACTCCTTGTCACCTTTCATTGCAAATCTTTTTTATGAGTAAATTTGAGATACAAGCAAAACATAAATTCGAGTATTTCCCTAGAGTCTGGTTCAGGTATGTGGACGATATCTTCGCGGTATTTGATACAAAAGCAATTAGTTTAGATAATTTTGTTGCTAAATTAAATAACCGTTTCCCTACCATAAAATTTACATATGAAATGGAACACAATGAACAGCTACCATTTTTAGATGTATTAGTTATTAGAAATAATGAAAATAAGTTAGTTTCATGTATATAGAAAAAAAAAACGCGACTCTTAGATATATTCCCAACGATTCACACCACCCTTTTCAACATAAAATGGCAAGTTTTAATTTTATATGTTACGTTTGTTGAATTGCCCTCTCAGTAAAGAGAGGTTTGATAAATTAAGTTAATAAGGAAGTTAATAAGGAAGCATAAATTTAAGAGAACCCTGTACAATTCCACGACTTTTCGTAGAGATACTGACAATTCGAAATTTGCTTCGTTACCATATGAACCTAAATTTACCCGCGGACTAGATAAAATTTTTAAAAATAATATCAATTTGGTTTATAATTATAAAAATAAACCACAGAAGCTTTTGGGTAACCCCAAAGACAAAATCGACAATAACGAAATGTCAGGAGTATACGAAATAAGTTGTAAAGATTGTGATCAAAAGTATATTGGGCAAACAAAAAGATCTATTTTGACTATATTTAAAGAACACATGGCTCATTTGAAATATAGCAAAACAGAAAAATCTTGTGTTGCCCAACACGCAAACTTTGACAATAGACAAGACTTTGACAAGACTTTGACAACAACCATAGGGATAGACACAAATAATTTAAAATTAATTAGAAATGTAACAAACAGTAGACAGTTGGATGCTTTTGAAAGTTTAGAAATCATCAAGTGTAACAGTAGTATGAATAAGGACAATGGACCCACCAGTCCATTGTTTGCTCTGATAAACAAAGACAGTTACGGTTCAGTGAACCGTTGGCAACAAATTTAGTATAAATAGTGCAAGTGTGTAGGTTAGAATTTAGTTCTAATCTTCTCCTGAAGATGCCAACTTAGTTGACGAAACGCGCGTCGAGAAAAGTATAGTAGTTCGATGTTTGACTAATAGTTTGTGTTCGGTGGAAAACGTTCATTTTTTGTTTCTACGCCGAAGGTTCCAGTACCCACTCCAGGAGCACATTACTGAATATTTTTTAATTATTGTTTATTTTCATTTCTTATGTGAAAATTTCAACTAAATTTCTAGCTAATACTGGATGCTGCTGTTTTTATTTAATTTAGTACTAAAGCAACAATTTAAAAGGTCATTGTGTCTCGTTCTCCCCTATTATTTTAACTCCAATTCCAGTATTCCCTACTTTTTGCGCGGAGCTTACCCTCTAGTAGCGAACGCAAATGAATGTCAGTTTTCGTGTGGAGTGGGGTTTCGGCGACGCGCTTCAGACATAACGAGCGGTGATGAGGTCCTCCGCGTGGATGTCACCCCGGGGAGTCCTCTTACGCGACTCTTTCGCTGAGGACGCCCAGCCTGGGCGAGGAGAGTTGCATCGTGCCTCTCTCACTTTATATACCCGTTTTAGAATGGTCGATTTGTTAACTCTGCCGCTGTTCCACTAGCATTAAACGAGCAAAAAATATTTTAGTCTAAATTAAGGCGAGAAATACTGTTTTTCAGCCGCTGCAGACGATTTCAAATGTTTTTATTTGATTTGATTCGCTTTGTCTCGACGTTGTCTGAGTTAGTGAAATAAAAACTTTGTGAGGGTCATTGGGAAAGTTAACTTATTCGTCTAGTCTAGAGGTCATTATAGGGTTTGATACAGTACTTGAAGTAATGCTTAATTATAGAAAACCCAGACATTACCAAGTCTGGGAAAATACAACCAGTAACAGCGCAGTGGTGGCTAGTGTTAAAAAAAGTGGAAGGTGAAAATGGATTGCAACTTCTGTATTTTTTAGCTTTAACTTATGATAAATATGGCGCAAGTGAAAATGCAAAATTTTTGAAGCTCGAATCTTCAACCCCTTCAAGTGACAGCTACAACCCCTAAATTTCCAAATTGGAGGTAGGGGCTTGTGATACTTCATTTGAAAGGTTTAAATTTTATTGCAGAAATTAACAAGAAAAAAGATAAGTTTTCCCGGCGTAGGAAACTCGTTACATTAAAATAAAACTTATAAGTAACACTATTTGTCAATTTTAGGTTCTGAAGTGATAATAATAACAAAACAATAAATGTCTGTAATTGCCAACATTTCCTACTATAAGATAAAAACTTACTAATAAATACGTAAAATTTTTTGCTTGACAATCGAACGACAAAAACGAGCAAGCAGCAAAAAAACAAACCTGAAATTTAAGAAGTTGGCCATTATCAGCTTTGGTGAAATTATCTAGAAACGTGCTTGCCATTGTAATACTAGTTAACAGTTATCAGTGTTTCACAACTGTTTGCTTTAGTTTTGTATTAGTTTTTTTACAACTTCCAGGTATTGCAATATTATTCCAGCAGGATGGTGCACCAGCACATTACGAAGTCAATGTCCGGCAATATCTCCACACTATATTTCCAAATAGCTGGATATGGAGACGTGGTTCTGTAGAATGGCCTGCACGACCACCTGATCTCACGCCGTTAGACTTCTTCCTATGGGGATTTGTAAAAAGTATGGTCTACAAAACCAAACCCTACGATTTAGCCGACTTAAGAAGAGGAAAAACACTTGCAATTAGGTCGATTACCCCGCAGATGTTAACTAACGTTAGAAGACATTCCTATTTACGTCTATTTCTATTCATTTTTGAATAACGCTTTTACTTAAATGCATTTTGGAAAAAAGATCACATGAAGATGAATATTCACCTCAATATTCGCTTCAAATTAAGATGACTATTTCACTCAAGAAACTTCCCATGAAATAAAAACTTGTTATGGGTAGTTATCTTGCGTAGTTCGTGACATCTATAAGAATTTCCGCGTATAAATAAAAAAATAATTATAATGTAATCATGATTTTCTTACATTACTTCAATTATAAACTAAAAAACATACCTATCAACTGAAAATATATTTAATGTCACGCAAATACCTAAATTATTGTACAGGGTGTCCTAGGAATAGTCATAGTTTAAAATTAAAATTAATAGAATCGTTTAGCCGCTAAAGGGCTTCAAGATATCGTGAAAAAAAATAGTTTCTCTTCTAATAAAACACGACTATCAATTTTGACCATTTTTGGGATACGACTTTAGGCCTAAAATTGACCTTTTTTTAGTAGCATATACAGAGCGCTTTCGAATATGTATAAACATGTGATGACGAATGTATTTTTCTACTTACATATTTTGTAATTGCGTGAATAATGGCTACCTATTTGGTTTTTATTGACTAATATACTTGGTTCCGAAGATTTTTACCTCTTGCAAAATGTTGGTTGGATGAGCGGTTTAGCTAAGAAAAAAATAAATTTATTTATTAAGCCAACAACGTTTCGAATTTGTTGTCTAGGTATGTCATGTAACTTTATTGGAATTATTTTTGACGACTTTGTTGGAATCGTTTTTGTTTTAAACGCGATTCCCAAATTTTGATTTTATTAAAAATGTATCAAATGGTTATGGTTTCTGTTTTCGTCGCACAAAAAAAAAAAAAAAAAAAAAACTAACAGTCCATTAGTCAGAGATTTTTATTTGTTCTTGAAAGATATCGAGCTAGTTTTGAGGGTTACCTATGTATTTTTTTGCGTAGAACACAATGCGCAGGGTCCGTAAGGCTGAAACCGTCCGCTATTTTTTGAATTATCAAGTTGTGAAAAAAACGTCTTTTTTTTCACATTTTCGATTATATCTCCGTTCCTTTGCATATTTTGTGTAGCATATACGAAGTTGTAGCCTAAATTTTCTAAATTTTAAGCCTAACCCGAAGTCTCCAAGTGCTATTGTTAACTTGCAAATAACTGCTGAAGTTGAAAAAGTGCTTTTTGTTCACTATTTTTTTATTTCGAAAGTAGGGCGACTGTGATCATGAAATTTGGAGGGACTGCTGTTTGTAGTATGAAGTTACAAAAAAAATCAGCTCTATTCGTTAATAACTTTTCCAGTACTTAACTATCGAATTGTTTTGCCTTAATTGACAATGACGTCATTTATTTGTTTATTGTTCGATATTGACCAAGTTGGGTCAATCATAAATCTCTTCAAGTTTGGGAGACTTTTTGAGATTTTGAAAAATATTAATTTGGGACAGTTTTATAAAGTTTTCTACGCGACTACCTTTTTTGACGCGACGTACATAATATATAGTGTGGAACAGCCAAATGGAATAAATTCAGAATCTCTATTAGGTTTGTTTTTGCAACACTTTCTGATGGTTTGCAAACTATCAGAAGCGGTCTTCCAGCCGGGTATTAACAAGCCGTATCGAGTTTACGACGTAATATTTTACTGGGCGGCTGCTTCTGATAGTTTACAAACCATCAGAAAGTGCTGCAGAAACAAACCTATTATGCATTTTTTTAGAAAATCCTGAGACACGTCAATTTCTAATTCTAAAATGATATCTTGCGACGTAAAAAATGTCATGCCTAAATTCAACCCCCTTTAGGTGAGAGCTACAACCCCTAAATTTTCAAATTGGAAGTAGGGGCTTGTGATACTTCATTTGAAAGGTCTTTTCATTCTCTAATCAAAACTGCTATGGTTTTAAATTTTATTGCAGAAATTAATAAGGAAAAAAAGATAAGTTTCTCAGGCGTAGGAAATTCGTTACATTAAAATAATAAAAAACAAATCATTATCAAATGCAGCAGATGTTCAAAATGCATGCCTCTAGAATGGCTTCAAGACGCGTATTTAAAAAAAAATAGGAGTCAAGATATTATAGTCACAATTCCGAGAATTTCGAAGCGGCAAGGCTAAAACAATATATACGTCGCGTCAAAAAAGGTAGTCGCGTAGAAAACGTTATAAAACTGGCCCAAATTAAGTTACAAAAAAGTCTCGCAAACTTGAAGAGATTTATGATTTTTCTAGCCCAACCCGGTCAATATCGTATAATAAACAAAGAAATGGCGTCATTGACAATTAAGGCAAACACAATTTGATCGTTAATTACTCGAAAAGTTATTAACTGATCGAGCTGAAATTTTATTTTTGTAACTTCTCTCATACCTACCCAAACCAGCAGTCCCTCCAATTTCATGATCATAGTCTTCCTACACCAATAAAAAAATAGTGAAAAAAAGCACTTTTTCAACTCAGCAGTCATTTGCAAATTAACAATAGCACTTGGAGACTTCGGGCTAAATAAAAATTTCAATAAGCTACAACTTCTTATATACATATGCTACATAAAATATGCCAAGGAACGGAGATATAAAAAGCGAAAATGTTGAAAAAATATTTTAAATTTTTTTTTTCACAAATCGTTAATTAAAAAAAATAGCGGACGGTTTCAGCTCTACGGACCCGTCGCATTGTATTCTACGCAAAAATATACATAGGGAACCGTCAAAACTAGCCCTATATCTTCCAAGAACAGTTTTTGATGATTTTGGCTCCCTGACTACTGCACTGTAAGAATCTAAGACGCTATTTCTTTTTGTGTCTTCTTTACATCAGCGTGGATTTCGTCCTCCCTAATGAATTCAAAAAGCCTTTTATCAAACTTATTATTAAAGTGTTGCTTTAACAACGATATTGCATTATTAAAATGCCGCTCCACAGTTGAATATTCAAAGTGAGTGTCCTGTTCTAATCGTTTATTTTGTCTCTTGCGTAGAATATTTTCCTTTCCAGCTACACGGTGTCTCCTTCGTCTCGCACCGACGCTTCAGTCGCCACATAAATAGTTTTCAGCAGTCAAGTGGTGTATTCGAGCCGTAATGAAATCCCCCGGTTACGACGTTCTAAAATAACATTTCCGCCAGTAAACCGAAAGCGATTCCCCTTAAGAGCCAGAGACAAAAAACAGGAATCGAAACAGTAAACGATGCCCGAGCTTCCCGTCGCGCTGTCAGACTATTCCCGAAAGCCACGCCGGGATGTATTTTCAACGGGCTGACTGTCGCGAATCTAAAGCTATCAAACTGGTAAACATGTAGAGACAACGATCGGGGGAGAATAGAAATATTAGTTTCGACTTCCATCATGCTGCGACATAAAGTGGAGAATCATGAAGCACTGTTTGCGTGAACATCTACTTTTTGGATACTGGAAAAAAATTAATAAAAAAAAAAACAAGAAAACGTTTAGGCCGTAATGGCCGTAACTGTACGAGAAAGGAAAAAAGTGCCTTTGCAGGAATTTCGCTATATATTTTTTTTTCTAGGAGTCCATTTTGATGTAACCTCAAACAGGGCAAAGTATTGATTTCCAAACGTTTTTGAGAAATTTTTTATTGAGGTGAGATCACATGAATATGAACTCATGAAAAAGTACTTTTCCTAATATAAAATACAGATAAACTGGTTAAAAATTTGTTTGTCAGTTATTTTTATCAAAGTGTATTTTTCTCAGTGGCGGCTGGTGATAAAGGGCACAGGGGCACGTGCCCAACCCAAATTTCAATTGAAAATATTTGTTTTGTGTTAATTTACTATAAATTACTGTTACAATAATATCAATTAATTGTATACGAGAAACTATTCATATTCTAATTATTATTCCTTTTATACCACAAATAATGATTTTTATCACATATATATATGACAGACTATCGATCGAGCACCGAGCCACCGTAGTCTGAATTCGCATAGCACCGTAGTCGAATTTGGCGCGCGTGACCGAGGGCACACAGTATCCCAGCCCTCGTTTTTAATCGGGCTTTTTTTGGTTTGGAGACCATTGCAGCAGACAGACGTCGTTAAATCGTTCGAAAATCAGCTGAACGGGTCACACTTGTTGAGTGACCTTTTTTAGTGATTGTTTATTTTCTTCGCTGAGAAGTGTGTTTTTACTGTTTTTGATTGTGAAACGTTTCAAAATGAATTCGGTGGAATTTTTATTGACTAATAAAGATATTACATACGAGATCCGAACGGCCGATACCCGATTTGATTATTTCCAAAACAGACGTAGGAAAATCGCGAAATTATTCACGAAATTTTAATAGTAGTGTCTACGACAGATTTAAGTGGTTATGTGTCCTAAAAGAAACAAACTGTTTTGTTTTATTTGTTTAGTGATGGGTGGCAACCAAAGTGCATGGACTCAAGAAGGGGTGAGTGATTTAAAACATTTAATTGAACGAGCTAAGAAACATGCTAACTACAATGAAAAAACATTTACATAACATCTTAGATTTTAGTGTGTTGGGAAAGGTAGACATAAGGCAACAGCTTGATAGTGCTTATCGTGAAAATATAAGACGTCACAATGAAAAAGTGGATAAAAACAGACATATTTTAAACCAAATAATTAATTGTATTAAATTTTGTGAAACAAATCCGGGACTTTAATGAAAGTGCGATTAACATTTTTGTGAACAATAAGGACAGACGAGCTGATTTCCTCTACAAATAACGGTAAGATACCTATATCAAATTGTTTTCACATGTTGCCACCCATTATTTAAATATACTTAAGCCCTCAATATTCGTGCCTAATAATTATTTAAAAAAAACTACCAAATCCCAAAAATTATTCTTGTGAAAGTCTATATTTTTGTATAAAAGAATTTTTCATTGAAATTCTGAAGTGTCAGTAAAACGCATGACCTTGAAAATTTTAAAAATATTAGAAGACTTTTAGATCAGACCGTTGTAAAATGAAATTGTGCCGCTGAAAAATTTGAAAGAACAGAGTCTGTAATTGACCTCCCAAGATCAGAAAGACCACAGATTCTAAGGATGTCCAAGTTGCAGTATATGAAAACGGCTGCAAATGCCGCAAAATTGTACAAGATTATAATGGATATCGATTGGAAAATTTTACAAGATTATAAAAATGTATCTTTATAAACTGAACCGATTGTTCTAACTGACGGAAGCAGATTGGTCATTCACGACAATACACATACAATTTTCTTTGCGAATAATTGGCTCGGATTTAAATTGAGCCTGAGTGGTTATTCTGTATTTTATAGAGAGAGGTCCATTTTTCTCTAAATGATGAAGTTGAATCACAAAACTATCGAATACGGCCAACAAATCCGCAAACAAAATACATATGCTAACATTCAGAAAGGTCTTTTGAACAGGACAAGAGGGTGTGGTGAAGACAAGACAGAGTGAGATGTTGAACCAAGGTGACAAGAAAGTCATCGTGTGGTGCAGTTTCATCATTGGTCCATATTTTTTCAAGGAAATATAGAATGACGAGACGACGACATAACTATAGCAATATTAGTATTTATGCATGCTATAATACCTGCAATCATTAAGAAGTAACTCCAAAGTTCCAAAACGAGGTCGTAATTGGAAGCATACTTTTTATGCTTCCAATTAAGTAGGAGAATTTGTCGACTAGATAAAGACTTGTGAACTACTGTTTTTCAAGGTCGGATTATAAGCAGACATTTTGAAAATTAGTGGCCACCAAGATCGCCTAATCTGAACCCAGTGGATTTTTAGCTTTGGAGTTGCGATGGAGGTCACATTGAACAGTTACCAGTATAACATTCAACCAGTGTTATTTAATCAACGAACATACAATCATCATTCACCTCGATTATGGTCTTGAGCTGTCAACAATTGGTACCTTTGCTTAATTTTCTGTATATCCTTTTTTGCAGGTTACGACCCAACGGCACTGACTAAAGGAAATTGAGCGGGTGGTAGGGAATCCAATACTTAATGGCAAGTTTAGTAAACATCAAATATTTGAGCTAAAACTTAAACGTACTTGGGGTCTTGATAAATTGGTTTGATTCGGCGCGGGGACCCGTGGAGTAACTTATCTTCTAGGAGGCCTCACCCGAACTACTTTAATGTATGCAAATTTCAGTTAGTTGCTCCTGATCCTACTTTATTTAAACGATTTCGAGGGGAAATTGCCGCTCCTTCGGTGAATTATATTAAGATTTAATTAGATTTTTCGTTACATTTGTAAATATTCAATGGGATATAGTGCGGAAATTAAGTTTCCGAATGGTAATATTATGCGGAGTGCACGCGGCCTGCGTCCATATTTTACACACAGTTCCTGCTGCTAAATAGATAACTCTTGCGCTATGATACTGCAGAAGCAGGGTTTTTCATTTGGGGAGGCTAAAATGCGAGGTAAACGCGTTATCTTCTTATTATTAAGTGTGCCGGTTACCTCTTCAGAAGTGTCAGAAATGTTACCAATCTCTACATATTGAAATCCACGGAAAAAACAAAGACTGAAACTGACTATGGTGACAAAAAATTCAGAATTTCCCTCTCTGACTTATTCATTCACATTGGTACACAGTAGCTGAAGAAAATAGTTGTTATTGACCCGTGAGGAAGGAAATAACTAAGCAATTAGAAACAACGTTTCCTCTGGATATTGTCTTATCACTGCAATGTAACATACAGGTGCATGTGTAACCAAAAAATTAGAAAGAACTGGTACAAAACGCAGACCAGACACTTCTTTCCTATTTGTTCACACTTTGCATAAGTTGCACTACGCTGATGCAGCATCCTGAAAGAATGTTCAATGGCCGTTATTTGTTTCACTTGCTGTGTACTAGGTGCAGATACACTAGCTTCTGCGTTCACTTTCACTTTCTGTAATTCTTTGGCTATAGGTAAAGCAGTAGCTTTTTAAAGTCTTCATGGTGATATGTCCTTATGTTACCCCTAACTTCACCTGATTTTGTGTGTTTATAAAATTAACAGATCTCTTGAAGTACTCATGTATCTCACTCTTTTACTGTGAGTAATCTGAATGAAGAAGACAAGAAATGGAACCGAAGGACAGGAGAAAAGGGCAGCCACTTACCTAGGAGTAACCCTGGATAGATGGTTGTGCTTTAAACCACATGTAACAAAAAGCATACAAAAAACCTACATTGCCCTAAATAAATTATATCCATTGGTGAACAGACGTAGCAACTTATCAACAGAAAACAAATTACTACTATATAAAACCGTTTTCCGACCCATAATGCCATACGCCTGCCCAGTATGGCGCTGGATCTCGAACAAACAATATAAAGGATTACAAACAACGCAAAACAAGTTGCTACGATTGTTAACCAACTCAAGTAGATACATTAACATTAGAGAACTTCATAGACTAACCGAAATTCCATATATCAAAGACTATGTAACAGAAATATCCTACAAATTTTATAATAACCGCATAAGAGCCTCAATATTAACAACAAGCCTCACGGACCCGACATTGTACGAAGACATTCCTCACATGCACCGATACATTCACGAGGGACTACCAGACTTAATATATTAAAAACATATTACGAGTATATGTATGTATATCTAAAACATAAGACCAATCATATACAACACATCTACTCACACAAAATTATGACCTGTTAAATTACATTCATACTTACCACCAAAACAAAAATAATATCAAACTTATCTACTGTTATATTCTACCATTCTGCATTAACTAAAACAGGTTTTTCAACAGTTTTCCTGTAAAATGCCAAGAAATGACTCACATGAGAAAAATTACTTCGCGGAATTATTGAATCGCCTAGCGCGACACAACTGAAAAAAAAAAGCCCAAAAAAACCCCCCCGGGGACCCCCCCCCCCCCCCCCCCCCCCCCCCCCTGCTAAAAACAAAATACGCATATATGCACACTAAATGTAAATTGATATAAATTGTAAATATTGTAAATAAATAAAGCTCGTTTTAAAGGTATATATAAATAAGTGATATTAATTTTTAGCAAAGGTATGCTATCAGGTTCTGCTACAGACCTACAGCGCAATCGATACTTTTCCAAAACTTCAACACGTCTACGGAGACAGTGTTTTTTCAAGAGCCCAAGTTTTCGGTTATTTAAGGCATTCTCATAAGGAAGAGAGTCTATGGAAGATAAACCACGCAGCGGAAGGATTTCATCTTCAAGAATCAATGAAAATGTCGATAGAATACGGGATCTTGTGCATTCAGATTGTCGGTTGATGACAAAAATGATCGGGGAAGAGTTAAATTTAAAACATACCACCACCATCATAAATATTCATTAGATTTTGATTTTATTGGGGATGTGAAAAATCTGCGCAAAAATGGTTCCAAAAAAACCTTTCGCATGGACAAAAGTACATAAGGAGAGTACATAAGGAAAGAGAAAGGTGTCTTGACTTTTTGGAATCGATTGTAAATGATCCCCATTTTATGAAACGTGTCATTACTGGTGATGAGACTTGGGTGTTTGAGTACGAATCGGAAACCAAGCGCCAAAGCATGGAATGGCACACTGCAAACTGTCCAAGACCCACAAGAGCAAGAATGAACAAGTCGAAGATCAAATGCATGCTGATTTGCTTTTTTGATAGTCAGGAAATCACAAAGAGTTTGTTCCTCCAGGCCAAACAGTAAATCAACACTTTTACAGAGAGGTTCTTGGAAAACTTCGAAAAAGGGTCATGCGTGTGAGACAAAACATCGAGTACTAAATGTTGCATCACGATAATAGCGCCTTGTCAGATAGCTATTTCAGTAAACGATTTTTAACCAGTAAAAACATTATTTTGGGTCAGTCTCCTCAGACTCAGTCTCCTTACTCGCCTGACTTGAGTCCTTTTTTCTCTTCCCGAGATTCAAAAATCAGCTCAAAGTATGTCATTTTGGGACCATAGAAAATATTCAAACATCTGTAACCGACCAGCTGAGCTGATTTTCCAGTATATCAGTTCCGGCACTGTTATGAGGAATGGAAGAACCGTCTCCAGAGACGTGTGGCTTCCCAAAGAAGTTATTTTGAAAGATACGATACTGAATTGTAATTCTATTCGAATAAAAAAAATTAAAAAACTCGACATACTAAAAATTGTCGACCTCGACGTCAAAGTCGACCCGTCGACAATACAATTGTCGACATAACATGGCCGACGTCGCCCATCTCTACTAGTCACCCTCTCAGAATTAAATATACGTGCTATATTTTCATTTTCATTATGATTTCGTTTTCCGGTACATCGAGCGCGTCCTCGTTCCAGCGACGGTATTCCGCGACTCAGACTAAAAGGCAGCGTATAAAATTATCAATCAGCGCCTGCTTCGCCTGACGTAATTCCATTTAAGGAATGCCGCAAATAAAAGACGCAGTGCGCGCTGCAACATTTGACGACGCTATTGTCATTATTTCCCCCTATCGGCAGTTTGTCAGCTCTGGGAGACGTTATGGGAGGAATATTTAAATTCGATTATTAAATGCGCTTCATACGGCTTGGCACCACGTCAACGTTATTATTTCTCCTCGCGAAAAACCTCACCGAGCTCACTGGAGCGTATTTTCTGTGTCGCTTTGCGAATAACTATCGACGTTATTTACCAGGTTGCCGAACCTTGGGGTGTGGATTTTCCGAAGAAGTTATGGGGTTGCAGTGTTGCAACCCTATTTAGGGCAACCCTATATAGTGTTGCAACCCTATACAAGGGGATATTTAGGACGCTATTTGGGAAGATGACTCTTATAAGGTGTGTGAATCGAGAAGCAATTCATACAGAGGGCGATTAGCTTTTAAAACAATACACCAACAGGTGCGTGTGTACGACTTTTAAAGAAATACAAGGTGTGTAAATTAAGTAATAAGACTAGCAACGTAGCGATCGATCTAGCAACACTGCGGAGACGGGCCTTGGAAAGGCGGTAGGTTAATATGTAATGCACCTTCAGTAGAAGTTTGAACTTGCTAGTTCAAGCTTGCTAGATTCATTTGTTTGTTGTTTGTGACTGTTTTCATAAACCGTTTATTTTCTATTAGTGTGTTTAAAAAATGAGTGACATTAATTTTGAGCAACGGTGTGCTATCAGGGTTTGCTTCAGATTTGGACACAGCGTAACGTATACCTTTGGAAAACTATAGCACGCCTACGAAGACAGTGTTTTTTTTTCAGGAGCCCAGGTTTTTTGTTGGTTTAAGGTATTCTCAGAAGGAAGAGAGTCGATTGAAGATTAACCACGCAGCGGAAGACGTTCATCATATTCAATCATCTTCAAGAGCCGATGAAAATGTCGATAGAATACAGGATCCTGTGCGTTCAGATCGTCGTTTGTCGACAAGAATGATCGAAGAAGAGTTAAATTTGAATTACACAACTGTTCATCAGATTTTGACTAACGAATTGGAGATGAGAAAAATCTGCGCAAAAATGGTTCCAAAAAACCTTTCGCAGGAACAAAAGGACGTCAGAAGAGAAAGGTATCTTGACTTTTTGGAATCGATTGAAAATGATCCCCATTTTATGAAACGTGTCATTACTGGTGATCGATTACGACCCGGAAACCAAGCGGCAAAGCATGGAATGGCACACTTCAAGCTCTCCAAGACCCAACAAAGCAAGAATAAGCAAGTCGAAGATCAAATGTATGCTGATTTGCTTTGTTGATAGCAGGGAATTTTCCACAAAGAGTTTGTGCCTCTAGGCCAAACAATAAATCAACACTTTTACAGAGAGGTTCTTGAAAAACTTGAAACGAAAAAGGGTCATACGTATGAGACCAAACATCGTGATGTAACAACTGAATGTTACATCACGACAATGCGCCTTGTCACACAGCCATTTCAGTAAACAAGTTTTTAGCCAGTAAAAACATTCATGTAGCTCCTCAGCCTCCTTATTTACCTGACTTGAGTCCTTGTGCCTTTTGTCTCCTCCCAATATTGAAAAATCACCTCAAGGGCGTCATTTTGGGATCATAGAAATCATTAAAATGGCTGTAACCGACCAGCTGAAGGCTATTCCAGTATTCATATACTGGAATAGCCCAGCTTCATATAGTTCCAGCACTGCTGTGAGGAATGGAATTACCGTCTCCAGCGCTGTGTGGCTTCCCAAGGAAGTTATTTTGAAGGAGACAATGCTGAATTGTTATTCTATTCGAATAAAAAAATTTAAAAAAAAAATACTCATTCTCAGTTTCATTAGTTAATTTACACACCTTGTATCACTGTCATTTGTTGGTTTTGTATATGAAAAGGTTAAACACGTTCTTAACCTGCATATTGACCAAAACAGGAAACACGAATAAGCACGAGCGAGCGAGCATTCTTTTTATTGGTGTGAGGATCTTGTTGGATTTTGGGTTGCTCGTGATCAAAAAAAGATTTGACCAGGGTTGGTACATCAAAGAAAATTACTGTTTGTTTCAGTGTGGACGGAGATTGTTATTCCTAAAATGGTGTCTGCTATTAATTCAGCCTGTACTTTCTGATGTGCTATGCGGGTGCGTTGGCATGGCAATCTCTCCCCAAAGGGTCAAGTAACCATACTCGGGGAAGCGTTGCCGTTGCCTGTAGTGACGGCAACGGCAACCGCATTCCCCGAGTATTTTGGTTTTTACTCTGACCCCTTTTGGGGGGCGATCGCCCCCATCACCCCCCCCTGGCTACGCCCTTGGTACAGGCTGAATTAATAGCAGACACCATTTTAGGAATAACAATCTCCGTCCACACTTTTTTTGGTTTTTATGTTTAATCTGCAGCGATCGCCCCCCCCCCCAAAGGGTCAAGTAAAAACCGAAATACTCGGGGGAATTGCGGTTGCCCTTGGCTGTAGTGACCTTTTTTTTGGGCTTTTTTGTTTCATCTGCATTGAGCCCCCCCACACCCCCCAAAGATAACTACTGGCTACGCCCTTGGCCTGTACTTTCTGGTGTGCTATGCGGTGTTGCTGTTTTGTTGGCATTGGTAATCTCATGGTACCTGAAACGCACAAGCATGCAAGTCTTTGTATCTCACTGAATAACCTGACTGTCCCTCATTGCCTTATTTTTGTCCACAATTCCACTGATCCATAGATTGTCATAAATCTATTTTGGGGATTAATCTCCAATTTCTCCCGCACATGCACCTGCACCTTCTCAGGGCTATTGTTGCTTTTTGTATGATCTTCTGTTAAATGAAAATTTCATGTTAAGCTTTTGTCAAT